>OU342743.1:280721102-280926504 GCA_910589775.1 Avena eriantha | reverse complement strand
TGTGTGTGTTAATGAGAAGAACACACATGCAATGACTCTAGATGTGATTCATGAGAAGAGCAGACATGCGATCACTCTAACTGTGGTTCATGACAAGAGCACACATGTGATTCCACCGGTGGATCCATGTGTGGTCTATGAGAGGAACACACATGCAATGACAGCGGTGGATCCTTATGTGGTTTGTGAGAAGAACACACATGCAATGACATTGGCGGAACCTTGTGTGGTTCATGGCAAGAACACACATGCAATGACACTAGTGATATGTGGTTTGTGAGAAGAACACACATGCAATGACTCTAGCTATGGTTCATGAAAAGAGCAGACATGCAATGACACTGGTGGATCCATGTGTGGTTCATGGGAAGAACACACATGCAATGACACTGGTGGATCCTTGTGTGGTTCATGGGAAGAACACACATGCAATGACACTGGTGGATCCTTGTGTGGTTCATGGGAAGAACACACATGCAATGACACTGGAGATATGTGGTTTGTGAGAAGAACACACATGCAATGACACTGGTGGATCCATGTGTGGTCTGTGGGAAGAACACACATGCAATGACACTGGTGATATGTGGTTTGTGAGAAGAACACAGATGCACTGACTCTAGCTGTGGTTCTTGAAAAGATCAGACATGCAATGCCACTGGTGGATCCATGTGTGGTTCATGGGAAGAACACACATGCAATGACACTGGTGGATCCCTGTGTGGTCTGTGGTAGAACACATATGCAATGACACTAGTGGATCCGTGTGTGGTTTACGGGAAGAACACACATGCAATGACACTGGTGGATCCATGTGTGGTTCATGGGAAGAACACACATGCAATGACACTGGTGGATCCATGTGTGGTCTGTGGGAAGAACACAATGTAATGAGACTGGTGGATCCATGTGTGGTTCATGGGAAGAACACACATGCAATGGCACTGGTGGATCCATGTGGGTTATAGGGAAGACCACACATGCAATGACACTGGTGGATCCATGTGTGGTTTGCGGGAAGAACACACATGCAATGACACTAGTGATATGTGGTTTGTGAGAAGAACACACATGCAATGACTCTAGCTGTGGTTCATGAAAAGAGCAGACATGCAATGACACTGGTGGATCCATGTGTGGTTCATGGGAAGAACACACATGCAATGACACCGGTGGATCCTTGTGTGGTTCATGGGAAGAACACACATGCAATGACACTAGTGATATGTGGTTTGTGAGAAGAACACACATACAATGACTCTAGCTATGGTTCATGAAAAGAGCAGACATGCAATGACACTGGTAGATCCATGTCTGGTTCATGGGAAGATCACACATGCAATGACACCAGTGGATCCATGTTTGGTCTGTGGGAAGAACACACATGCAATGACACTGGTGATATGTGGTTTGTGAGAATAACACACATGCAATGACTCTAACTATGGTTAATGAGAAGAGCAGACATGCAATGACATCGGTGGATCCATGTGTGGTTAATGAGAAGAACACACATGCAATGACACTGGGTGTGGTTCATGATATGGTTTGTGGGAAGAACACACATGCAATGACTCTAACTGTGGTTCATGAAAAGAGTAGACATGCGATGACTCTAGCTGTGGTTCATGAAAAGAGCAGACATGCAATGACACTGGTGGATCCATGTGTGGTTCATGGGAAGAACACACATGCAATGACACTGGTGGATCCATGTGTGGTCTGTGGGAAGAACACACATGCAATGACACTGGTGATATGTGGTTTGTGAGAAGAACACACATGCAATGACTCTAACTGTGGTTAATGAAAGAGCAGATATGCAATGACACCGGTGGATCCATGTGTGCTTAATGAGAAGAACACACATGCAATGACTCTAGCTGTGGTTCATGAGAAGAGAAGACATGCGATGACTCTAACTGTGGTTCATGAAAAGAGCCAACATATGATGCCACCGAAGGATCCATGTGTGGTCTATGAGAGGAACACACATGCAATGACACCGGTCGATCCTTACGTGGTTTGTGAGAAGAACACACATGCAATGACACTGGTGGATCCATGTGTGGTTAATGAGAAGAACACACATGCAATGACACTTGGTGTGGTTCATGATATGGTTTGTGGGAAGAACACACATGCAATGACTCTAGATGTGGTTCATGAAAGGAGCAGACATGCGATGACTCTAACTGTGGTTCATGAAAAGAGCAGACATGCAATGACACCGGTGGATCCTTACGTGGTTCATGGGAAGAACACACATGCAATGACACTAGTGGATCCATGTGTGGTTCATGGGAAGAACACAGATGCAATGACACTAGTGGATCCATGTGTGGTCTATGGGAAGAACACACATGCAATGATACTGGTGATATGTGGTTTGTGAGAAGAACACACATGCAATGACTCTAGCTGTGGTTCATGAAAAGAGCAGACATGCAACGACACTGGTGGATCCATGTGTGGTTAATGAGAAGAACACACATGCATTGACTCTAGCTGTGGTTCATGAGAAGATAAGACATGCGATGACTCTAAGTGTGGTTCATGAAAAGAGCAGACGTGTGATGCCACCGGTGGATCCATGTGTGGTCTATGAGAGGAACACACATGCAATGACACCGGTGGATCCTTACCTAGTTTATGAGAAGAACACACATGCAATGACACCGGTGGATCCATGTGTGGTCTGTTGGAAGAACACACATGCAATGACACTGGTGATATGTGGTTTGTGAGAAGAACACACATGTAATGACTCTAACTATGGTTAATGAGAAGAGCAGACATGCAATGACACCGGTGGATCCATGTGTGGTTAATGAGAAGAAAACACATGCAATGACACTGGGTCTGGTTCAAGATATGGTTTGTGGGAAGAACACGCATGCAATGACTCTAGCTGTGGTTTACTAAAAGAGAAGACATGCGATGACTCTAGCTGTGGTTCATGAAAAGAGCAGACATGCAATGACCCTGGTGGATCCATGTTTGGTTCATGGGAAGAACACACATGCAATGACACTGGTGATATCTGGTTTGTGAGAAGAACACACATGCGATGACACTGGTGATATTTGGTTTGTGACAAGAACACACATGCAATGATTCTCACTATGGTTAATGAAAAGAGCAGACATGCAATGACACCGGTGGATCCATGTGTGGTTAATGAGAAGAACACACACGCAATGACTCTAGCTGTGGTTCATGAGAAGAGCAGACATGCGATGACTCTAACTGTGGTGCATGAAAAGAGCATACATGTGATGCAACCGGTGGATCCATGTGCGTTCCAGAAGAGCAGACATGCGATGACTCTAACTGTGGTGCATGAAAAGAGCATACATGTGATGCAACCGGTGGATCCATGTGTGGTCTATGAGAGGAACGCACATGGAATGACACCGGTGGATCCTTAAATGGTTTGTGAGAAGAACACACATGCAATGACACTAGTGGATCCTTGTGAGGTTCATGGGAAGAACACACATGCAATGACACTGGTGATATGTGGTTTGTGAGAAGAACACACATGCAATGACTCTAGCTGTGGTTCATGAAAAGACCAGACATGCAATGACACTTGTGGATCGATGTGTGGTTCATGGGAAGAACACACATGCAATGACACTGGTGGATCCTTGTGTGGATCATGGGAAGAACACACATGCCATGACACTGGTGATATGTATTTTGTGAGAAGAACACACATGAAATGACTCTAGCTGTGGTTCATGAAAAGAGCAGACATGCAATGACACTGTGGATCCATGTGTGGTTCATGGGAAGAACACACATGCAATGACACTAGTGGATCCTTGTGTGGTTCATGGGAAGAACACACATGCAATGACACTGGTGATATGTGGTTTGTGAGAAGAACACACATGCAATGACTCTAGCTGTGGTTCATGAAAAGATCAGACATGCAATGACACTGGTGGATCCATGTGTGGTTAATGAGAAGAACACACATGCAATGACACTGGGTGTGGTTCGTGATATAGTTTGTGGGAAGAACAGACATGCAATGACTCTAGCTGTGGTTCATGAAAAGAGCAGACATGCGATGACTCTAACTATGGTTCATGAAAAGAGCAGACATGCAATGACACCGGTGGATCCTTACGTGGTTCATGGGAAGAACACACAAACAATGACACTAGTGGATCCATGTGTGGTTCATGGGAAGAACACACATGCAATGACACTAGTGGATCCATGTGTGGTCTGTGGGAAGAACGCACATGCAATGACACTAGTGATATGTGGTTTGTGAGAAAAACAAATATGCAATGACTCTAGCTGTGGTTCATGAAAAGAGCAGACATGCAATGACACTGGTGGATCCATGTGTGGTTAATGAGAAGAATACACATGCAATGACTCTAGCTGTGGTTCATGAGAAGAGCAGACATGCGATGACTCTAACTATGGTTCATGAAAAGAGCAGACATGTGATGCCACCGGTGGATCCTTACCCGGTTTATGAGAAGAACACACATGCAATGACACTGGTGGATCCATGTGTGGTTCATGAGAAGAACACACAAGTAATGACACTGGTGATATGTGGTTTGTGAGAAGAACACACATGCAATGACTCTAGCTGTGGTTCATAAAAAGAGCAGACATGCAATGACACTAGTGGATCCATGTGTGGTTAATGAGAAGAACACACATGCAATGACACTGGGTGTGGTTCGTGATATAGTTTGTGGGAAGAACAGACATGCAATGACTCTAGCTGTGGTTCATGAAAAGAGCAGACATGCGATGACTCTAACTATGGTTCATGAAAAGAGCAGACATGCAATGACACCGGTGGATCCTTACGTGGTTCATGGGAAGAACACACAAACAATGACACTAGTGGATCCATGTGTGGTTCATGGGAAGAACACACATGCAATGACATTGGAGGATCCATGTGTGGTCTGTGGGAAGAACACACATGCAATGACACTGGTGATATGTGGTTTGTGAGAAGAACACACACGCAATGACTCTAGATGTGGTTTATAAAAATAGTAGACATGCAATGACACTGGTGGATCCATGTGTGGTTCATGAGAAGAACACACATGCAATGACTCTAGCTGTGGTTCATGAGAAAAGAAGACATGCGATGACTCTAACTGTGGTTCATGAAAGGAGCAGACATGTGATGCCACCGGTGGATCCATGTGTGGTCTATGAGAGGAACACACATGTGGATCCTTACATGGTTTGTGAGAAGAACACACATGCAATGACACTTGTGGATCCATGCATGGTTCATGGGAAGAACACATATGAAATGACACTGGTGATATGTGGTTGGTGAGAAGAACACACATGCAATGACTCTAGCTGTGGTTCATGAAAAGAGCAGACATGCAATGACACTGGTGGATCCATGTGTGGTTCATGGGAAGAACACACATGCAATGACACTGGTGGATCCATGTGTGGTTCATGGGAAGAACACACATGCAATGACACTGGTGGATCCATATGTGGTTCATGGGAAGAACACACATGCAATGACACTGGTGGATCCATGTGTGGTCTGTGGGAAGAAGACACATGCAATGACACTTGTGATATGTGGTTTGTGAGAAGAACACAATGCAATGACTCTAGCTGTGGTTCATGAAAAGAGGAGACATGCAATGACACTGGTGGATCCATATGTGGAGTGGGAATAACACACATGCAATGACACTGGTGATATGTGGTTTGTGAGAGGAACACACATGCAATGACACCGGTCGATCCTTACGTGGTTTGTGAGAAGAACACACATGCAATGACACCGGTGGATCCATGTGTGGTTAATGAGAAGAACACACATGCAATGACACTGGGTGTGGTTCATGATATGGTTTGTGGGAAGAACACACATGCAATGACTCTATCTGTGGTTCATGAAAAGAGCAGACATGCGATGACTCTAGCTGTGGTTCATGAAAAGAGCAGACATGCAATGACACTGGTGGATCCATGTGTGGTTCATGGGAAGAACCCATGCAATGACACTGGTGGATCCATGTGTGGTCTGTGGGAAGAACACACATGCAATGACACTGGTGATATGTGGTTTGTGAGAAGAACACACATGCAATGACTCTAACTGTGGTTAATGAAAAGAGCAGACATGCAATGACACCGGTGGATCCATGTGTGGTTAATGAGAAGAACACACATGCAATGACTCTAGATGTGATTCATGAGAAGAGCAGACATGCGATCACTCTAACTGTGGTTCATGACAAGAGCACACATGTGATTCCACCGGTGGATCCATGTGTGGTCTATGAGAGGAACACACATGCAATGACAGCGGTGGATCCTTATGTGGTTTGTGAGAAGAACACACATGCAATGACATTGGCGGAACCTTGTGTGGTTCATGGCAAGAACACACATGCAATGACACTAGTGATATGTGGTTTGTGAGAAGAACACACATGCAATGACTCTAGCTATGGTTCATGAAAAGAGCAGACATGCAATGACACTGGTGGATCCATGTGTGGTTCATGGGAAGAACACACATGCAATGACACTGGTGGATCCTTGTGTGGTTCATGGGAAGAACACACATGCAATGACACTGGTGGATCCTTGTGTGGTTCATGGGAAGAACACACATGCAATGACACTGGAGATATGTGGTTTGTGAGAAGAACACACATGCAATGACACTGGTGGATCCATGTGTGGTCTGTGGGAAGAACACACATGCAATGACACTGGTGATATGTGGTTTGTGAGAAGAACACAGATGCACTGACTCTAGCTGTGGTTCTTGAAAAGATCAGACATGCAATGCCACTGGTGGATCCATGTGTGGTTCATGGGAAGAACACACATGCAATGACACTGGTGGATCCCTGTGTGGTCTGTGGTAGAACACATATGCAATGACACTAGTGGATCCGTGTGTGGTTTACGGGAAGAACACACATGCAATGACACTGGTGGATCCATGTGTGGTTCATGGGAAGAACACACATGCAATGACACTGGTGGATCCATGTGTGGTCTGTGGGAAGAACACAATGTAATGAGACTGGTGGATCCATGTGTGGTTCATGGGAAGAACACACATGCAATGGCACTGGTGGATCCATGTGGGTTATAGGGAAGACCACACATGCAATGACACTGGTGGATCCATGTGTGGTTTGCGGGAAGAACACACATGCAATGACACTAGTGATATGTGGTTTGTGAGAAGAACACACATGCAATGACTCTAGCTGTGGTTCATGAAAAGAGCAGACATGCAATGACACTGGTGGATCCATGTGTGGTTCATGGGAAGAACACACATGCAATGACACCGGTGGATCCATATGTGGAGTGGGAATAACACACATGCAATGACACTGGTGATATGTGGTTTGTGAGAAGAACACACATGCAATGACTCTAGCTGTGGTTCATGAAAAGAAGACACATGCAATGAGACTGGTGGATCCATGTGTGGTCTGTGGGAAGAGAACACATGCAATACCACTTGTGATATGTGGTTTGTGAAAAGAGTAGACATTCAATGACTCTAGCTGTGGTTCATGAAAAGAGCAGACATGCAATGACACTGGTGGATCCATGTGTGGTTCATGGGAAGAACACACATGTAATGACACTGGTTGATCCATGTGTGGTTCATGGGAAGAATACACATGCAATGACACTGGTGATATGTGGTTTGTGAGAAGAACACACATGCAATGACTCTAACTGTGGTTAATGAGAAGAGCAGACATGTAATGACACCGGTGGATCCATGTGTGGTTAATGAGAAGAACACACATGCAATGACACTGGGTGTGGTTCATGATATGGTTTGTGGGAAGAACACACATGCAATGGCTCTATCTGTGGTTCATGAAAAGAGCAGACATGCGATGACTCTAGCTGTGGTTCATGAAAAGAGCAGACATGCAATGACACTGGTGGATCCATGTGTGGTTCATGGGAAGAACACATGCAATGACACTGGTGGATCCATGTGTGGTCTGTGGGAAGAACACACATGCAATGACACTGGTGATATGTGGTTTGTGAGAAGAACACACATGCAATGACTCTAACTGTGGTTAATGAAAAGAGTAGACATGCAATGACACCGGTGGATCCATGTGTGGTTAATGAGAAGAACACACATGCAATGACTCTAGATGTGGTTCATGAGAAGAGCAGACAGGCGATCACTCTAACTGTGGTTCATGAAAAGAGCACACATGTGATTCCACCGGTGGATCCATGTGTGGTCTATGAAAGGAACACACATGCAATGACAGCGGTGGATCCTTACATGGTTTGTGAGAAGAACACACATGCAATGACATTGGTGGATCCTTGTGTGGTTCATGGGAAGAACACACATGCAATGACACTAGTGATATGTGGTTTGTGAGAAGAACACACATGCAATGACTCTAGCTATGGTTCATGAAAAGAGCAGACATGTAATGACACTGGTGGATCCATGTGTGGTTCATGGGAAGAACACACATGCAATGACACTGGTGGATCCTTGTGTGGTTCATGGGAAGAACACACATGCAATGACACTGGTGATATGTGGTTTGTGAGAAGAACACACATGCAATGACACTGGTGGATCCATGTGTGGTTCATGGGAAGAACACACATGCAATGACACTGGTGGATCCATGTGTGGTCTGTGGGAAGAACACACATGCAATGACACTGGTGATATGTGGTTTGTGAGAAGAACACAGATGCAATGACTCTAGCTGTGGTTCATGAAAAGATCAGACATGCAATGACACTGGTGGATCCATGTGTGGTTCATCGGAAGAACACACATGCAATGACACTGGTGGATCCATGTGTGGTCTGTGGTAGAACACATATGCAATGACACTGGTGGATCCGTGTGTGGTTTATGGGAAGAATACACATGCAATGACACTGGTGGATCCATGTGTGGTTCATGGGAAGAACACACATGCAATGACACTGGTGGATCCATGTGTGGTCTGTGGGAAGAACACAATGCAATTAGACTGGTGGATCCATGTGTGGTTCATGGGAAGAACACACATGCAATGACACTGGTGGATCCATGTTTGTTATAGGAAAGAACACACATGCAATGACACTGGTGGATCCATATGTGCTCTGTGGGAAGAACACACATGCAATGACACTGGTGATATGTGGTTTGTGGGAAGAACATACATGCAATGACTCTAGCTGTGGTTCATGAAAAGAGCAAACATGCAATGACACTTGTGGATCCATGTGTGGTTCATGGGAAGAACACACATGGAATGACACCGGTGGATCCATATGTGGTCAGTGGGAATAACACACATGCAATGAGACTGGTGATATGTGGTATGTGAGAAGAACACACATGCAATGACTCTAGCTGTGGTTCATGAAAAGAAGACACATGCAATGAGACTGGTGGATCCATGTGTGGTTCATGGGAAGAACACACATGCAATGACACTGGTGCATCCATGTGTGGTTAATGGGAAAAACACACATGCAATGACACTGGTGGATCCATGTGTGGTCTGTGGGAAGAACACACATGCAATGACACTGGTGATATGTGGTTTGTGAGAAGAACACACATGCAATGACTCTAGCTGTGGTTCATGAAAAGAGCAGACATGCAATGACACTGGTGGATCCATGTGTGGTTCATGGGAATAACACACATGCAATGACACTGGTGGATCCATGTGTGGTGAATGGGAAGAACACACATGCAATGACACTAGTGATATGTGGTTTGTGAGAAGAACACACATGCAATGAACTCTAGTGGATCATTACGTGGTATATGAGAAGAACACACATCCAATGAACTCTAGTGGATCTATCTTGGCATAATTTGATGTATGCCACGATGTATTCCATTGTACAAGACACTCACTTTCCATTTTTATACTACTCAGTATCTTTCGTAGAAGCACAAACCTGTGCTCACCCTGTCTGCTACTCCCTGATTGGTTATCACAGTTGTCATGCGGATCGTGCGCACCAACCATTGATTCTGTGCGATCCAACGATGATCGTTGCACATGCCGTGCCCTTCACAGTACAGCGTGAGACAGCACGGACGTCTCCCTTAGCGAGACTTCTACAAGAAGGAACACGATGCCGTCCATGGAAAAAGTCGTCAAGCGGTCATGTCATGTTTAATCAAGTCTGAAAAGCCTACTACTGCTACTACTATGCCACAACGCACGCGTCATCGAGTGGACGGTCGTTGATGGACAGCTGCAATTTATTGCCACTTGATTTTAATAAGACATATCCCATTTTTTACGCAGCGGCTCTCAATCACCAATTTTAGGGCCGTGTCAAACTTCATACATAGAAATTGTGTGTGCGCCCTTTGCATGCGGCTCAATACAGAACTGCCATGCATGGCCCGGGAAAAAAATGTGACGTACCATGCGCGTGTCGCGGTGCACGGTGCAGTCGACTGCGCGGCGCGTTGCACGGTGGTGCAACGAAACGTGCCTTGATTCTATCCACCTTAACTATATAGCCCCTCTCCGCACACCCACTCCCACTCTCGCTCACTGTCCCCACGCAACCCTCTCCACTGTCCCACCAGCACCCGCACACTCCCGAGAATACCCCGTCCGTGCTGGCGATGGCCGAGGAGGATAAGGTGGCCATCGTCGCCTCTGTGGCCGCCAGCGAGGATGCCCCCGTCTCCTCGTCAGTCCCCCTCGACGCGTTGAAAGCATCCGCTGTCCCTGTCCAGGCCCAGTCGAGGCATCGAGGGCAGCCGACGTTCCCGTCCAGGCCCCCGTCCCACCTACCGACGGAGCCACCGAAGAGGAGGCCCCCGCTGGCGAGGAGGCCCCCGCCGGTCATAAGCAGATCACACACTTCTTTGGCACCTACGATCCAGATAAGTACATCGCTCCGCTGAACCCCTACGACACTAGCATCGACAACCTATAGTCGGAGGTAACTAGGGTTTGCTCCCCTCCCCTGGTTCTTCTACCGTTTGTTAGAAATAATGGGTTAATCTACTTAAAATTTAGCTGGTATTGTCGTGTTTTATATTCTGGAATTAATCATGGAAATTGTGCCTAATTGTCCAACACCGTTCCCATCGTTGGATGCTAGATCTTGGTTTATTAGGATTCGCTTGTTCGAATTTCGATTGCTCGATCTTCTTACACCATCTACTCCCCCATTTTCCTTTTCTTCTAATAGGTTTCCGGAAGTGGCGTCTGCAGCGATGACGAGTCCATTCACACCAAGGCTCGTTAGGTCCTGCGGAGGCTGCGGGCCGGCAAGTACGAAGACTACCTCACGGGCCCCTCCTACAGCTGCCCCTTCTGCAAGGGGATCACCTAATGCTTGACGAGTCGCGCCGCCGGCGGCACCGACTTCAACA
The DNA here is from genome assembly GCA_910589775.1 of Avena eriantha. Classification (NCBI taxonomy): domain Eukaryota; kingdom Viridiplantae; phylum Streptophyta; class Magnoliopsida; order Poales; family Poaceae; genus Avena; species Avena eriantha. Next base: position 280,915,094 of record OU342743.1, on the reverse strand, counting down.
CCTTACTGAAGCATGTAGAGGCCGCAGGCTTCGGCATCCACCAAGGCGGCAAGCGCGAGATCGTGAACATCAACGCCTACATCACTGAACGCCGGGCTCTCGGCATTCACCTCCGAAACCTCCAGCGGGTGGCCATCAAAGAGGGTCGCATGCCTCCAATTAGGCCCAATGCCCCCAATATCAAGGGACTAGGCAGCAAAAAGTGGCGGAGGCGCCAGAGGGAGATGGAGGCGCTAGGGAATGAACCGGTTGGATGTCAAGTTGAATGTATCTGCATCTGCGGCGGCTGCCGCTACTAAGCAACTTCTTTTGATTTTCTATATTTTGCTTGCATCCTATTTCTGGCTGAATGCATCGAACCTCGTTAATCAACCTACTACTTTCTATTGCTATATCCTATTTAGCTGCGCACAGCTATATCTACATTTGTTTTGTTTTCTGAATGAATGTATTCTGCCTGGTGTGATTTGCTGCTTTAGATTGGCTACCTGATCGGAGGCAAAAAGAGGTCCAAAAGGGAACGAATTATCGAAGAGAGAATCTTCTCTAGATTTGCTACCAATTTGGGAAAAATGAAACATATCTGTTTAGCGAGAGAGGAAAAGGGTACTCTTTGAAACTGCCAGTTAACGAGCTACCATCTTGACGAGGTCCCATCTTGACGTCTCCCTCTACAAGAAGGAACACGATGCCGTCCATGGAAAAAGTCGTCGAGCGGTCATGTCACGTTTAATCAAGTCTGAAAAGCCTACTATTGCTACTACTACGCCACAACATATGCGTCATCGAGTGCACGGTTGTCGATGGACAGCTGCAATTTATTGCCACTTTATTTTAATAAGACAGATCCCATTTTTTACGCAGCGGTTCTCAATCTCACTTCCAACTGAGGCCCACCGTAAGAAGCTTGCACGCGCTAGCCGGAGGCCGAATATCTGAGCTCGACGAGACCTAACGTCTCCGGTTCATCGAGTCACTCGCAGCCATCAACACATCCCTTTACCGAATCTATCACAACCCCACAAATATCGCCGTACAGCCACCTACCTTCCCGTCTACATTTCCACTTTTAACTATCGCCAATTTTAGGGCCGTGTCAAACTTCGTACATAGAAATTGTGTGTGCGCCCTTTGCATGCGGCTCAATACAGAACTGCCATGCATGGCCCGAGAAAAAAACGTGACGTACCGTGCCCGTGTCGCGGTGCATGGTGCAGTCGACTGCGCGGCGCATTGCAAAGTGGTGCAACGGAACGTGCCTTGCTTCTATCCACCTTAACTATAGAGCCCCTCTCCGCACACCCACTCCCACTCTCGCTCACTGTCCCCACGCAACCCTCTCCACTGTCCCACCAGCATCCGCAAACTCCCGAGAATACCCCATCCGCGCCGGCGATGGCTGATGACCCACAAGTATAGGGGGTGTATCACAGTATTTTTGATAAGTAAGAGTGTCGAACCCAACGAGGAGCAGAAGGTGCTGGCTAGTGGTATGGATCAGGAATTCTCTGCAAATACTTAGCAAACGGATTTTTAGGGGTTTTCGATAAAGCAAGTAAACAAAGTACGAGTAAATAAAACACTGTAAGAATGAATGCAGCAAGTGGCCCAATCCTTTATGCAGCAAAGGACAAGCTGGTTGTATTTCTATAGATGAGCAAACGTTCTCGAGGACACATGGGAAGACTGTCAAGTGCTTTCGCTTCATATAGCTGATTAATCTTCTCTAGCTTGCTAAGTGTTGTGTGGGTGAACCTGTGTAATGTACCGCCCCATCCAAGACTAATACATACTTGTGATTATACCCCTTGCAAATATCCGTAAGTACAAGAAAGTAATTAAGGTAGAAACCTAACCACAACTTTAAACTCTAAGACCCTTATGTTCCTTGTGCAATGGTTTCTAACGGGGGTTCAGGTTTCTGTCACTCTGGCAACCCCTACGATTAGTAGCCAAATACACAATGCATTCCCCTAGGCCCATATAGGTGAAGTATCATGTAGTCGACGTTCACATGACACCACTAGAAGAAGTACACCACAACTTAAATAACAATCTATTGAATCTTTCTCAACGCAACTCCACTACTAACAATAAGACTTCTCCCATGTCCTCAAGAACAAAACGAACTAGTCACAAGACATCATATGGATCATGATCAGAGATGGAATAATGATGTATAACAATCTGAACATAAACAATAACTCAACGGTTCACTCAATAGCATCAACTACAAAGAGTAATCAACACCGGGAAAGTTTCCCCTATGAACTAATGCAAGATTCAACTCAACTGTTACAGCAATATGGAGATGGTGATGAGGGTGCTGATCATGATGATGGTGGTGATGATGATGATGATGATCCTGATGAAGTCCAGCTTGATGGTGGTGTTGATGGCGACGATCTCCCCTCTCCGGGAAGGAATTCCCCCGGTAGATATCTGTCTGCCAGAGAGATCTTTCTCTCTCGGTGTTTTTCGCCCCGCAGAGGCGGCGGAATCTTTCTGTGGTTGCTCCCCGAGTCTTAGGGTTTCGGGAGGATGATATACGCCAGAGGGGAGAGGCTGGAGTGGGCCAGGGCGGCCACACCACTCCCAGGCGCGGCCTAGGCCTGCCCGCGCCATGGGGTGGTGTGGGCCCCCTGTGGCCCACCTCCACTTTATCTTCTAGCATCCTTAGTCTTCTGGAAAAATAGGATTTTCCGTATATTTTCCTGGATTTTCTGATCTTCGCGAATTTTCCCTCCAAACAGCTCCTTTACCATCAAAATCCTGACTGCAGCGGTCCATGCTCCAAAAGTCATCAACCATGCAAAAATAGATGAAATAACATAAGTATCACCTCTCAATACGAAATATATCTATGAATAATAGTGAATTAAGACATAGAATAGTGATGCAAAATGGACGTATCAACTCCCCCCAAGCTTAGACTTCACTTGTCCCCAAGCGAAACTGAGCTCAATAAAAATGACCTCAGGTTTATGGAGTGAAGAGTCGATAAAAGAATACGGACAAGAAGCATCACATTCATCTAATACATAGATCATAATAGAAGACAACTCACTATTATATAACTCAACTTGCAATGAGTAAAGGAAACATAATAAAGATACATAGAGTAAATCATAATTGGTAATGGCAAACTTAGCTCTTGGTCGAAGAATAGTTGATAATTTGCTAGAGTTAACAATAGCTGGTTTTCAATGAAAGCTTTCAAAGTAGTAAACATCAAGATAAGAGCAAATGTGCAAAACAAGGAACATAAGAAACATGAATGAATAAATCACCATATGAATGAATGAAACACATCAACTCAAAGTACTTGCTGAGATAGAAGGGAGTAGGTTTACTGACTCAACTACAAAGTAAAAGAAAGGCCCTTCGCAAAGGGAAGCAGGGATTGCAAGTCTCATAAAGAGCTCCCAAAAATTATGATACTTACTAGCTTTCAGCTCTCAATGCCCCTATCATAGGCATCTTTAGGTGATTAAGGTGAAAGTGAGGTCCAATCTGAGTTATATGCTTGACAGACTATAAACTGAAAATCCCAAGTCCCTTGAGTACAAGGGCCGCTCCTCATGCTACTCAACTTTAGTTACCGGTAAGTTCTTGTCATCGTAAGTATGTGCGTATCATTGAGAACCGCCAACGGGGTACCCCTTGCCCGATGATACGGAAGAATCCCCATATCAAAATGATAAGGCAAGTAGACAATGAGTATCTCAGCAATCTTCTTATTTACCATGGGAAAATGGTGCTTTTTTCTCTCTTTCCTCTTTTCATAGTATCTCTTTTTTTCTTTTCTTTTTCTCAATAGCTATCTCTCTCTTTTTTTATAAGAAGAATGCTTCATAGATATCATTATGGTTACGCTACAGGTTTCCACCATGTCAGCATGGATTAGACCAGCGGCCCAGGCATTTCTCTAACACACATACATAACTCCATGGACTTACAAGCTCCCCTTTTATTTCACACCGACGACATCCGCAAACAAAAGAACAAGGTATCATCTAGGTATATATTTACAAGTGTTGAAAGTGTTCCCCGTGACAGCACGGTTCTGCTAATGCCCAGCCTATAATTTGCAAGCATATAACTTTCATGGAGAGTTCACAATGGTTCAGGTTTATTCAGTGCAGGAAATAAAGTGTGCCATCAAGTTTGTTAGAGCTTTAATCACTAATTTTCGCATAACAAGTTTAATTTGGGAGGTAGACAAAACAAGAATTTACTTGGAATAGCAATAATGCTACTAGGTAGGTATGGTGGATGCAAATGGCAAAGGTTTTGGTTTAAAGGAGTGGATGCACGAGAAGAATACCCTCTCAGTACAGGTTTTTGGCTAGCAAGGCTGGGTAGCAAGTATAAGAGTTGAAGGAAACAAACAATAATACAAGTGATAAAGACAAACATGCAATCTTCCTTGGAAGCACAAAAGATCTTAACTAGAGAATACTAAACTTATGAGCAAATCAAGAAAGAAAGATGATGAAATTATTTTTTATCTAGAGTACTTCTATCTTTTTCATTCAACTCTCAAAAATAGTGTGCTACTGACCGAGCCAGGGTTGCCAAAACCAACTAAATTAACTCAATGATCCCAAAGTGATACCAATACTAACAACAAGATCAATCATATAACCACGAATTGAAAACTAACATAAGCTATTCAAAAGAGTGAATGATAGAACTTCTCATTAATATTCCATAATAGAAACTCACAACAAGGGATACATATCTAACGAGAGAGGGGACACTTCCATAATGCAAACCATACTACAAAATAACTCCTCTATTCATGATATGACTCTACTAATAAGGTAAAAAGATAAAAGATAGTGATATGATACCGCGGCACTCCCCCAAGCTTGGAACAAACCAAGGGGATGCCAAACCTGATGACGAATTACTCCTTTGGTGGTGGTGGTATCTTCTCATCTTCGTCCGTCTGCCAGGGTAAAGACTTCCCATCAACAAAGGACATCGTGGTTTCCAACATCCTGAAACTCGCAGCAGCACTTATGCGTTTAAATCTAGCCTCATACTCACAGTTTTGATTTTGAACATCATAGAACTATGCTTGCAGTTTGTTGGTTGTTTGGCGGAGTGAAAGGACTTTGTCTTTGAGTTCAGCAGTCTCCTTTTGGTGCTCGGCAATGAGTTCGGAACAAATCTTATGGATGATGTCCACTCCGCGCTCCGCCATCTTCCTGTACCTAAAGACTTCTTGCTCCAATGCTTCCATCCTGTCCTCCAGACTTCCTTCACCTTTAGGGCCTTGAACCTCCTTAATCCAGACCTCCCCACCTTCGAGCAACAACTCCTTGGGTTGAATCTTCAATTCTCTCATGTATGGGTTGATGATATCTTCTAAAGAATCTCCCTTGGATGATCCATAAGAAGACATTGTGGCTCAAAATCTGGGATTCTACCTAGCAGAAACAGATCGAAACAAAAACACGACAAAAACACGATATACGAACCTCGGGGGATTCGGGGGGTTATATATTACGAAGTTTCACATCAAAAAGAAGGTACTGGGAGAAAACGAGTCGGAGGCGGAGTCCTGGGTGGCCTCACCACCTGGTGGCGCGGCCAGGGGTGGGCCCGCGCCACAGGGTGGTGTGAGCCACCCTGGCTCCGTTTCCGTCCCTTTTTCGCTTCGTAGCTTTCCTTACTGACTGAAAACTGCAAAAATATAGTTGGATTGTATTTTCGCGGAACTTTTCTTACCAGAACTGTTACCTAGTTGGAAACAGACTCTGCAGGTCTCTGAATTTGGTATTTAGTGGATCCTTCCGGAGTCACCACTTGAATAAAATCAATATCTTCATCTTCATACACTTATTACTTAAGTCATAAAACCTTTCTCTTCCTTATTGCACCATTATCTCCACTTCCTGGAAATTTCTTTCACACAAAACATCACACAATTCTCATTAGCAACATTAGTATAAGTGAAGTGACAAAACCTTTTGAGTTCAACTTTCAACTGAAAACCATCAAAACTAAAGCTACTGTAGCAATTCCTTCCGAAAGCCCAAAAAGAATTCAAAAAGGAAATCGAATAAAGAAGCGAATGCAAGATTGGCAAAATCTGTCAAAACAGACCAGCAGGTAAAGATCAATTTTTTCGAAAATCTTCTGTTGCTCAAATCAAAAAGTGCAAAACTAACGAAAGTTAAATAACAACCTAGGGCAGAAGCACAAACAATTACAGCTCAATCCGACATACAGAGGTCTCTCACGAATTTTTACGGTGAAGCACAAAAATCTGTTTCGGGACAGCAACTTCCCCAAATCTTACTTCTCTCTCATTATAGGTTGATCTTGACACAAAAACCAAACAAAACGGATAAGGAGCGGTTATTACCGAAGTAATAACTTCCAAGACTCAAAGAAACAAAAACAAACTAAAAGCAAAAACAAATTGGGTTGTCTCCCATAAAGCTCTTTCTTTATAGCCATTAAGATGGGCATGATAATTTTGAAGAAGCTCTCATAGGGATATGGATTCAAGTGAAAAAGAGCATTAAGAAGCAAAAACACACACACATTTAAGTTTAACCCACTTCCTATGCAAGGGAATTTTGTAACAAACAAGTTATTGAAACCAAAGGCAACTTGCATAAGAAGGCAAAAGAAGTGCAACATAAAAACTTTCAGCATAAAACGAGGAAACTTGATATTATTGAGATACATAAGAACACTTTTCCCTCTCTCATAATAACTTTTAGTATCCTGCATAAACTTAACAATATAGGTATCACAAGGTCCATCATAGCAATGATCACTTATTCTAACAGAAAACACAGGAATACTAGCTCTCATAACACTACTATGTGAAACAATATTAGAGGTATCCTTACAAAGGATAGTGTGTCCCTCTTCTCATACTTAGTGACAAATTCTTTCACATTTGCTACAATAGGTTCATCAATCATTTGTTTATCAGGTTCAACAGCCTTATTCATACTTTCATTAACCATGATAGCTATCATAGAATGTTCCTTTACCTTAACTAGAAAAGGCATTTTCTCAATATAAGGTTCAGGTAAAACATGATTAGCAGTATACACTTCAGTATTTCTTGCAGGAACACTCTTAGAAATATCTTTATAAGGTTCATGATACTTATTCAACTTCTTTTTAGGAACTTCAATGTAGGAAGGAAAAGCCTTAAAATAAGAAGCAATAGCTTGAGAGTCTAGACCATAAGCATTTTTAATATTTTGAAAGTCATCAGTTCCCATAAAAGATTCAATGCATTCATAATCATAATTTATACCTGACTTTCTACCTTTGTCATTCTCCCAAGCTTCAACATTGTCTTGAATACGATCTAGAAGGTCCCATTTAGCTTCTTCTTCCATACGAGTGAATGATCTAGCACAAGAAGCATCCAATAAATCTTTATCATGTAGAGGGAGCCTTGCATAAAAGTTGTTGATAATAATATTGTTGGGGAGCTCATGAATAGGACATTTGAGCATTAGTAACTTCAATCTCCCCCAAGCTTGAGCTGTACTCTCTCCATCAAGGGGCCAAAAGTTGTATATTTGATTCCGATCTTTATGAATCTCACTAGGAGGATAAAAGTTTGAATAAAAGAGAGGTACTATTTCCTCCCATTCTAGAGCTTGACCATTCTTCAGCAGCTTATACCATTCCTCAGCTCTTCCTTTCAGTGATAATGAGAATAACTTCTTATTAACTTGATCTATAGTAATACCTGCACACTTGAACAACCCGCATAATTCGTGTATAAAGAGTAAATGATCACCGAGATGGATAGTTCCATCCCCAACATAGTAGTTATCCATAACACGATCAATAATTCTTGTAGGTATTTTGAAAACATATTTCTCAGTAGGTGGTGGCTTATCTACTACCTTAGCAGTGGTAGTAGCATTACCAAATAAGAAACTCAGCGAATTATCCATAACGAAAATAAAGCAACTAGCAGAAGTAAACAATACTCACAGTAGAGGTTTCCTTTACCAATTCCACTCTCCAATAGCGCTTCACTCCCCGGCAACGGCGCCAGAAAATAGTCTTGATGACCCACAAGTATAGGGGGTGTATCGCATTATTTTCGATAAGTAAGAGTGTCGAACACAACGAGCAGCAGAAGGTGCTAGCTAGTGGTATGGATCAGGAATTCTCTGCAAATACTTAGCAAACGGATTTTTAGGGGTTTCCGATAAAGCAAGTAAACAAAGTACGAGTAAATAAAAGATAGTAAGAATGAATGAAGCAAGTGGCCCAATCCTTTATGCAGCAAAGGACAAGCCAGTTGTATTTCTATAGATGACCAAACATTCTCGAGGACACATGGGAAGACTGTCAAGTGCTTTCGCTTCATATAGTTGATTAATCTTCTCTAGCTTGCTAAGTGTTGTGTGGGTTAACCTTTGCTAATGTACCGCCCCATCCAAGACTAATACATACTCATGATTATACCCCTTGCAAACATCCGTAAGTACAAGAAAGTAATTAAGGTAGAAACCTAACCATAGCTTTAAACTCTAAGACCCTTACGTCCCTTGTGCAATGGTTTCCTAACGGGGGTTCAGGTTTCTATCACTCCGGCAACCCCTATGATTAGTAGCCAAATACACAATGCATTCCCCTAGGCCCATATAGGTGAAGTATCATGTAGTCGACGTTCACATGACACCACTAGAAGAAGTACACCACAACTTAAATAACAATCTATTGAATCTTTCTCAACGCAACTCCAATACTAACAACAAGACTTCTCCCATGTCCTCGAGAACAAAATGAACTACTCACAAGACATCATATGGATTATGATCAGAGAAGGAATAATGATGTATAACAATCTGAACATAAACAATAATTCAACGGTTCACTCAATAGCATCAACTACAAAGAGTAATCAACACCGAGAAAGTTTCCCCTATGAATTAATGCAAGATTCAACTCAATTGTTACCGCAATATGGAGATGGTGATGAGGGTGCTGATGGTGATGATGGTGGTGGTGATGATGATGATGATCTTGATGAAGTCCAGCTTGATGGTGGTGTTGATGGCGACGATCTCCCCTCTCTAGGAAGGAATTCCCCCGACAGAAATCTGTCTGCAGGAGAGATCTTTCTCTCTCGGTGTTTTCCGCCCCGCAGAGGCGACGGAATCTTTCTGTGGTCGCTCCCCGAGTCTTAGGGTTTCGGGAGGATGATATACGCTAGAGGGGAGACGCTGGAGTGGGCCAGGGTGGCCACACCACTCCCAGGCGCGGCCTAGGCCTGCCCGCGCCATGGGGTGGTGTGGGCCCCCTGTGGCCCACCTCCACTTCATCTTCTGGCATCCTTAGTCTTCTGGAAAAATAGGATTTTCTGTATATTTTCCCGGATTTTCTGATCTTCGCGAATTTTGCCTCCAAACAGCACCTTTTCCATCAGAATCCTAACTGTTGCGGTCCATGCTCCAAACGTCATGAACCATGCAAAAATAGATGAAATAACATAAGTATCACCTCTCAATATGAAATATATCAATGAATAATAGTGAATTAAGACATAGAATAGTGATGCAACATGGACGTATCAATGACCGAGGAGGATAAGGTGGCCATCGTTGCCTCCGTGGCTACCGGCGAGGAGGCCCCTGTCTCCTTGCCGGCCCCCTCGATGCCTTGAAAGCAGCCGTTTTCCCTATCTAGGCCCTAGTCGAGGCATCGATGGCAGCCGCCGTTCCCGTCCAGGCCCCCGTCCCCGCTACCAACGGAGCCGCCGAAGAGGAGCCCCCCGCCGGCGAGGAGGCCCCCGCCGGTCACAAGCAGATCACGCACTTCTTGGGCACCTACGTTCCAGATAAGTACATCGCTCCGCTGAACCCCTACGACACCGGCATCGATGACCTATGGTCAGAGGTAACTAGGGTTTGCTCCCCTCCCCTAGTTCTTCTACCATTTGTTAGAAATAATGGGCTAATCTATTTAAAATTTAGCTGGTATTGTCATGTTTAATATTCTGGAATTTATCATGGAAATTGTGCCTAATTATCCAACACCGTTCCCATCGTTGGATGCTAGATCTTAGTTTATTAGGATTCGCTTGTTCACATTTCGATTGCTCGACCTTCTTACACCATCTACTCCCCTATTTTCCTTTTCTTCCAATAGGTTTCCGGCAGCGACGTCTGCAGCGATGACGAGTCCATTCACACCAAGGCTCGTCAGGTGCTGAGGAGGCTGCGGGCTAGCAAGTATGATGGCTTCCTCAGCGGCCCCTACTACAGCTGCCCCTTCCGCAAGGGGGACGCCTACTGCTTGACGAGTCACACCGCCAGCGGCACCGTTTTGAACACCTTACTGAAGCATGCAGAGGCTGAGGGCTCCGGCATCCACAAAAGCGACAAGCACGAGACCGTGAACATCAATGCCTACATCGTTGAACACCGAGCTCTCGGCATTCACCTCTGAAACCTCCAGCCGTGGCCATCAAAGAGGGTTGCATGCCTCCAATCAGGCCCAAGGCCCCCAAGTCCAAGAAACTGGGCATCAAGAAGTGGTGGAAGCGCCGAAGGGAGGAGGCAGAGGCGCGGGCGCTTGCAGGATGTGCCTGTAGCTGCGGTGGCTGCTGGTGCTGCTAAACAGCTTCTTTCTAGCTATATCCTATTTCTGGCTGAATGCATCGAACCTCGTTAAGCAACCTACTTTCTATCGCTATATCCTATTTAGCTGCGCACAACTATATCTATATTTGTTTTGTTTTCTGAATGAATGTATTCTGCCTGGTGTGATTTGCTGCTCTAGATTTGCTACCTGATCGGAGGCAAAAAGAGGTCCAAAAGGGAACGAAATATCGAAGTGAGAATCTTCTCTAGATTTGCTACCAATTCGGGCAAAATGAAACATATATGTTTAGCGAGAGAGGAAAAGGGCACTCTTTAAAAATGCCAGTTAAGAAGCTACCATCTTGACAAGCTACAAGACACTTACATAAATATAACACAACGAGGGTTAAATTTATTTTACTAGTATCACTTGAGGTGCTAGACATCTTGGCAAGCTAACTGAGTTCCACAAAATAGAAACATAACACTGACAAGTAAAATTTAATTCAGTCCTCATCAGACCACTTGAGGCGCTTGCCATCGTTCCTAGGCGACGAACTACGACCATTCCAGGTACTCCACATCTCACGAACTGCTTTGTCCCAATTGGCATCTGACTTGGCTTTCCTATCTTGAGCGTCCTGCGGCACAATTAGCGGTGCATCACAGGCCTGATTGTTGCCGCTAGAAGATGTTGCCTCTCTATTTGCCGCTTCAGCTGCAGCCTCTCTATCAGCTGCTTCTTCAGCTGCAAGCTCTCTTTCAGCTGCTTCTGCAGCCTCTCTGTCAGCTGCTTCAGATGCAGCCAATTTCTTTGCATATTCAACTTCAAACTCAGCTATTCCACATTTTCTACAAAGGGCTCCCCTAAGCTCGTCTTCCCTCTTGCAAATAGGGCAAAACACGAGGTAACATAGAAAAAATGGATCTTCTTGTACATTTGGTAGTGATGGGTTCGTAGCATGGAAAACAAAAAAATTCTACCGCAAGAACGAACAAAACCCAGATCTAATCTAGATAAAAGCCAAGATCTAATCTATTAGACATGTGCAATGAGATAGATATGTACTAACCCTTGTAGATCCGAAAGCGTTATGAGATTGGATCTCGTGGTTGATGTAGTCGATCACTTGCCGATCTCAAGATCGTGTGGACGATCCTTCCGGTGCCACGTTCTGGCAGCGCTTCCACAGTCGGTCACACGTGCGGTGTTGAAGCAGACCTTCCTCTCCTCGTTCCAGCGAGCAGCGGAGGTAGTAGATCTTCTCCACGGAATCCCAGCAGCACGATGGCGTGGTGGTGGTGGTGGAGTAGAGAATTCTGCAGGGCTTCGCCTAAGCCTGAGCACAAGAGAGGAGGAGGAGAGAGGCGGCTAGGGTTTGGAGTGGTAGAGGGGGCCAGGGGGTGGCGCCTCCACCCCTCTATTTAAAGGAGGGAGGGCACCATGGGAGGGGGAGTCCTAGTAGGACTCCCCTCCCTCCTTGGCCGGCAGATTGGGGAGGGGGAGGAGTCCTCGTCCCCCACGACTCCTTGTCTTGCCCCACAAGGACTCCTTGATCCCTTTCTTGGTTTTCAAGCAAACTCCAAGAAATCTTCTAGAACCTTCCGGAACATTCCGAAACCTTCTAGAATACTCATACAAATACTCCGGAACATTTCCTAACTCAGAAAATGATCCCCAATATATGAATCTTATTCTCCGGACAATTCCGGATCTCCTCGTGATGTCCTGGATCCAATTCGAGACTCCGAACAACATTCGGTCTCCAACGCACATTCCATATCTACTTAAAACAACTTCGAACCTTAAGTGTGTCACCCTACGGTTCGTGAATATGCAGACATGATGAAGACACCTCTCCGATCAATAACCATCAGCGGGATCTGGAGATCCATAACGGCTCCTACATACTCAACGATGACTTCGTGATCGATAGAACCATTAACATACGAAACCAATTCCCTTTGTCTCGCGATACTATACTTATCCGAGGTTTTATCGTCGGTATCTCCATACGTAGTTCTACCTCGTTACTGATAAGTACTCTTTACTCGTTCCATGTTATGTCATCCCTTGTGACCCAGTCACATGCTTGCAAGCTAACTAGATGACATTCCACCGAGAGGGCCCAGAGCATATCTATCCGTCATATGGATGGACAAATCCCAATCTTGGTCCATGCACTTCAACACATACTTTCAGAATACCCAATGACACCTTTATAACCACCCAGTTACGAAGCGGCGTTTGATGTCATCAAAGTACCCATCCGGTGATGGTGATTAACACAACCTCATGGTCGAAGGATTAGGTTACTATGTATTTAAAAGCTTATAGCAATACGAACTTAATGACTTGATCTTATGCTACGCTTACTATGGGTGTGTGTCCATCACATCATTCTCCTAATGATATAACCTTGTTATTAATCACATCCTAATGTCCATGATCAGGAAACCATGATCATCAATTAATCAACAAGCTAGTTCAACAAGAGGCTTACTAGGGACTCTTTTATGTTTACAAAACACACATGTATTAGTGTTTCCTAATAATACAATTATAGCATGGGATGTAAACATTCATCATAAACACAAAGATATAATAATAACCACTTTTATTATTGCCTCTTGGGCATATCTCCAACAGGTAGGTCACGTAAGCATCTATGGCTGCATACTTCAGGTTTATATCAGACAATGGCCACTCGTCCCAGAAATCGTGCCTATCTGTAGGGAAATCTTCCTTCATTTTGTCGTACGACTCATCGAGGATTCTAGTTGCGAGTGATGCCATTCCATCCTTCTTCGAGCCCCCTAGGATCTTGACAAGACGCTGAATATTGATCCAGTTGTGCGCAGGAATTATAATTTCCTCTTGATACAATTTCGAAAAATCAGTTGTTGTGTCGACAGTGCAGAAAACAATTCCCTTTTTTACAAGGAACTGGCGCAGCGCCGGACATTTCCTGTCAGTCCTAAAAGTATGTAGTTTGTCATCACCAAAATTTGTAACTACAAATATTTTGTCAATGCAAGATCATCATCTCAATATAATTTTGAAAAGTTCAGTAAATGCAAGATCAAGACTCTCAACATTGTATTGTCATAATTTATTCGGTTTTGCTATTTCTCAGTCGACTGAACGAGTTGCACATTTCTTTTAACTACGGTTGCACTTTTCTTAGGTGATTGAGACTAAAGAAAATCTCAGTCGATTGAGACATAGGCAAACCCTAATTTATTTGGTCCTAAGTAAAATCCAGTAGTTGCAAGATGAGCAAGTGGATAAACAACAAGAGGAGAAAACCCTAAAAGCGGTTAGCTACAGAGAGCAGATCTACAAACAGGGAGAGGTGGTAGACGAGGACGTGTTTCCGCATGGCCAGTTGAACGACTGCGACTTCACTCCCTTCATATGGGTGCTCCGGGGTGTACTCGAGGTCCAATCCCACAAACTTGTCCTCGTCTATCCCAAGCCAACCCTCGTACATCCTCAGGACACGCAACACTGTCTCCTCCTTGTTGGTGTAGACAACATCTATCTTCTTATTGTCATGGGAAGTGAAGCTTGTCTCTAGAGTGTGTAGATCTTCCATGGAGGCAAGGAGAAGACGGGAAGAAGATAGTAGATGACAGGAAAAAGAAGAGTGGTTTCTGCGAGGCAGGGGAACGGTGGAACCATCAATGCGCTTTTATGGTAGGGGTTAACGATTGGGACGGAAGTCCAAGGAGAGACGCATGGCTAGGGGGTGTTGTCCTATCCACTGTGCCAACACTGCAAGCCTACATGACAGCCACCCCGCCTAAGCGACAGGAGCGACATAACGACGAACTGACAGGGGGGCCCAACTTGACGCCCGTTAGCCTGCTTTTTGTATTGAAACGTAAAGTTGAATTCGTGCCGAAAAAGACCCTCTGAGTATTTGGCCCACCAACTGTAGTCATCCTGGTTGATTTCAGGGAACTTGGGTACCGTGTTGCCTGTACACCCCAACTTTCGGGCCGCAAAATGATATTCTCAATCATGATGACCCACAAGTATAGGGGTGTATCGCAGTATTTTCAAGGGAACTGAAACCCAATTTATTGATTCGACACAAGGGGAAACAAAGAATATTTATAAGCCTTAACAACCGAGTTCTCAATTCAGCTGCACCTGGAAACAATCTTGCTCACAACAGTTTATCAGTAGCAACAGTTTTGTAGTAGCAATAGCAAAGTAATAGCAGTAGTAAAAGTAAAGACATTAGTAACAATTGCAGTAAACAGTAGGATTAAAGCGCGGTAGGCATATGGATGGATGGACGGGCGTTGCATGGATAAGATAATTCATATGTCAATCAAGACATAGGGCATTTGCAGATAAATAAGATAAAGCATCCAAGTACTAAATAGGCATGTGTTCCATATATAGTCATACGTGCTCGCAATGAGAACTTGCACAACATCTTTTGTCCTACCAGCCCGTTTGCAGTGGGGCCTCAAGGGAACTGCTGGCAATTAAGGTACTCCTTTTAATAGAGCACTGGAGCAAAGCATTAACACTCCGTTAACACATGTGATACTCACATCAAAGCCATCCCCTACAGTTATCCCGATTATTGTCACTTCGGGGCCTTTGGTTTCGGACAACAATATGTGTATGCAACTTGCAGGTAAGACCATAAATAATACTATCAATATGAATCAATATCATGTTCAGATCTGAAATCATGGAACTCGGGCCCTAGTGATAAGCATTCAGCATAACAAGTTGCAACAAAGTCAAAAAGCACTAATAATAGATACTAGGCACCATGCCCTAAGAATCTGAAGGCATTACATGATTGATATCATCCAATCCCTACCATCCCCATAGCCTGCAGCTGGGATTACTCACTCATGGATGGGGGAATCATGGATGGTCGATGGAGAAGCGATGGTGATGACGATGGCGATGATCTCCTCCAATTCCCTGTCCCGACAGGGTGCCAGAACAGAGTTTCTGGTTCTGAATTACGGAATCTGGTGGTGGCGGCGCAACTGAACTCTTTCTGGAAAAACGTCGAAAACCCCTTGGTTTTTAGGTCAAGAGGCAACTTATAGGCGAAGAGGGAGGGCGAGGGGTGATTGAGGCAGCCACACCACCCCCAGGCGCGGGCTGGCCTGGCCCGCGCGGCCAGGTGGTGTGGGGCCCTCATGGACCTCCTCCGTCTTGTCTTCTGGCTCCGTGAATCTTCTGGTGAAATAGGATTTTTTGCATATTTTCTGGGATTTTTCCGGATAATTGATTTTCCACACAAAAACTATACACCGAGGTAATTCTGCTGAAAACAACGTCAGTCCGTGTTAGTTCTATCCAAATCACACAAGTTTAGAGGAAAAACAATAGCAAAAGTGTTCAGGAAAGTAGGTACATTATGGACATATCAACTCCCCCAAGCTTAGCTTATTGCTTGTCCTCAAGAAATTCAGTTGAAAACTGAGTGCGATAAAAGAAAATTTCACGAACACATTTGCTTCATATGATCTATATATTCTCAACATATGATCAAGTACTTAGACAACTCATAATAAGGAGTATGCAAATAAGTTTACTTAATAGTCATTGTAAGCTATGAAGAGATTCCAACTCAAAAATAATAAATAGCATGAAGCATAAACATAAGCAACATTGCAATGCTCATAAAAAGGTATGATAGAGTGGTATCTCGCTTGCCTTTGATTGTAGAGCAAACATAAATGCCAAGGCACCTTTGAAGTTCAAGTGAAGACTAGAAGTAAAGATATCAAAGATACAAGCATCAAAGTCATGACACAATTAATCCAAATTTTGAGACAAGCATATTACACTAAGAATGACAACTATGCTCTCAAGAAAGTGCTTATAGAATAGGTGGTGACTCAACAAAGGAATGAAAAGGTTTTAAAAAGTTTGAAAGTCTTCCAAATGCTGAAAGTATGGTACTCATTAGCTTCGATCTCTCATTGCCCCTATCATAAGCATCTTTAAATGGTTAAGCTGAAAGTGAGGTCCAATACGAGTTATATGCTTGATAGACCATAAACTGGAAATCTCATGTCACTTGAGTACGAGGGCTGTCGTCGGATTGATGACAAGTACCCCATGAGGGGGTCCTCGAGGCGTGCGGAAGAGAGGGGTGTGAGACGTACGGTATTCCGGGACGGTGAACACACAAGTTTACCCAGGTTTGAATCCGCCGTCTTTGGACGGATCCTACTCCTGCTAGCAATCCAGTAATACGGCAGAGCCGGAATATGGGTTACAAGGGTTCGCGTATGCAAGTTGAGGGTCTAAAGTATTGGGTTGTGCCCTAAAGGCTCTCCCTAGGACGACTTATATAGATATCCGGCCTTGGGTTTACAGGAGAGATCTATCCGGCTACGACTAAGAGTTGGTTATAGAGTACATCTTGAACTACAAGTAACATTATGGGCCTAAGTCGGTAAGTCTTCTGGGCCTTCCCATAGCCGGATTGGACTCCGTCTTCTCTCCCTGACTGGGCCGCCCGTGAAGCAAAGCTCTAACCCGAAGTGGGCCACACTGGTCAGTGAGGAACTGTGAGGATACCCGGAAAGTATATCCCCAACAGCAGCCCCCGGAGGCCTCCAAGATCCAAAGTCGGATTTATCGTCGTCTAGCTTGATCTTCGACTTGCAGAATCTTGAAGGGTTCCTAAAACTTCACAACAAAAAATATGACCCGGGTCTTAAAAATAAGTCGGACCTATCAACAGGTTACTCGGATTTTCCAGCTTGATTTCAAACTAGGCCGGAACTTGGTCTCTAACGCCACCTGACACAAGTCACGTCATCTGATAGGCATTCTGTCAGCACGACCGTTGGTGGGTCTGCGGTTTGCGGAACCGAGGCGCCGTTTCAATGCGTGCGTGGAGATCGAGGCGACGTAATCATCGCGTGGGTCCTTCCCAGTTCCTTCCACGACGCGTGGCGGTTACACTGTAGCATTTGCACGAATCTTGGCGTAGTTAGGTGGATATAAGGGGTTAGGATTTTCTCCTTCTCCTTTCACCAGTCCTTTGGCTTTTCCTCTCCTCCCAATCTCCCTAACCGCACAGAGCTCCTCCGTTCCTCCCCCAAAAACTCCCAGCGCCGCCCGTTCTAGGTCATCTGCCCACCAGAGAAAATGGCTTCTTCTTCTTCCTCCGGCTTGGCGGCAGCAGCGGCGACGGTGGCGACGAAAGCGGTGGCGGAGAAAGAAAGCTTCCGTGGGCTCATGATCCCCTGTGTCCTCGACAATGAGAAGCTCCAGAACACGGAGAAGAAAGGGCTCCTCTATGCCGGCGACTGGTGGAGCGGCTTCGAGGAAACCATCCCCAACCCGCGTGCCGGCGAGCGGGTCCACTTCGGCACCCACCTCGATAGAGGTTTGTCGTTTCCTCCCTCAGAGTTCTTCTCCGAGGTGATTGACCATTTCGGAGTTCAACTCCATCATCTTCCTCCCAACTCTCTCTTAGAGATGAGCGCTTATGCTTCTTTGTGTGAGGGCTTTCTCGGCATTAGGCCGAGTTTGACTCTATTCCGGTACTATTTTCATGTCCGGAGAAACTCTATCACTGCCGGTGTTCCTTACATCACCAGTAATATTAGTTTTTCACTTAGACGCGAGTGCGCGTATCCCAAAATCTTAGCTAGTGACTCGGTCAAACAATGGCCAGCCACGTTTTTCTATCATAGGGATATTCCGGCTCCCGGCAAAGCCACTGCTTTGCCGGCTTTCATCGACGGAGCTGCCACGGCCCAACCATCTTGGGACGAGGCTGCTCCGAATCTCACCGACGATCTGATCCTTGCTAAGAGGCGGATCGAATACTTGATAAAACACAAAGGACTAAAGGGCTCTGACTTGGTCCAATGCTGGGTCTCACGTCGGATCCAGCTCCTTCAGCACCACAGAGATCGACTGATGCACTCCATCACGTCATCCAATAAAGATTCCCTCCGCATCAGCCCCAAAGCCTACACCACATAGGGCTATATAAGGCAGATCAAGTGGCTGATCAGGGAACGAATCGAGAGGAGAATCCCAGAGGTTTCTCTGGATATGCACACGGCGGAAAACCCCATAGTGCCGGTAAGTTTTTAACAGTACACCTTTTTATGTGTTTCAATTTTCGAGTTATACTGCAATACTGATATGTTTTCTTCTTTTCAGCTTGCCAACCTCCCCGAGTCAGAATTTGCTCTACTTAAACGATATCCTCCTGAGTTTTCTCAAGAGACAGAAGTGGTGCCATTGCCGGATGTTGCTCTCAAGAAGCGCAAATCTTTGACAGTGGCCGTTGGCACAAAGGAGGTGCCCATCGTGAAGAGGTAACTTTCCATCTCAACTTCCGCCTTTGTACTTTACTCGAATTTCCTTCCAAGATCTAATGTTTCCGACTTTACTACATTCTCAGAGCAAAACCACTTCTCAAGGGCAAGGGGAAAGGGATTTCTTCGAAGCCCTTGCGACAGACGAAGCTTACCATAGCTTCCCCTGCCGTGGCTCCTCCAACTCCTGCCCCTCAACCTTCTGCAACGCCGGTGACCATTCCTTCTCCGGTCGTCGCAGAAGATCCGGCTCCTTCCACGGAGCCTGCGATCCTTGAATCGCAAACTGACGTCACCATGGGTGAGTCAGATCTAGATAAGGGTGAACCCTCTTTGGGTAATGATCCCTCAGCAGAAACCCTCGCCGAAAACCTTATCAGCAATCCGAGACTTGCCAAGTTTGGCCTGTCCCGGAAATATGCTGAAGAAATCCAGCGGCTCGCCAGGCAATGCCTGGAGAAAAGCACCTTATCTACTGAAGAAGAAGCGCAAGAGGCAGAGGACGTCAAGTCTCCGACCTTCTCGCCCATGTGCGCCTTCACGACGAGAGGATAAGGACCGGTGAGCTTCCAACAGCTCCAGTGATCCCTCTGACTCTCACTGAGAAGGTCGATGTTGAAGTAAATGCAAGTTTGGATAAACTTACTCACGAACAATATGTAAGTCGGAATCCCAATCTCCTGTTTTTCCTTTATTTCATATCATATCCTCTAGCCCCCAAGCATGAAGTAGGATAATTAATCCGGGTTTATGCTTCCTTAGGATGCCAAAGAACGAACTAGTGTAGCCCCCAAGGCTCGTGCTGATATTAGCAAAAATATTAGCCCGAGTCTTTAGTAGCTTTCTGACTTTGGGTATTCTGACTTACAGAAAGTATATTCCTATAACCAGGATTTATTGAAGAATGTCTGTGATAAGCGGAGAGAGATCAAGGCTCTCCGACTTAAGAATGCTGAACTTAAAGTTGCCAAGGATGAGGCCGAAGGTAAACATTCCGAGACTCAAACCTTTTCTTTGCTATTTCAATGTCGAATTTTTTTCTGAACCGTTGTTCTTTTTGACTTACAGCGCTGGTAAAACAATCCTGCGCCATGATTGAAGAGGCCGAGAACCTCAAGACCTTGGTGGTGGAGAACAAGGAGCTTCGCCAAGAGCTGGACCAGCTCAAGACAAATCATGAAAAGAACATAGCTCAAGTCCTTGAGTCCTCCTCCATGGCTACTGAAGAGCGTGATCGCAAGATCGCTGCTCAAGATAAAACAATCTCGGACCTCAAGAATGAACTTAGCAGAGAGAGGGACCTTTCCCAGGCGCTTCGAGCAGAACTCCAGAGTCTTCGGGAGGAGAAGACCAAAATTGACGATGTCATTTTCAGTATGTTCCATCTGTCTGACTTGTTTTTTTCGACCTCTACCAATGTCGGATTTTTCTTAACTTGTTTTGTGTATACGGCCTCTGAACTTGACAGACTCTTCTTCCACCGAGCCTCGCACCCACCGGCTTACCCAAGTCGGTGACCTGCTTCATGACTTCCGCCAATCCCTTGAGGACATCGGCGAAGCTCTCAAGATTCCGGACATGCGCAGCATGTTGGATTTTCAGGTGCAGGACAAAGCAAAAGAGATGCCGCAACTTGTTCGGGATTGGAACATGTCCTATGCACGGACTGCGGCGTAGAACGCTCTCACCATGGTCATGAGCCACCATGGAAATATGGAAATATGGCAAGTGACCAGAGGGTACTGGAAAGTAGATGAACACGGCCAGGAGCAGGACCTTCAGGCCATCATGCACTCCTGCGCCGGATATGGGTGTCACGTGGCTGATTTGACCAGCTACGAGACCCCTTTCTTCACCCGCGTGGACACTCCTCCTCCTCCTCCAGAAGAATCAGTAGAAGTTTCCGACGATGAACGCACCATCTCGGATGCGGACATCTCGGAACGATATCAAGGTGACGTATCCAGCGAGCCAGCAGCTCCTTCATCTCCTCCTGCATCATAAATTGCCAAAAATATTTGTATTATCCTGAAAAAACATGATGCGTCTGTAAATATGAAGTACTATGATTTTGCTAGTTCTAAGCTTTTGATCTATTCAACACTTTTGGCTTTTAAACTTTTTGCGTGCCTGAAATGTTTACATAAGCACTTGTATTTTTTCGTCTATACTTATCGTTTATCTAGCTTTCCGCCTTGTCCCTTTCGTGAGCCGGCTAAACCTTCTGCCAGAAACTTTGCCGAGCAACGGAGCTCAATTGCTAAACCAGTTTAAACTCGGAAACAAAGCCGGCTTCCAGTACCAACAATTCACTACTCAGAAAATGCCCGCATCCAGCAATCAGACAAATAACCAAAGCAAAGACTAGAAATTTTTTAGAGTTATACCCGAGGGTAGCAGTTTTAGAATCGGAAATCTATACCAGAACGAACATGAGCATAAAGTACTTTCAAGCATTCTGGGATTTTCGACTATGACATGATCATTCGGAAATAAGATGGTAAAAACTTCTCATAAAAACTTGAGGCAACCAAAACTTTTATTTCTCTCAGAGCACGTACATATATATGATTACAAAGAAAGATAAACTAAGAATAAAAGGGACGTAGCTGAGCAATATTCCATGGTCTGTCTAATTCATCCGGATTTGTACTGCCTCCAGCTCTCTTTCTCTTCTTAGTAGCAGGTCTTTCTTTGACTGGCCTCATGTCAGTTAAGTAGTATGATCCGTTGTGCAATACTCGACTAACTAGAAAGGGCCCTTCCCATACCGGGGAAAGTTTGTGCTTTCTTTGTTGCATAAGCCAGAGAACCAAATCACCTTTATTGAAAGATCTATTTCGGACTCTCTAGCTATGATACTTGCGTATCTTCTGCTGATAGGCTGTAGATCTCATTTCAGCAACGACGCGAACTTCTTCGACTAAGTCGAGATCGTTTCGTCAAGAAACCTCAGCATCCTCTTCAATATACGCGGCCACTCTAGGAGAAGTGTGAATCAAATCACTAGGAAGAACTGCTTCTGCACCATAGACCAAGAAGAAAGATGTGTATCCGGTTGACCTATTCGGAGTCGTTCGTAAACTCCATATCACAGAGGGTAATTCCTCTGCCCAAGCCCCCGCAGCACGTCGTAGTGGTGCTTCGAGTCTCGTTTTCAGGCCTTGTAGGATTAAACCATTTGCTCTTTCGACTTGTCCGTTAGCTTGTGGATGTGCGACTGACGCAATGTCAAGCCGGATATTTTGCTCGTTGCAGAATTCAGCCAATTCTCCCATAGAAAAGTTACTCCCATTGTCCGTGATAATGCTATGTGGATAACCATACCGGATTATAACATCCTCGACAAATCTTTTGGTTGTTGCTCCATCACAACAAGTGACAGGTTTAGCCTCAATCCATTTGGTGAATTTATCCACCATCACTAAGAGGTGAGTAAATCCACTTGGAGCTCGTTTAAATGGTCCTACCATATCAAGGCCCCAGACCACAAAAGGCCATGTTATAGGTATTGTTCGCAGTTGATCAGCCGGAACATGAGCTTGCTTGGCGTACTTTTGGCAGCCTTTGCACGTCTTGATTAATCGTTTGGCATCTGCCTGAGTTGTAAGCCAGAAAAATCCGTGTCTAAAAGCTTTTGCCACTAAATATTTGGCTACAGCGTGGTGAAAATACACGCCTTCGTGGATTTCTCTTAAGATTTCCACTCCTTCTTCCGGAGATACGCAGCGCTGAAAAACCCCAGATCACTCTGTTTATGGAGCTCACCTTTAACAATAGTATAGGCTTTTGCTCGTCGGATAATCTGCCGGCTCAGCACCTCGTCTTCGGGTAATTTCCATCTACCAAATAATTGAGGTAGGGTTGAGTCCAGCTGGGAATTACAGCCAGAACTGCTATCAAAGGTGAGTCGGATTTGGTCGGATATTCCTCATCTACTCCCTTTATTGAGGGAACTTTGAGGTTCTCTAAAAAAGCGCCATCTGGGACTTCTTTCCGTGCAGAGCCTATCCGAGATAGTGCATCTGCTTCCTCGTTTTCTGCTCGAGGGATGTGTTGAACCTCAAACACTTCGAACGATTTAGATAGATCATCCACGATAGCTTTATATGCTGCCATGTGTTTATTTGCATTACAAATATCCGACACTTGTTGAGCAACAAGATCCGAATCTCCATAACACATCAAATGTCGGATGCCAATATCTTTTGCAATCCGGATTCCATGTAGCAGTGCTTCATACTTGGCAATATTGTTTGTTGCTGTGAAGTGGATCTGCAACACGTATAAAAGTTTATCTCCTTGGGGTGATTTGAGCACCACGCCAGCCCCCGAGCCCCCTCGAGTCTTAGACCCATCGAAAAAGAGGGTCCAATATTCCGACTCAGGGAGGATCATATTCTCCTTCGTCTCTGTCCAATCAGCGACAAAGTTAGCAAGGATCTGGGATTTGATTGTTGTCCGAGGTTTATACTCAATATCAAAAGCTGAAAGCTTTATGCCCCATTTGGCGACGCGTCCTGTGGCGTCACTGTTGTTGATTATATCTCTCATGGGAGCTGTGCTCACCACGGTAATTGGATGCTCCTGACAGTAGTGTCGTAACTTACGAGATGCTAGAAAAACACCGTAAGCCAAGTTTTGATAGTGCGGATACCGCTGTTTTGATTCTGTCAGGACCTCACTAACAAAGTAAGTCGGATGCTGCACCAGGTGTTCCTGATTTTCCTCTGGTCTCGCCACCACCATGACGATACTAACGACCTTATTGGTCACAGCAAGATAGAGCAACATCGGTTCCTGAGGTTCTGGCGCTGCAAGGATAGGAGCAGATGAGAGTACTTTCTTTAGGTCTTGTAGTGCAGCTTCAGCTTCGTCAGTCCAAACAAAATCCTTGGTCTTTTTCAGGAGTTTGTATAATGGTGCGGCTCTTTCACCAAGCCGGCTTACAAATCGACTGACCGCAGTGATGCAACCAGTTAATCTTTGTACGTCCTTCAGGCGAGTTGGCCTGGAAATATTGAGTATAGCCTTGATTTTGTCTCGGTTCACCTCTATGCCTCTTTGAGACACGATGAAACCTAACAATTTTCCGGCTGGTATTCCAAAAAAGCATTTCTTCGGGTTAAGCATGATGTTGTATTTTCGTAGATTGGCGAACGTTTCCTCCAAGTCGGAAATCAGTGTTTCCTTCTTTTTAGACATCACCGCAATATCATCCACGCATGTATGTACATTGCGTCCGATTTGGACGTGCGCTGGTACGTAGCTCCTACGTTCTTCAGCCCAAAGGGCATCGTAACAAAACAGAAGGTTCCGAAAGGGGTTATGAATGAAGTTTTGACTTTGTCAGATTCCTTCATCCGGATTTGGTGATAGCTGGAATATGCGTCGAGAAAACAGAGGAGTTCCGAGACTACCGTAGAATCGATAACTTGATCAATTCTAGGCAGAGCGGCCGGATCTTTTGGACAAGCCTTGTTCAAGGTAGTATAATTAACACACATCCTTAAATCAGTGGTGTCCTTTTTAGGGACCATTAGAGGATTGGCCGGCCACTCAGTGTGGATGACCTCTTCTATGAATCCGGCTAACTTGAGCTATGCTAGTTCCTTAGATATTGCCTTACGGTTTTCATCACCGAACCATCGTAGGGACTGTTTGACGGGTTTAGCGTTCGGGTTTACATTTAGAGAGTGCTCGGCAAGTTCCCTAGGTACTCCGGTCATGTCAGATGGCTTCCATGCGAAGGTATCTTGATTTTCTTAGAGGAACTTGACGAGCGCGCTTTCCTATGCGCTACCTAGGCCTACGCCTATCTGGGTCACCTTGGAGGGGTCATCATCCTTCAACGGCGTCTTCTTCGTCTCTTCTGATTCCTTGAACTCTGGATTTGGCTTTGTCACCTCCTTCTTCGTTGCGGGCATCTCGGACGGACCTATGCTCTTCTTAATCTCCTGGTACTCCTGGGCGTGCAGCACAACTTCGGCAAAGGCGGCAGTTCCATCCTCGCACTCTCGTGCTTTCTTCGGGTCTCCCTTGATGGTGATCACGCCGTTGGGACCTAGAATTTTCATCATATTGTAAATGTAACATGGACGAGCCATAAAAGCCCAGTAAGCTGGACGTCCGAATATAGCGTGGTACGCGCTCTTGAACGGGACCACTTCGAAGGAAAGTGCCTTCGTCCGATAGTTCTTTAGAGTTCCAAAGGTGACATCCAAAGTAATCTCTCCCTGGGAATTAGCTTGTCTTCCTGGGACAACTCTGTGAAATATCACAGAGCTATGGTTCAGCTGGGTATCCGAGATCTTCATCCGGCGTAGCGTTTCGACATATAGAATATTGATGCTGCTACCACCGCCCATGAGGGTCTTAGAGAAACCATAACCGTCAATAAGTGGGTTGACGATTAAGGCGTATTTTCCTCACCTGTGCAACTTAGGCGGATGATCAACGCGGTCAAATGTGATTTCCACTTCCGACCAGTCCAAGTATTGGGGGACAGCTGGAACTATTGCGTTGAGTTTATGTAGAACTGCTTTCTTGACCTTTGCTGGTTGAGATCCGAGGAAAGTGACGTAAGTGTCCTTCTTGGTGGGAAATTTTTTCTTCCCTTCCGGCTTGGGATTTGAAGCGTCAGCCTCCTCCATGTCGGAATCTTCCTTGGTCTCTTTGTCTTTTTCGGGATTTTTCTTTCCCTTCTTCCGCTTAGCTTTGTATCCCGCGGTGTCATCTCTTTTGATGTCGTCATTGAAACGACATCCAGCGTTGGTGTGGGATGAGCCCCCATTGGCGTCTAGGTGATGCACACATGGGTTATTGGCAATGGCGACCCAAGAGTAGGTTTTGCCTGGTTGCTGGTCTCCTCTACCTTGGACCCTTGATGTCCCACGGCCACGCCCGCGGCCTCTGCTGCGCCCTCCTCGTCCTCCAGACCCGGAAATAGTAGTAACCACCGTTATTTCTGTGCTGGGTTTCTCTTCCGAGGTATTTTTGCGCTTCTGAGCTTGTTGCTTTGGTTGTCTTGCCGACTAAGGCACAGCTAGGACATTGAGTAATCCCTCTGCATCATCGTCAGCATCTGCATACTTGCTCGCTGTTTCTATCATCTCTCCCAAATCAGTGACCTTGTCACACTTCAAGCGGTGACGTAGTAGACCAATTAGGAGTCCTGCGATGAAAGCTTCAATCGCGGTTTGATCGTTTACTCCTTCACAGGAGTTCTTGGTGTCGATCCATCATCCGAGGTAATCCTGGCAAGTTTCTCCAGCTTTCTGGATGCAACGATGTAGGTCTCCGACCGTACAGGGCCTCCGATATGTGCCTTCGAAATTCCGAAAGAACGCACTTTGCATGTCATACCAGTTATGGATGGTGTTCTCCGGAAGTTCATTGAGCCATGATTGTGCCGTCTTCCGCAACATAAGTGGGAGATATCGGGTTGCGACCAGGCTGTTTCCGCCTTTAGCGATGCAGCAAGCTTGGAAAAAATCCTGTAGCCAGGTATCTGGCCGAGCAATGCCGTTGTAAGCTTGGATATGTCTTGAGATAGCGAATCCTTCCGGGAATCTTGTAGCTTTGATGCGTGGTCCAAAGAACTTTGGGCCTACGTAGATATCATCGTTTTCATAGCGCCGTGCCTCTATGTTGGAGTTGATCTTGTGCCTTGCGTCGTTCGGGGATAGAGATCGTCCCGAATGTCGGCTGTGGCTGCGGTGCCTTGGAGCCGGACTTCGGCTTCTGCGACCTCCTCCTCCGCCACGTTGTCCTCCTTGTCCCCCTTGGGAGCCGTTGTGATGACTGCTTGGTGGAGAGGGTGGGGCAGCTGAATTGTTTCCGGCTGATCGTCGGGCTCCATCCGGAGCGTCATTATTCCGGTTCCGGGGAGGGTCTTCACTAGGACGAGCCCCCTACCGACTCGTGCCAGCATGGTTTCCGTCGTTCCTACTACGATGAGGGTCAGCCGAACGGCTTGTATGTCTAGGAGGTGGCATTTTTTGACGATCCTCTTCCCGACGTTTCTCTTTATCTTCTCCCCTTCGATCGTTAGACTCTCACCGGGGAGGGTTCCTCGGAATCAGTGCAGTAATGGCCTCTTTTTCGGCCGCTGGGGCGACGTTGCTCCAGCCACGCGCAGTTCTGTGATGCTGTCCTGACGATCCGGTTCTTGAATAATTGTCTTCCCGACGTTCGGGGCAATGATACTGCTCCTAGACGCGATGGGGTCTTACGTCAGCCCATGCCGGATCTGTTCGACATTGGTCGGAATCCGAGACCAGTTTTTGACTTCTGGACAGGGCGACCTTTTGCTGCTCCAGTCCCTTGTTGAGTAGTTTGATACCCAACCGGATCTCCTCCGGTCCTGGATTAGCCGATAAAATTTCTCGGGCCGCCACGGTATTCTGTACTGGGGTTGGATATACCCAATCTCCTTTGCTATCTTTCCGTGGCTTCCCCATCTCATCTCCGAAAAGGACGGCACGGACATGTGGGAATTGGTCGTCATTGGTATGACGCTTCCGTGTCTTTTGATGCAACCGAGACATGTAATCCTTAGTTGCCATGCGTTTCTTCTCATCCTCGATGTTTTTGGCTTCATCTAGGAGTTGTTGACGACGTGCTTCTAGGGCTTGGGCCCTTTCGTCCAGCTCGTCAGAGTAAGTTCTACAGCTATAGGGATAGGTGTGGTTAAAGTAGCATCGATGAGTTTACACGCACCTTCGGTGATGACGTGTCCATCCACCGATTCTTCTTTTTTCGACTCGTCTGGGATAAGTGCTCCATCCGAGTCTTCTTCGTATTCCTCGGAAATCACCTCTTTTGGCAGAGGGTCTTTTGCCAGGGTCTTGTTCTTCTTGTTCTTCTTCTTTACCTTCTTGGCAGCGCCGGTAGCAAAGACGGCTTTGGGTCCATTTCCCGGAGTCAAGCTCTGATCGGTACTTTCGGACATCTGGACCTCGGGATTATCTCTGACGTCCATGTCATCCTGCGTTTTGGGAGATTGTTCCCCGGATCCTTCATCCATGGCTTCTCCTTCTTTTGCATCTTTGGAGTTATACTCCTCTTCATATTCCGCGGAGAACTTTTAGAAATCTGCTGATGCCATCGATTCATCCGAGGATGCGTGTACATCGGCTTTTGTTCCAATTGCCTCCAGCATAGAGTCGGTGTTTTCTCCAGCATCGGCAGAGCCGGATCCGGATCCCACGTATCCACCGAAGTGCGACGCGTGCTTCCTGAGGTACCTGCGGCTTTCGCGATCGGCCATGTCGAAACTTTTGATGGTCTCGAGAATTGCATCCGCGCTTTCGCCTTGTAGTATCATACGTCATAGTGTGTACCTTAGGAAAGGCCTGTCTGTCCCAGCGTCATCAGAGCCGGAATACGTGTCGTTGATATGTTCCTCTTGAATTTCGAATTCCACGGGTGGGTCGATCTGGGATCTGGATTCTCCAAGGAGATCCATTGCAGATTCGACTTGGACCACTAGGTCTTCTTCAGGCTCGGATTTCTCCACTATCTCTGCAACTGGTGCGGGCTGGGTGGGATTAGGGTTTTCTGAGATCTGAAACTCTGCCGCCTCCGCAGACAAAGGGGACCTAGAAGATTCTTCTGCCTCTATCATCATCGCTGGGGTGGGTGGGGCAGGTTCAGCGAACCCGATGTAAACATTGATCTCGCCAAAAGACAAGATTGTGTAGGCAGTCACGGCCACCCTAGCCGGAATCCAAGTCTCATCGAGAATGATGAGAGGGACGTCGTTGGCGTAGAGGATGCGACCGACGGCGATAGTCTCGCTGATTCCAATTCTTGTAGATTCTGCTCGGAACGCAGATCCGAAGCTCACCTGCCCCACGGTGGGCGCCAACTGTCGTCGGATTGATGACAAGTAAGCCATGAGGGGGTCCTCGAGGCGTGCAGAAGAGACGGGTGTGAGACGTACAGTATTCCGGGACGGTGAACACACAAGTTTACCCAGGTTCGAATCCGCCGGCTTTGGACGGATCCTACTCCTGTTAGCAATCCAGTAATACGGCAGAGCCGGAATATGGGTTACAAGGGTTCGCCTGTGCGAGTTGAGGGTCGAAAGTATTGGGTTGTGCCCTAAAGGCTCTCCCTAGGATGGCTTATATAGATATCCGGCCTAGGGTTTACAGGAGAGATCTATCCGGCTACGACTAAGAGTTGGTTACCGAGTACATCTTGAACTACAAGTAACATTATGGGCCTAAGTCGGTAAGTCTTCTGGGCCTTCCCATAGCCGGATTGGACTCCGTCTTCTCTCCCTGACTGGGCCGCCCGTGAAGCAAAGCTCTAACCCGAAGTGGGCCACCCTGGTCAGTGAGGAACTGTGAGGATACCCTGAAAGTATATATCCCCAACAAGGGCCGCTCCTCATGCTACTCAATTTTAGTTACCAGTAAGTTCTTGTCATAGTAAATACATGCATATCATAGAGAACCGCCAACGGGGTACCCCTTGCCCAATGATACAGAAGAATCCCCATATCAAAATGACAAGGCAAGCAGACAACGAGCATCTCAGCAATCTTCTTATTTACAATGGAAAATGGTGCTTTTTTCTCTCTTTCCTCTTTTCTCATCTTTTCTCAATATCTATCTCTTTTTTATATATAAGAAGAATGCTTCATAGATTGCTCATTATGGTTACGCTGCAGGTTTCCACCATGATTAGGCATGGATTAGACCAGCCGCCCAGGAGTTTCTCTAACACACATACATAACTCCATGGACTTACAAGCTCCCCTTTTATTTCACATCGATGACAACCGTAAACAAAGGAGCATGATATCAACTGGGTATATATTTACAGGTGTTGAAAGCGTTCCCCGTGATAGCACGGTTCTGCTAATCCCCAACCTATAATTTGCAAGCATATAACTTTCATGGACAGTCACAATGGTTCAGGTTTATTAAGTGCGAGAAATAAAGTGTGCCATCAAGTTCATGAGAGCTTTACTAACTAACTTTGTCATAATAAGCAAACATTTTATTTAGAAGAAAACAAGGCATACTGAATATGCACGGAAAAGCAAATGATGCTAATAGGTAGGTATGGTGGACACTTTTGGCAATATTGGTTTTGGGGAGTTGGAAACACGAGTAGATCTCATACTCAGTGCACGTGAAGGCTAGCAATATTAAGGGAGCGACAAACAAGACAGCAATAACTGTCATAATCATGCTTGCAACAAAACAAGACTAATCATGGTATGAAAGTGATTCAAGACCCCTGAGGCAAAATAATTCAACAAGGCTTAACTGATTATTGTTTCAGTCATATGCATGCGTGAGCATGTGCCAAGTCAATTCAAGTGAAATATTCAGAGGAGCATACCACAATGTCATACCAAGTTATGAATAGAGCAATGCAAGCAAACATTCATATGACATGCTACAAACCATTAGCAAGCTGGAGCTAATCGTAGGAAAGTAAGAACTACTAAGCATCCATAAATAACATACACCTTACATGAACAGACTAAGCATGCCCACAATGATGAGTATATGTACAAAAATGAAAACAAATAGAGTTCATTACCAGCCTCTTACCATACCTCAAGTTGTCATTAATCCTCATTATTGCCCTTCACTTGTGTGTCTTGAATAATAACATGAAACCAAACTCCACTGAGGACTGCAAACCCTGCAACGAACTTCACAAAACCAAAGAAGAGCAGAATTATTTTTGGTGTTTTTCATTTTTAAAGGCAAGAACGAAAAGGAGGAACAAGCAAAGCAAAATATTTTTGGGCTTTTCGAATGGTCCAAACAAAGCAAAAACGAAGAAGCAAACCAAGGCTAAAAACACAAAGAAGAGAAACAACGAAAATATTATTGGTCTTTTTGTGTTTTGGAAAGAAAAAGAAAGCGAAACATGGATATACAAAGTACCGACTAAAACATGGTATGGAGATGAGTGTGGTGTCGGTGTACCTCCCCCCAAGCTTAGTCTTTTGGCCTAAGTGGGTATCAACCCCAACACGGGTAAGGGTTCCAAGCCAGCAGGTCATCGTAAGAATGATCATGGTTAGGCCCTTGGGAAGAATAAGAAGCTCCCCAATCATAGGTAGGCTACTGGTACGAGGACTCCCCCTCATTCGAGGGTTGGACCGAATCATCTGTAGCCTCCCTTCTAGTCCCCTGGTCCTGTTGGGAGAGCTCCCCCAGATATGTATCGAGCTCTTCCTTGGTGAGTGACCATCCTTCCCTAGTATCAAGGTTAAACAAAACAGGCGCAGGCAAAAGAACAACACGCTCGGACTTACCCCTTCTCCAACCAGCCTTGAGGAAGGTTATTTCATAAGATAATTCACTCAAATTAGCCCAAGAAGAAACGAATTTATGTTGTATCATGGAATCATGGTCAAGCCTCTCTATGGGGAACTGTAGGTCTAAATGATGAGGCACTACACCATGCAGAGCTAGTAAACGAGAGCTGATGAGGCCTCCACAAATTCCACCTTTCTCGCGGTTAGCAGCAAGACCGAAAGCTATCAAGGCACCCAAATTATAAGTCCTATCTCGTTTTAAAGCAGCTGATATGAAGGCTAGATCATATGAGGATAATTTATTAGTAGTTTTCCTAGCGAGAACACACTTGGCAATAAAGTAGGCAAAGTATCGAATAGACGGGAGATGAATATTACGATTTTTCCCACTCTCCCTTGAGAAGCTGCTCCCTTGGCAAATTTCTGTGTACAAGTCCATGTGTGGTGTAGGTCGCTCTCTAATCCTTCCACATGAACCCCATTGTGGTACTTTAATAGCTGCACAATACTCATCAAAAGGGAGATCGACAGCTACATTGTAAATTTTGTAGTGGACCATGGGGTTAGGCGAGGAGTAACTAAA
Source organism: Avena eriantha (assembly GCA_910589775.1). Classification (NCBI taxonomy): domain Eukaryota; kingdom Viridiplantae; phylum Streptophyta; class Magnoliopsida; order Poales; family Poaceae; genus Avena; species Avena eriantha. The sequence continues at coordinate 280,883,290 of OU342743.1, read as the reverse complement.
TTGGAAATCCTGCACCACAGACATAGTTAGTTTCACATATTGGGTAGGTTCGTCTCGCACAAAATGCTCCAATCCTGCACTAGTAATTAGAGTATGGAAATCTTGAGAAATCCCTGCAGCCCTCATGAATTCTGGGCATGGATAGATGGAAGGAAAAACTTCCTCCTCTTGGTGAACCTTCATAACCTCAGGCACCCTTAATTCATGTTGGTTGAGTTGGTGTTCATTCATCTTATTTTCTGAAATTTAGGACAACCATCATACAAGTGATTGCAAAGTGATTACATAATGAAGGGAACTACTCATAGGGACTTGTAAGAGGCCTAAGCATGCATCAAAACAATATTTCTAAGCATTGAACAAGCTTAAAAGCTCACATCACCTGTCACCTATAGTAGCTACATACTCAAGATATAAACCACTAAACACAAATCTACTTGGACAAGTGGAGGATTCACATACCGGAGAACAAATGCTCCAAATTTCAGCAGCAAAGATGGGCTGAGAAAGGAGATCAAAAAATCATGGACAAGAATAGCAAGAACACGATTTCGAGCAATGAACTGATGTTTTCTCGGGAGACAGAAGGCCATGGCAAGTGAGAGAGTGAGTGGAGGGCTAGGTGTGGCCCACACCATGGCTAGGCGCGCCCCTGGGGTGGCCGCGCCACCAGGTGGTGTGCCTGCCTAGTGGGCCCCCTGGTACTCTCCAGGCACTTCCCTACCCCTTTTTCACGTAAAAATTTAATATGAATTTTCTGGAATTTTTCAAGACACTTTATTTTTTAGCAATTTTCAGGTATTGATGAATAATTTCTTGCAGAAAGATGTTTTTAGAATGATGCAATAACAAAACAAAACTAAAACTTCAGAAGTTCTAAGTCACTCTAATATGCAAGCAACTAGCAAACGAAAAGTAGACTAAGTGAAAATAAAAATTAAAATGGATAAACTAAAAGTAAGCAAAGTTAATCATGGTGAAAAAATTGTTTTGTTCATTAAAATCCCTTTGTTAATAAGGTTGATCAGGTCTTGTTACCAAAACAATTTTATATGAAACAAAACTTTGTATTCCACTAAATGATTATGTTACCTTAACCTTGATAGCAATGGTCCCAATCATAATAGTTTCATATTTTTCTCGTGATATGGGACAATATATTTCTCCAACTTGGATGCCCTCAACATGTTCAATTGAATTTAAGCCATAAGTCCTATAAATCTTCTTAGGGGAAATAGACAGTATGATCCTTGTCATTAACATTAAAAGTCACCTTTCCTTGATTACAATTAATAACAGCTCCTGCAGTATTAATAAAAGGCCTCCCAAGAATAATAGACATATTGTCATCTTCACACATTTCAAGCACAACAAAGTCAGTTAATATCAAGCAATTATGAGCCACTTGAATAGGTACATCCTCACATATACCAACAGGAATCGTAGTAGATTTATCAGCCATTTGCAAAGATATATTAGTTGGTATTAGATTTTCCAATTGAAGTCTCTTGTAGAGAGAAAAAGGCATAACACTAAATCTTGCTCCCAAATCACACAAAGCAGTTCTAACATAGCTATTTTTAATAGAGCATGCAATAGTTGGAATCCCTGGGTCTCCAAGTTTCTTTGGAACCTTACCATTAAAGGAATAATTGGCAAGCAAAGTACAAATTTCTTCATTAGGGATCTTCCTTTTATTAGAGACAATATCCTTCATATACTTTGAATAAGGAGGCAATTTAATAGCATCAGTCAAAGGAATTTGCAAAAATAAAGGTTTTATCCACTCACAAAACTTGTTCTAGTGTTCATCTTCCTTTGACTTGTGTTTCTTATCAGGGAAAGGCATAGGTTTTTGGACCCAAGGCTCTCTTTCACTACCATGTTTCTTAGCAACAAAATCTTCTTTAGTGTATTTAGTATTCTTAGTGTGCCTTTCAGGTTCTTCTTCAACATTTTCTTTATCAGGAGCATGATTTTCTTCATTACCACTTTCAGTTTCAGCATCAGAGACAGATATACTATTAGGATCTTTAGCAGGTTCAGAAGGTTCTACAATAGTTTTATGTGTCTTTTTACTTTTCTTAGGAGTAGTACCACTATTTTCAGTATGTTGAGAATCATGCTCAATTCTTTTAGGATGCCCCTCAGGATATAGAGGATCCTGGGTAGCAGCACCACTTCTAGTTCTAATTTCATAAACATGTTTTTCTTTAGTAGTGATACGTAGCAAATGTATCCATAATTTTTGATGTTCCATGCTTGGTTTTTATCTACTTTCTTATGTTTTGTCCACACTTTGGAGTACTTTCTATACACTTTCTTGGACTAACCTATTAACAAGAGCCACAGTGCCAGCTGCCTATTTTCTGCTGTTTTTGGTTCCAGGAAAGTCAGAAATTGAATATTCTCGGAATTGGACAGGACCAAAGCCAAAGTCAGTTTTTCACCGAGGGTCACAAGGAGCCGGAATACGAGACGGAGAGGGTCTGGGGCCTGGCCACACCACCTGGCCGTGTAGGCCAGGCCTGGCCGCGCCAGGGGGGTGGTCTGGCCGCCCCAGGCACCCCCTCGGTCTCCCCTTTCGCCTATAAGATGCCTCCGATACAGAAACCCTAAGTACCCGATCAAAATTCCACGAAAGAGTTTGTAGCCGCCATCATCTCTATCCCTAGATCGGGAGGGATTTGAAGATCTTCCCGGCACCCTGCCGGAGAGGGGAATTCACCCTGGAGGCCTCCTTCATCACCATGCAAGCCTCCGGTGTGATGCGTGAGTAGTTCATCTCTATACTACGGGTCCATGTAGTACCTAGATGGCTGGTTCTCCTCCTTTGTGCTATCATGTTTAGATATTGTGAGCTCCGTTCATGATCAAGATGATCTATTTGTAATTCATACATGTTGTGTTTGCGGGGATCCGATGGATATTGAGATGCTATTTCAGATTGATTAATTGATTCTATCATGTCTTTGTTATTTGTGATCTTGCATGCTTTCCGTTGTTAGTAGCTATCTTGGGCAAGTAGATGCTAGCAACTCCAAGAGTTAGTATTTATGCTCTATAATGGGTTCTTGCCTCTAGTAATCTGGGGAAGTGATAGAAATCTCTAAGGTACTAGATGTGTTGTTGCTACTAGGGAGAAAACAACAATCCTTTGTTCATAGAACAATCGTATTGTTTACTTTACACGCAATTCGTAATGCAATTATCCGTTGCTTGCAACTTAATACTGGAGGGGGTTCAGATTATAACCTAAAGGTGGATTATTAGTCATAGATATAGTTGGATGGCGGTCTATGTATAATTTTGTAATGCCCAATCGAATCTCAAAGGAGTCAAGATGAGTAGTATATGCTTATATTGCTTTCTCGATGTTTGTCAATTGTCCCGCTGTAATTTGTTCACCAACATGTCATCTATCTTAAGGAGAGCCACCTCTAGTGAACTATGGACCCCGGTCCTTTCTCTTGCTATCAATCTACAATCAAATGTTTACTGTTTTGTGTTTACTTTCTGGAAACTATTACTTTCTTCCACTCAATACGTTTAATCCTTTGTTTTCAGCAAAACCGGTGAGATTGACAACCTCACTGTAAGTTGGGGGCAGAGTTCTGTGGTTGTGTTGTGCAGGTCTCCACTTTGCTGCTAGCACCAATAGTGCGCCTTGCCAAAGTTCAGCAAGCAACACCTTTGGGGTGTTTCCTTGCTCCTACTGGTTCGATTAAACCTTGGTTTCATAACTGAGGGAAACTTGCTGATGTGCTCATCATAACTTCCTCTTGGGGTTCCCTAACGAGCTCGAGATATCTTGGGCCAGCAAAGCTTTTTCTGGCGCCGTTGCCGGGGAGTCAAGGACATCTTCACAAGGGGAGTCCCTCATAACCAATCTCTTTAATTTGTTGTTTTTGTTTTGCTTAGTTTACTTTTGCTTTGTTTGCTTGTTTCTTTATCAAAAACACAAAAAAATTAGTTTTACTAGTTTGCTTTATTTATTAAAAACACAAAAAAATTAAGTATTTCTATAGTTTTTACCTCTTTCTTAGCTCACCATGTTGATCCCTAAATTCACTTTGAAAGACCTTCCAATAGGTAGTGGCTCTATAATTGGAAAAGATAATATTGAAGAATTCTTTAATCATGTTAGTAAACATGAGGATATTGAGGATAGATCCCTTGAAGAACTTGCTCCAAACTATGAAATTGCTGCAGCCTCTTTAGTTCACATGTTGGAAGCTAGGTTTGTTAACCGTAACCCCTTAATGCAAGTAATGTTTCTTAAACTTAAAGAAATTGATGACCCTGAAAAGAGAGATTTCATTCTGGAAACTTTGCTTAAGGAATTCTATGATGTTGCCAAGGAAGCTAGAAAAGTCTTTGAACATTTTAATATGCTAGGCTCATGAGTAGATGTTGTTGGTACACGAGAAAAGATGAATAAAACCAAACCTAATGGGGAGGAAATTAAGATACCAATACCCTTCAAACTTGTAGGAATGCATGAAGCCATAGAAAAGAATCTTGATTGGATTGTTCCTGAAAACCCGTTTGATGAAAATAGTGAACCCAAGAGCGTTGAGAGAGGATCCTCTAGAACTTATTTGTATGAGATACCTTGCCTTGTTGAAGATATTTCTGGTATCAATCTTAATGCTTCTTCATTTGTGAACACTTGATTCTTTTTCTTGCTTCTTATGCCTAACTTAAAGGCGTCAAAGAAAAGTACTTATTGGGAGATAACCCAAAGGGTTTAGATTAGTCTTGGAAGTTATTACTTCAGTAATAACCACTCCTTATCCTTTTTATTTGCTTTTTGTGTCAAGAGTAACCTCTAATGAGAGAGAAGTAATGATCGGGAAAGTTGCTGTCCCGAAACAGATTTTTGTGCTTCACCGTAAAAAATCGTGTAAACTCTCTGTACGTCCTTTTGAGGCGTGAATTTTTGTGATTCTGCCCCAGGTTGTTATCTAACTTTCGTTAGCTCAACACTTTTTGATTTGAGGAACAGAAGGTCTTCTAAATAATTCGTCTTTACCTGCTGGTCTGTTTTGACACATTTCTGCCATTATTTGCATTTGCTTCTTGTTGGTTCCTTTTTGAGTTCTTTTGGGGAATTGAGATTATTGAGGGAAGTGCTACAGTAGATTGTGTTTTAATGGAAGTTTTATTGGTGTTGGAACTGAACCTACAGACTTATTATCTTCAGTGCACTAATGGTGCTAATAAAGATTGTGTGAAGTTTTGTATAATTAAAAATTTCAGGTGTATGGAAGGAATGAGTAATGAGATGAAGGATGGACTAAAGGTCAAGCTTGGGGATGCCAGGCGTGTCACCCCAAGAAATATCTAAGAAGTACAAGCGTCAAAACTTGGGGATGCCCAAGGCATCCCCTTCTTCATCAATAAAAATTCCAGGTTTCTTCCAAACACTTCATTTTTATTGTTTCATGCACAATTGTGTTGTTCTTGGAGAGTCTTTTTTTTAATTTTTGGTTTTTGTTTTCTTTGTTTTCTTTGTTTTCTGAATAAATTGGTTGGACCCCCTCTTTCATGCATTGGTTTTCAAATAGTTTGATTTGGATTGGGTAAGAGTAGGAACATTCATGCTTAAATGGTAAAGAGAGCTTGTTTTTGACTGTGGCCTATGCTTTGTCATGCCATGCTCAATATTGTTTTGGCTTTATGCTTAGTATTCTTTGTTGTAGCATGAAATGTTATAATTAATTGAGATTGTTTAATGTGCCTTGGAAGAATCATGCGTTGTTTTAGCATATTAAAGCATAGAATTGTGGTATTCTCCTTTGATGCTTTATTTGGGTTGACTTGGCACATGCTCACACCATGTTATGACTATCCCAAGTAACCATAGCCTTTATGATCCTTTAGTTTTCAACTTGTAGTATAACTTTATGCTTTGATTAATGATGTTTTGTCGCTCTGCATGATTATGGCCATTATTGCTCTCTTAGTTAGTCGCTCCGAGTCTTTTGCTAGCCTCCATAACAAAGTATGAGTTCCACTCATGCATCCAACTCCTAAAACCAAGTTATCCCAAAGAGTCCACCATACCTACCTATTAGCATTTGCTATTCCAAGTATATTCATGCTTTTATCTACCTTCCAAATTAAACTTGTTATGTGAAAATTAGTGTTTAAAGCTCTCACGAACTTGATGGCACACTTTACTTTCTTGCATTTAATAAACTTGAACCATTGCGTCCATCTTTGTTGCGTATATGCTTGTGCTTTATAAGTTGAAGTTAGTAAAACCTTGTATCATGGGGAACGCTTTCAACATTGCACTTGTACTTTGTACCTCGTTGATATCATGTTCTTTTTCTTATGGATCCCAGCGGTGTGAAATAAAAGGGGAACTTGTAAGATCATGGAGTTTGTATTTGTGTTAGAGAAACGCCTGGGCCGCTAGCCTAAGCCATGCCTAATCATGGTGGAAACTTGCAGCATAACCATAATGAGCACTCTATGAAGCATCCTCAATAAAACCTATGCAAATAGCAAATAAAAAGATCGATGAGATGCTCATTGTCTGCTTGCCTTGTCATTTTGATTATGGGATAGCTCCTGTATCATGTGCAAGGGGTACCCTATTGGCGGTTCTCTATGATACATATGTACTTACAATGACAAGAGCATACTTGTGACTGAAGTTGAGTAGCATGAGGTTCGGTCTTCGTAAGTAAGGGGCATGAGATTTCATCTTATAACTTGTCAAGCATATCCTCTTAGTTGTGTCACTTTCACCTTGATCACCTAAAGATGCTTATGATAGGGGCAATGAGAGCTAAAAGCTAATAAGTACCATAATTTTTGGAAGCTCTTTATGAAACTTGAATCCCTGCTTCCTTCTATGAAGGCCTCTCTTTTACTTTTATGTTGAGTCTCCACCTTCTATCTTTATGCACCTACTTTGAGAGCATAGTGGCTATTCTTAGTTCTATGTGCATTGTCCCAATACTTGTTGATTGATGCATAGCTTTGATATTGCTTGTTTTAAACTATTTGTATCTAGTCACTCTTATGAACTTTGAAGGTGTCCTATGCATTTATGTTTGCTACTCTATGAGGGACAAGCTGAATGCCACTATGTTTTCTTTATGTGAAACAAACAAACGTCTTGCAAAGCATTGTTATTCATGAATCTTTTGTTTGTGCCTTTTCATGTTGCAACGTAGTTGCTATTCCTTATTATTAGAACTTTATCTTTCATGCTATGTTGAAGTACTATGATCCCAGCTATGAATGTTTTACAAATACTTTGATCAAGTTTATGATGGTGCATGTCACCTCAAAAATTATTCTTTCTTTTTATAACATACCTACTCGAGGACGAGCAGGAGTTAATCTTGGGGATGTTGATACGTTGCAAACGTATCCATAATTTTTGATGTTCGATGCTTGGTTTTTATCTACTTTCTTATGTTTTGTCCACACTTTGGAGTACTTTCTATACACTTTCTTGGACTAACCTATTAACAAGAGCCACAGTGCCAGCTGCCTGTTTTCTGCTATTTTTGGTTCAAGGAAAGTCAGAAAATGAATATTCTCGGAATTGGACGGGACAAAAGCCAAAGTCAGTTTTTCACCGAGGGACACAAGGAGCCAGAATACGAGACGGGGAGGGGCTGCGGCCTGGCACCACCACCTGGCCGCCCGGGCCAGGCCTAGCCGCGCTAGGGGGTGGTCTCGCCACCCCAGGCACCCCCTTGGTCTCCCCTTTCTCCTATAAGATGCCTCCGATACAGAAACCATAAGTACCCAATCAAAATTCCACGAAACAGTCTGTAGCCGCCGTCATCTCCATCACTAGATTGGGAGGGATCGGAAGCTCTTCTCGGCACCCTTCTGGAGAGGGGAATTCACCCTGGAGGCCTTCTTCATCACCATGCAAGCCTCCGGTGTGATGTGTGAGTAGTTTATCTCTGGACTACGGGTCCATGTAGTAGCTAGATGGCAGTTTCACCTCCTTTGTGCTATCATGTTTAGATCTTGTGATCTCTGTTCATGATCAAGATCATCTATTTGTAATTCATACATGTTGTGTTTGCGGGGATCCGATGGATATTGAGATGCTATTTCAGATTGATTAATTGATTCTATCATGTCATTGTTATTTGTGATCTTGCATGCTTTCCGTTGTTAGTATCTATCTTAGCCAAGTAGATGCTAGCAACTCCAAGAGTTAGTATTTATGCTCGATACTAGGGCATGCCTCTAGTAATCTGGGGAAGTGACAACAATCTCTAAGGTACTAGATGTGCTATTGCTACTAGGGAGAAAACAACAATCCTTTGTTCATAGAACAATCCTATTGTTTACTTTACACGCAATGAATAATGCAATTATCTCTTGCTTGCAATTTAATACTGGAGGGGGTTCGGATGATAACCTGAAGGTGAATTATTAGTCATAGATGCAGTTGGATTACGGTCTATGTATAATGTTGTAATGCCCAATTAAATCTCAAAGGAGTCAAGATGAGTAGTATATGCATATTGCTTTCTTGATGTTTTTCAATTGCCCCGCTGTAATTTGTTCACCCAGCATGCTATCTATCTTAAGGAGAGCCACCACTAGTGAACTATGGACCCCGTTCCTTTCTTTTATCATCAATCTAAAACTGTTTACTGCTTTGTGTTTACTTTCTGCAAACTATTACTTTCTTCCACACAATACGTTTAATCCTTTGTTTTCAGCAAAACCGGTGAGATTGACAACCTCACTGTAAGTTGGGGGCAGAGTTATGTGGTTGTGTTGTGCAGGTCTCCACGTTGCTGCTGGCACCGGTAGTGCGCTCTACCAAAGTTCAGCTAGCAACACCTTTGGGGTGTTTCCTTGCTCCTACTGGTTCCATTAAACCTTGGTTTCATAACTGAGGGAAACTTGCTGATGTGCTCATCATACCTTCCCCTTGGGGTTCCCCAATGAGCTCGAGATACCTTGGGCCATTAATCCGCATTAACTAGCAAGTCTTTTTGTACTTTAATAAGCTGATCAATTTGAGTTTGAACCATTTGAAAATGTTTAACAAGCATTTTAACATCATTAGAGGTTCTTTCCACAATATCCTTCAACTCAACAATAGCTATAGAGTTTTCCATTTGATGATTTTGCACCCTTTTATTAAAATTATCTTGCTTAACAATAAAAATATCAAATTCTTCTAAGCATTGATCAAGAGGTTTAGAGTAAGGAATATCACCTTCATCAAAATGTTGGAGAGAGTGTACCTCAATAGTGGATGAGTGGGGCATTGGCTTACATAATTCTTCTATAGGAGGTAAATTCTTGACATCTGCAGCTTTAATTCCCTTCTCCTTAAGACATTTCTTAGCTTCCTTCATCACTTCATCATTTAGTTCAATAACTCCCCTCTTCTTTGGTTTTGGTGTTGGTGTTGGCTCAGGCACAGTTAACTCATGTATACTTGTCTCAGTTGTAGTTGGCTCAGATGAAGTCCAATCTTCATAATTCTTGCTTATTTTAGCCATTAATTCCTTAGCTTCTTTGGGGGTTCTCTTCCTGGAAACATAATCAGCACAACTATCCAGGTATGTCCTAGATTCTTCAGTTAGTCCATTATAATATATATCAAGAAGGTCGTTCTTAGGCAATGGACATCCAACCTGTGCATGAATCAAAGCACAAAACCTTGCCCATGATTCAGGCAATATCTCATTTTCTCCTTGTTTAAAATCAAAAAGTTCCTACAGAATGGCATGTCTAGTACTAGGAGGGAAATATTTCTGAAGGAAAGTACTAATCAAGCAATCAGGGCTATCAATAGATCCAGGAGGTAAATTATTAAACGAAGTTTTAGCTTCTCCTTTCAGTGAAAAAGGGAAAATTTAAACAAGAAAGTAGGTGCGCATCTTAATATCATCATAAAATAGACCACTCATGGTAGAAAGCTCAGTCATATGTGCTACCGAACTTTCATTCTTAGTCCCACAAAAAAGGTTCTTTCTCAACAATAGTTATGTAAGATAAATCAAGAGAGAAATCATAATCCTTATCTTTAATATTTATGGGAGATGTAGCAAACATAGCATTAGGAGATAATTTAGGTCTAACAGTATGTTTCTCAAGAAGACTCTTAATAGCACTCCTACCATGGGTGTTTTGGCATTCTTTAATAAATTCATAAATTATTTCTATATATCCGTCTTCAATATCATAGCTCTCTCTAGACTCAGGTGAACTGACAGGTGTAGTATAAGTATCTTCATTAGGAGTTTCGATATTTCCAGCTATAGTTCTAGCAATCGTAGCATCTAGGAAAGGACCTAATGAACCACTCTTATCAAGCACAGTAGAAGCAGCATGATAAGTATCAGAAGTTTCAGATTCAGCAGTAGTAGCGGTGTGTGTAGCATGTGTATGTGGTGGTGTAAGGATCTTACTCATAACAGATGGTGAATCAAGAGCAACATAGGTGTTCAGAACTATACCTCTCCTTGTAGTGGATGGTAAAATAGGAACCTTCCCATCACGAGCCTTACCCATGATGGATTGATGGTAGCGAACAATAGTGATTCCAAGTTAACTTGATAAATAGAGCTGTGCTCCCCGGCACAGCGCCAGAAAATAGTCTTGATGACCCACAAGTATAGGGGGTGTATTGTAGTATTTTCGAGGGAACTGAAACCCAATTTATTGATTCGACACATGGGGAGCCAAAGAACATTTATAAGCCTTAACAAATGAGTTGTCAATTCAGCTGCACCTAGAAACAATCTTGCTCACAGCAGTTTATCAGTAGCAACAGTTTTGTAGTAGCAATAGCAAAGTAATAGCAGTAGTAAAAGTAAAGACAGTAGTAACAATTGCAGTAAACAGTAGGATTAAAGCACGGTAGGCATAGGGATGGATGGACGGGGCGTTGCATGGAAAAGACAATTCATATGGCAATCAAGACATAGGGAATTTGCAGATAAATAAGATAAAGCATCCAAGTACTAAATAATCATAGGCATGTGTTCGATATATAGTCATACGTGCTCGCAATGAGAACTTGCACAACATCTTTTGTCCTGCCAGCCCGTTTGCAGCCGGGCCTCAAGGGAACTACTGGCAATTAAGGTACTCCTTTAATAGCGTACCTGAGAAAAGCATTAACACTCCAAGAACACATGTGATCCTCACATGAAAGACATCTCCTTCGGTTATCCCGATTATTGTCACTTCGGGGCCTTTGGTTCCGGACAACAATATGTGTATACAACTTGCAGGTAAGACCATAAACAATACTATCATAATGAATCAATAACATGTTTAAATCTGAAATCATGGCACTCAGGCCCTAGTGACAAGCATTAAGCATAACAAGTTGCAACAAAGTCAAAAAGCACTAATAATAGGGATACTAGGCACCATGCCCTAACAATCTGATGCCATTACATGAACGATCTCATCCAATCCCTACTATCCCCATAGCCTACAACTAGGGATTACTCACTCATGGATGGGGGAATCATGGATGGTCGATGGAGAAGCGATGGTGATGATGATGGCGATGATCTCCTCCAATTCTCCGTCCCGGCAGGGTGCCAGAACGGATTTGCTGGTTCTGAATTACGGAATCTGGTGGTGGCGGCGCAGCGGAACTCTTTCTGGAAAAACATAAAAAACCCCTTGGTTTTTAGGTCAAGAGGTAACTTATAGGCGAAGAGGGAGGCCGAGGGGGTAACCGAGGCGGCCACACCACCCCCAGGCACAGCCTGGCCTAGCCCGCGTGGCCTGGTGGTGTGGGCCCTTCATGGCCCTCCTCCGTCTCGTCCTCTGGCTCCGTGAATCTTCTGGTGAAATAGGATTTTTGGCATATTTTCTAGGATTTTTCCTGATAGTTGATTTTCTGCACAAAAACTAGACACCAAGGTAATTCTGCTAAAAATAGCGTCAGTCCGTGTTAGTTCTATCCAAATCACACAAGTTTAGAGGAAAAAGAATAGCAAAAGTGTTCGGGAAAGTAGATACTCTTTGGACGTATCAAATCACTACATTAAAGTCAAAGATACGAGATTTCCAACAACCATAAGAAACTAGGAGCCGTGAAGCGGAGGCAGATGCTTTAACGACCGACTATACGACCGGAATAAAATTCCAGCCTTATAGTTCTGATCGTATAGTTGGCGTCGCCACCGCTAGGTCAAACAGGACAACTTTCATGAAGGGGCCCCTATAAAAAAGAAGCCTCGGGCGACGAGAAAACAAGCCTGCCTCGCCCTAAAGTCTCTGCCCCAAATCATTAGCCGCCTCCAGATCTCAAAACCCTTCTCCGTCTCCATACCCATATTCCACCACTTGTAATAGTAGATCTCTTCTTCGATTGGCGACATTGTAAGACTATTTGCTATCAATCTCATGATTTTCATTACAATGTTCGTGATTGTTGATCTCATCTCTATGTGTGAGTAATTCTCCTTGGGCTAAGGGAAATTACAAAAGGAATTCTAAAACTCTCGAAGGTCCATTAAAGTAACTTCACTATGCATCTGCTTCCCGAGGATTCGATAACCTAGGTCTACTAGGGAAAAAGAAGCTATACTACATCCATAATCCAGATCGAAGGTATCACTCCTAAATCATGCTGCTAAGCTTGAATTGGTGAGAAGTATGCTTGCTAGTATCCATCTTTACCTCTTGAGTGTGATTAGGTTTCCTAAATGAGCCACAAGCCTGATTAACTCACAAATGGCATATTCCCTTTCAGATGATTATGAGGGACACCATAAGTACCATCTGGCCAACTGGGGATTAGTTTCCTAGAAAAATAGTTTGGTGGGATTGGAATTCTAGATTGATCTGTGATGAAAATTTGCATGCTAGCCTCATGGATTAGAAGGTGTTAATTAGACAATAATAATCTTTGGAACCAAATAATTGACTATAAGTATAATCTTGATCAGAAAAATATTTTCTCCTGTGTTGAAACTGGTGCCTCTCCATTTTGGAAAGGAGTTTTGTGGGCTACTAGGGCCATGAAAGGGTACCAATGGAAAGTGGGAGATAGGAAAAAGTTAAATTCTGGGAGGATCAGTGGTTTGCGACCTATAGTCTGGCCATACAGTTCTGGGGTTTATATATTATTGTAAATGAGCAGAACTACTGCGTGGCTGATGTATGGGATGGAGGTGCACTCAAACTAACATTTAGGTGGTGTTTTGACCACAAACTCCTACTCCAATGGTATGAGCTACTTGGTATTGTTCAAACTTTACAATATACTAATGGTAGTGATACAATGGTTTGGAGGCTGGAGCCTAGAGGTGTCTATAGTGTGAAATCCTTATATGCAGCTATTAGTTTTAAAGGAATTTTACCTGTACATGTGCATGCTATCTGGAGTGTGAAAGTTCCCCCAAGATTCATATCTTTATGTGGTTGATTTTCCATAACAGGATCCTCACTAGAGATAACCTAGTTAAAAGGCAAAATGTAGATGATTTAACATGTGTGTTCTGTAATGAAGTGGAAACTTGTAACCATTTTTTCTTTGAATGTGTGGATTCCATGAAAATGTGGGCTGACATTAGGGTGTTAGCCAAGTTAGATGTTTCTAATGTCAATTATGACACTATTGCTGACATGTGGCATGAGGAAAAAAAGAATGTAGCTCTCAATGTTTTAAATGTCGTTGTGTTGTGGGTTATTTGGCTCAAAAGGAATGATATACGTTTTAATCGTTCCCCATGGATGAGTATGCAGGAACTATGGCACAATACTGCTTACAACCTTGCTCAGTAGAGTATTCTACAAAAAGAAGTTGTAAGAGGAAAAGTGGACACTTTAGTGGCCCAGGTGGAAACCTTAGGGTGTGCTCCACCTCTGCTAATGTGGCCGGATCTTGGGTGACATCGGTTAAGAATTCAAGAGCTCAGTCAAAGATTGAGATCTGAAATCTGATGCAAAAGAAGAATGAAGACTAACTGAACTTCCTAGTTGATCTTTCACGCACGTTGGGAGCCAATGCACTCATGCTGGTGGGCGATGGTGATATTTTGTGGTGATGCTGAAGAAGATCGCTTGAGCCTGTGGATATTTGAGAAATGTGGAGGATTTGTAGCAGGGAAAACAAAAAAAATCTACCGCAAGAATGAACAAAACCAAGATCTAATCTATGGAAAAGCCAAGATCTTATCTATGAGATAAGTGCAACGAGATAGATCTGTACTAACGCTTGTAGATACAAAGCCTTGAGCGAGATCAGATCTCATGGTTGATGTAGAAAATCACTTGCCGATCTCAAGACCGAGTAGACGACCCTTCTGGCATCGCGTTCTAGCAGCGCTTCTCCACTCGGTCACCCGTACGGAGTCGATGTAGACGATCCTCTCCCTGTTCCAGCGGGCAACGGAGGTAGTAGATCTCCATGCAATCCTAGCAGCATGACGGCGTGGTGGTGGTGGTGGTGGAGAAGAAATCCTGCAGGGCTTCGCCTAAGCTAGAGTGGGAGGAAGGAGGAGGAGAGTGGCGGCTAGGGTTTTGGGTGGAAGGGGCAAGGGGGAGGGGTGGCGCCTCCGCTCCTTATATAGAGGGAGGGGTGGCCTAGGGTTGCCCCCCATTGCCCTCTTGGGGCCGGTGCACAAGGGGAGGGGGAGTTTTCTCACCCCCAAGTCTTGCCCCTTTCTTTCTTGGTTTGCAAGTAATCTCCTTAGAACCTTCCGGAACCTTCTAAAAGCTTCATATGAATACTCTGGAAATTCTCCGAAACCCAGAAAGTGATCTCCATTATATGAATCTTATTCTCCAGACAATTTCGGATCTCCTCGTGATGTCCTAGATCCAATCCGAGACTCCGAACAACATCCAGTCTCCAACTCATTTTCCATATCTACTTAAACAACATCGAACCTTAAGTGTGTCACCCTACAGTTCATGAACTACGCAGACATGACCGAGACACTTCTTCGATCAATAACCAACAACAGGACCTAGAGATCCATAATGGCTCCCACATATTCAATGATGAATTCGTAATCGAAAGAACCATTAGCATACGACACCGGCTCCCTTTGTCACGCGATACTCTACTTATCAGAGGTTCGATCCTCGGTATCTCCATACCTAGTTCTACCTCGTTACTGATAAGTACTTTTTACTTGTTCTGTGGCATGACATCCCTTATGACCTAGTCACATGCTTGAAAGATACTTGGATAAAATTCTACCAAGAGGGCCTAGAGCATATCTATCCGTCATATGGATGGACAAATCCCATTCTTGATCCATGTGCTTCAACACATACTTTCAGAATACCCAATGCCACCTTTATAACCACCCAGTTATGAAGTGGCGTTTGATGTCATCAAAGCATTCATCCGGTGATGGTGATTAACATAATCTCATGGTCAAAGGATTAGGTTACTATGTATTTGAAATCTTGTAGCAAAACGAACTTAATGACTTGATCTTATGCTATGCTTACTATGGGTGTATGTCCATCACGTCATTCTCCTAATGATATGATCTTATTATTAATAACATCCAATGTCTATGATCAGGAAACCATGATCATCTATTAATCAACAAGCTAGTTCAACAAGAGGCTTACTAGGGACTCTTTTATGTTTACAAAACACACAAGTATTAGTGTTTCCTAATAATACAATTATAGCATGGGATGTAAACATTTATCATAAACACAAAGATATAATAATAACCACTATATCACTCTTGGGAATATCCCCAACAGTCTCCCACTTGCACTAGAGTCAATAATCTAGATTACATGGTAATATACCGAACACCCATGGTGTTCTGGTGTTGGTCATGCTTTGATCTAGGGAGATGTTTAGTTAACGGATCTGCCACATTCAGATCAGTGTGTACTTTGCAAATATTTATGTCACCATCTTGGACATATTCACGAATAGCATGGAAACATAGCTTGATGTGCTTTAGCTTCTTGTGTGACCTTGGATCCTATGCATTAGCTATGGCACCCACGTTGTCACAATGGATGGCCATTGATGACCCACAAGTATAGGGGGTGTATCGCAGTATTTTCGAGGGAAGTGAAACCCAATTTATTGATTCGACACAAGGGGAGCCAAAGAATATTTATAAGCCTTAACAACTGAGTTGTCAATTCAGCTGCACCTACAAACAATCTTGCTCACAGCAGTTTATCAGTAGCAACAGTTTTGTAGTAGGAATAGCAAAGTAACAGCAGTAGCAACGCAAAGACAGTAGTAACGAAAGCAGTAAACAGTGGGATTTGAGTGTGGTAGGCATAGGGATGGATGGACGGGCGTTGCATGGACAAGACAAATCACATAGCAATCAGAACATAGGGAAATTGCAGATAAATAAGATAAAGCATCCAAGTACTAGACAATCCTAGGCATGTGTTCCATATATAGTGATACGTGCTCGCAATGAGAACTTGCACAACATCTTTTGTCCTGCTAGCCCGTTTGCAGCGGGGCCTCTAGGGAACTACTGGCAATTAAGGTGCTCCTTTTAATAGAGCACCGGAGCAAAGCATTAACACTCCGTGAACACATGTGATCCTCACATCAAAGCCTTTCCCTTCCGGTTATCCCGATTTCTGTCACTTCGGGGCCATAGGTTCCGGACATCAACGTGTGTATACAACTTGCAGATAAGACCAGGAACAATACTATCATAATGAATCAATAACATGTTCAGATCTGAAATCATGGCACTCGGGCCCTAGTGAAAAGCATTAAGCACAACAAGTCACAACAAAGTCATAAAGCACTAATAAAAGATACTAGGCACCATGCCCTAACAGTCTGATGCCATTACATGAACGATCTCATCCAATCCCTACCATCCCCATAGCCTACAGCGGGGGATTACTCACTCATAGATGGGGGAAACATGGATGGTCGATGGAGAAGCGATGGTGATGATGATGGCGATGATCTCCTCCAATTTCCCGTCCCGGCAGGGTGCCAGAACAGAGTTTCTGGTGCTGTTTCGTGGAATCTGGTGGTGGCGGCGGCGGAGCGGAACTCGTTCTAGAAAAATGTCGAACCCCTCGAAGTTTTTAGGTTAGAAGGCTCCTTATAGGCGAAGAGAGAGGCCGAGGGGGTGCCTAGGGGGCCCACACCACCCCCTGGCACGGCCTGGCCTGGCTCGCGCCACCAGGTGGTGTGGCCACCCTAGGGCTCTTCTCCGTCTCGTATTCTGGCTCCTGGAGTCTTCGGGTGAAATAGGATTTTTGGCATATTTTCCGGGATATTTTCCTGATAGTTGATTTTCTACACAAAAAGAAGACACCAAGGCAATTCTGCTGAAAACAGTGTCAGTCCGCATTAGTTGCATCCAAATTACACATGTATAGAGGAGAAACAATAGCAAAAGTGTTCGGGAAAGTAGATACGTTTTGGACGTATCAACTCCCCCCAAGCTTAGCTTATTGCTTGTCCTCAAGCAATTCAGTTGAAAACTGGGTGCGATAAAAGAACTTTCACAAACACATTTGCTTCATATGATGTAAATATTCTCAGCAATATGATCAACTACTTAGACAATTCATAATAAAGAGTATGCAACTGAGTCTACTTAATAGTCATTGCAAGATATGAAGAGATTCCAACTCAAGAATAATAAGTAGCATGAAGCATAAACATAAGCAACATTACAATGCTCATAGAAAGGTATGATAGAGTGGTATCTCGCCTGCCTTTGATTATGAATGCCAAGGCACCTCTGAAGTTCAAGTGATGACTAGAAGTAAAGATATCAAAGATACAAGCATCAAAGTCATAACACAAATAATCAAGTAATGGAATAAACACAAAGAATGACAACTATGCTCTCAAGAAGGTGCTCGAAGAATATGTGGAGACTCAACAAGTAGAAGAAAAAGGTTTTGAATAATTTTGAAAGGCTTCCAAATGCTGAAAGTATGGTACTCATTAGCTTTGAGCTCAAATTGCCCCTATCATAAGCATCTTTAAAGTGGTTAAGGTGAAAGTGAGGTCCAATCTGAGTTATATGCTTCACAGACTATAAACTGGAAATCCCAAGTCCCTTGAGTACGAGGGCCGCTCCTCATGCTACTCAACTTTAGTTACCGGAAAGTTCTTGTCATCATAATTATGTGCGTATCATTGAGAACCGCCAACGGGGTACCCCTTGCCCGATGATACGGAAGAATCCCCATATCAAAATGACAAGGCAAGCAGACAATGAGTATCTCAGCAATCTTCTTATTTACCATGGGAAAATGGTGCCTTTTTCTCTCTTTCCTCTTTTCATAAAACTATTTTTTTCCTTTTTCTCAATAGCTATCTCTCTCTTTTTTATAACAAGAATGCTTCATATATATCATTATGGTTACGCTGTAGGTTTCCACCATGTCAGCATGGATTAGACCAGCGGCCCAGGCGTTTCTCTAACACACATACATAACTCCATGGACTTACAAGCTCCCCTTTTATTTCACACCGACGACATCCGCAAACAAACGAGCAAGGTATCACCTGGGTATATGTTTACAAGTGTTGAAAGTGTTCCCCATGACAGCACGGTTCTGCTAATCCCCAGCCTATAATTTGCAAGCATATAACTTTCATGGAGAGTTCACAATGGTTCAGGTTTATTAAGTGCGGAAAATAAAGTGTGCCATCAAGTTCGTGAGAGCTTTACTAACTAATTTTCCCATAACAAGCAAACATTTTATTCGGAAGAAAACAAGGCATATTGAATATGCACGAAAGTAGCAAATGATGCTAATAGGTAGGTATGGTGGACACTTTGGAAATATTTGGTTTAGGGAGTTGGAAACTTGAGTAAAACATACACAGTGAAAGTGAAGGCTAGCAATAGTAAGGGAGCGACAAACGAGAGAGAAATAGCTGTCATTATCATGCTTGCAACAAAACAAGACTACTCATGGCATGAAAGTGATTCAAGATCCTCAAGGCAAAATAATTCATCGAGGCTTAACTGATTATTACAGTCATGTGCATGCATGAGCATGTGCCAAGTCAATTCAAATGAAACATTCAGAGGAGGATACCATGATGTCATACCAATTTTTGAATAGAGTAATGCAAGCAAACATTCAAGAGACATGCTACAAACTATTAGCAAGCTAGAGCTAATCATAAGAAAGCAAGAACTATTAAGCATCCAAATAAAACATACACTCTACCTAAACGGACTAAGCATGCCCACAGTGATGAGTATATGTACAAAAATGAAAACAAATAGAGTTCGTTACTAGCCACTTACCACGCCTCAAGTTGTCATTAATCCTCATTATTGCTCTTCACTTGTGTGGCTTGAATAATAATATGAAACCAATATTCCACTGAGAACTGCCGAACCCTATAGCGAACTCACAAAAACCAAAGAAGAACGACAAATATTTTTGGTGTTTTCGATTTTTAAACAAGAATCAAAAGGGAAAAACAAAGAAAAATCTTTTTGGATTTTTCGAATAGTTCAAATAAAGCAAAAAAGGGAAAAACAAACCAAGGCAAAAAGAAGAAGCAAACCAAAGACAAACAACAAAAATATTTTTGGTCTTTTTGTGTTTTTTAGAAAGCAAAAGTAAAGAAGAACGAAAACTAAAAAAGAGAACGAAAACATGAATATACAAAGTATCGATGCAACATGATATGGAGATGAGTGGGGTGTCGGCGTACCTCCCCCCAAGCTTAGGCTTTTGGCCTAAGTGGGTATCAATCCCAGGCTGGCCAGGATGAAGTGTCACCGTGGTACAACGAGGAGGTAGCCTCGTCCTGGTGCGAGCTCGAGTACGTCCCTCCATAATGTGTGGAGTAATCATAGGAGGGCACATCCTCCTGGTGCTGCTCGTGGAAACCCAGCAAGCGAAGCTGCTCGTCCACCTCCTCCTTGGAGCGTGACCACGGTCTCCTATCAACACTAAACAAAGCAGGCTGTCGCAAAAGGATCTCCCTTTCATCCCCATCAGTGAAAAGCATCCTATATACTAGATTGTTCAAATCAGAGGTAGCAGTGACAAAGTGATGAGTTTTCATGGCAACAATGTCAAGCCTCTGTGGTGCCAGCATAGCATCATCTGGATCCACTAAAAGACCTAATGCATTGACTATGCGCGATACAATGATGCCCCCATAGATAGGCCCCCTAGCAGCTAGGCGGCAAGCAATAAGCGAGCCAAGATTGTACCGAGTATCATTGTTGAGCACAGCAGCAAGGAAAGCTAAGTGATAGTTGGAGATATTACTAGTGTTCTCCCTACCCAATACACTAGTGGCTAGAAAATATGCAAAGTATCTAAGAGCAGGGGGTTGGATATTTCTTATCTTTTCGTGCTGCGCCACGCGGTCATCATCATTGGTCACCCCTCGGTAAAGCTCCAACAAATCAGCGGGTCACCCTTGAATTTTCTTCACGGTCCCTGTCATACGCACACCTACAATACTGCAAAATCTCTCCAAAGGCATGGTGAAGGGCATATCATAGATTTTAAAAGAGACAGTAGATTGATAAGGTGTGTTAGTAAATGAGAAGCTCTCAACAAAAGTTTTGGTGAGCATAGCGTATTGTGCACTCTCATCTTGCATATAAGAGGTCAAACCAACCCTCTCAATCAGTAGCAAGAAATCATCAAGAATACCTGTAGCTTGCAAGAAAGTAAAACAAGGAAAAGAGGATGGGTGAGCATCTCCATCATCCCTTTCACTGCCAATGCGTGTTGCAATGAGGTCTTCATTGTATGATGGCCTAGCTTGAGAGGCTGTTCTTGAGGGCCTCGACCTCCTAGGTGCATCACTCTCAAATATCTCTCCAAAAGTATGGTTGTTCATGCTTGGTATTCTGAAATTTAAACACCTCTTAAACAAGTGATTGCAAAGTAAATATAATGAAGGATTCTACTCATAAGGACTTGTAAGAGGCCTAAACATGCATCAAAACTATATCTCTAAGCATCAAACAAGCTTACAAGCTCTCAAAACCAGTCACCTACAGCAGCAACATACTCAATATATAATCCACTAAACACAAATCTCCTTGGACAAGGGGAGGAGTCACATACCAGGGAACAAGTGCTCCAAATTTCAGCAAGAAAGATGGGCTAAGCAAGGAGATCGAAAAAAATCGAGAGCAAGCACAGAAAGAACGCGATTTTGATCTATGAACTGGAGCTTACTCGGGGGAGAGAAGAAAGTGGCAGGTGAGAGAGGTAGTGGGGTGGGGCAGGGGTGGCCCACACCAGGGCATGGCGCCACCCAGGGCTGGCCGCACCACCCCATGGTGTGCCTGCTTGGTGGGCCCCCTGGTACCTACCAGGTACTCCTCTGCCCCCTTTTCACGTAAAAATTTAATATGAATTTTTCGAGACACTTTATTTTTGGGAATTTTTCAGAAATAGAAGAATGATTTTTCTAACAGATAGGTTTTTTTTCTTTTGGAAACATGATGCAAGTACAAAACAAGGCTAGAACTACAGAAGTTCTAACATGCAAGCAACTAACAACAAAAAGAAAACTAACCGAAAGCCAAAACTAAAATGGAAAGGATAGAAATAAACGGAGATAATCATAATGAAAACATTGTTTTGTTCAATGGAATCCTTTTGTTAGCAAGCTTGATCAAGTCTTGATACCAAAACAATTGCATATGAGATAAAACTTTGTACTCCACTAATGATTATGTTACCTCAACCTTGATAGCAATGGTCCCAATCATAATAGTTTCAAATTTTTCTCTTGGTATGGGACAATATATTTCTCCAACTTGAATGCCTTCAACATGTTCAATTGAATTCAGACCATAAGTCCTTTCAATCTTCTTGGGGAAATAGACAGTATGTTCCTTGTCATTAACATTGAAGGTCACCTTTCCTTGATTACAATTAATAATAGCTCCTGCAGTATTAAGAAAAGTTCTCCCAAGAATAATAGACAGATTATCATCTTCAGGCATTTCAAGTACAACAAAATCAGTTAATATCAAGCAATTGTGAGCCACCTGAACAGGTACATCCTCACATATACCCACAGGAATAGTGGTAGATTTATCAGCCATTTGCAAAGATATATTAGTTGGTATCAATTTTTCAAGCTGAAGCCTCTTATAGAGAGAGAAAGGCATAACACTAACTCCAGCTCCCAAATCACACAAAGCAGTTCTAACATAACTGTTCTTAATAGAGCAAGGGATAGTTGGAATTCCTGGGTCTCCAAGTTTCTTAGGAACCTTACCATTGAAAGAATAATTAGCAAGCAAAGTAGAGATTTCTTCATTAGGGATCTTCCTTTTATTCGAGACAATGTCCTTCATATACTTTGAGTAAGGAGGCAATTTAATAGCATCAGTCAAAGGAATTTGCAAGAATAAAGGCTTCATCCACTCACAAAACTTATTATAGTGTTCATCTTCCTTCGACTTGTGTTTCTTATCAGGGAAAGGCATAGGTTTTTGGACCCAAGGTTGTAACACCCTCGAATCGGCCCTATGCAAGTTTTAGCTCTTTCCGCCAAACCCGCATAGAAAAGATTCAAGGACGCCCACCAGGCACTTTCGTGCGGGTGGAAAACAAAGTAATACCATTACACAACAGTCCTCGATGGGACCCACAGAACAGATATATATACAACACGACTCCACGAGTCAAGAATACAGATATACAATACAAAGATCCAAATCACCTTGAAATCGATAGGGCGTCCGACTATGGACAAGATGCAAATGGGCTAAGAGGCCTGAAGAATAACCAATGGCATCCATAACCCTGCCCAGGCCAAGCCAGAAGGGTAACCCTGCTAACGACGTCGATCCCAAACCTGCTAAAACAAAAGGGGTGCCGACAAAGGGCAAAGGAAAAAGAGGAGCATCAGTACTGAGGCCAGTACACGGCGAGGCTAGAATTCGGCGGCTCTCGCCTACATAGGTATGGTGGGCTAAAGCGGCAGCGCAGCGGCACTAAACAACCTATAGAGCCTCGATACAACTGGCGGTTATCAGAGAGGGGTAAGAAAGACCTATTCGGATCCAACCTGAAGCTAACACCAAAAAAACCCATCCTGGTATTTCCCCCTCGAGACCAAACGAGGAAGTCAAACCAAGGAACTCACACAGTTGGCAATTTTACTCATTCTGTTATAGTTGCAGCAATTACTAATTAGATATAGATAGCGTGAGTCATCCTGAAGCATAAGTAGTGGGCAGTTTTAATCACCATTCCGTTGTAGTGGGAACATTTACTAGTCAGATATAATTGTCCTGAGGAATCCCAAAACCCAGCAGTTGTTGGCACTTTTATCACATTCCATTGGGGTTGCAGTACTTACTAGGCAGGTATAGCATGTCACAAAGCAACCCAGATCCACCAGCTATTGTCATTTTTAATATCCATTCTGTTATAGTGAAGCTGATTACTAGTCAGATATATTAAGTCAAATGTATAGCACTACTTTAGTTATGCTTGTCTATGATCGAGATACTGTGCTCCAAGTCGTCCATAACCGCGGACACGGCTTTGAGAAAGTTTTACCCTGTAGGGGTGCACAAATAGCAACACACACTCGATCAACCTCGGAAAAACCAACTCAAAACCCAACGAGGCATTCACGAAATATTTCAGGGGGCCACCCTACTAAGCTACCTGCAACGAAGTTGGCTGGCTCCGGAACGGACCCAGGGTTTGTGTCAATGGCTGTAAACGACTGGGAACCCGAAAATGTAACTGGGCTTGTCGATACCACGAAAACATTCCACGATCCAAAATAGTACAGGTGCTCCACGCACAATCGTAATAAAGCAGTAAAGCATGGCATAAGTACAGGATAGTAATAAAGCCCCAAACTACTTTGTGGCCCCAAGAAATAGAAATGAATCAAGCTCTGGCTCAGGGGGGTCCACGGCCTCCCGGATGTGGATAGTGCGAAAAATCAAGTAACAGGTATCAGGTACTCGGGGTCCTACGAGACACAAGTAAGCGTGGAAGAACCAAATAACATCTATTACCCACCGATGCCTCTGCATTAGTTATATCTAGCAATTTAATAGTTGCATTTAAAGTCATGATCATCTCCACCATTAAGCATCTCCACCAATAAACATCTGCCAGCATTCCAACAATTGTGGTACTTGACAACACGAGATCACACCTGAGCAAGCGACTACGACTCGCAAGGCCAGCTATCTACCAAACACAGGTAATAGGAGGTGTCCAAGGCAATATAGAGGCTGCACGGGGTATAACTGGTGTACGGAAACTAAAGCATTGCGACACGGATAGCAATAGATCAACAGGAGGAAACAAATACTATAAATGCAAAGGATCATATCCGGAGAACTTGTCGATACTCGCATCAACTCATCGGCCTAATCTGCGAAGAAGAAAACACTAGAAGAAACACTGGATCCAATATTTAATACTACGGCAGAAGATCTGGCATGCTTATGATATGATGCAGATGCGGTGCAATTAGGCCGTATTAAGCGGAACAAGGTCCCAACATTTACTTACACGGTTCTAGTTATTTAGAACCCCCCCAATTTAAATGTTGTATTAACAGGGTGAAACAAGGCATCGGTCCGCTACACAAATTTAAATGGGGGCCATATGAGACAAAAATAGCCCGCATATGGTCTCCATATTTAATTTAGGTTATTCGACTAAATACCCCAAACTTCATGATCCGATGTATGCAAGTATGATCAATTTATATGCAGTAGATAGATATTATATATTATAAAATAAGGGGTCTCGGAAAAAGGTCACACATTAGGGTCGAAGATCTTGGGATTCCAAGGGTTCGACGGGGATCGGTCTCGCATCCGGGAAGAAGGACTTGGTGCTCCGAGATGAACGCTTGTCGTTCCGTGTCGGCGACCTTGGCGTCCGGTCCTCGGGAAGCTGTGCGGGAAGGAGTTCTTGTCGTATCGGGGTCTCGGCGTCCTCGGGTTCCGATTGGAGATCTTGGCGTTTTCGACCGGTCTTATGCTCGGTAGAAGTACTTATCGTACCATGTCGGAGTCCTTGAATCCGGGAAGGAGAACTTAGCGTTCCAACTCGAAGATCGTTGGCGGACTTGGTCTCGGCGTCATGACGGTCTTGATCCGGGGCATGACCAGCATCTGAACATCAACACATCTTCACACATGTGCTCCTGCTTGAGTGAAGTGTGGCTGCTGTTTGGATGTTATCGACCGGCTCACACTCGATAGAGGCATGCGACACACAGACAAGCCTAAGAGGCGCCGTGAACATAGGGGCACCACCACGGGCAAGGTCGTCGGGGCAGGCGCGCAGGTAACGGGAAACCGGGGCCGCGACAGCGGGCGGCGTATGCGGCCGGTTTTGTGGTGGTCGAGCCCGAGGCTGGCCACGGAGGAGAAGCACGTCGGCGGCGGTGCCCAAACGAGCGTAGGAGCAGGGCCCTATCGGAGCAGCACAAATAGCACAGGGGTCGCCGGTGCGGAGGTTGCAGGGGCGGCCTGAGGCGGTGGGACGCTGGCAGCCGGCGACGACGTGGAGGCACGACGGAGCTCCTGGCGGTGGAGCCGAGGCGAGGAAGAGGCTAGGGGACGCGACGGCGAGATCGGCCGGCGGCGAGGAGGTACAGGCGGCGGCGGGCGGTGCCGAGGTAGGGGCCCAGAGAGCGCGGCGGCGGGGGGATGGCGTCGGAGGAGGAAAGCAGAGGAGGTGGCCTAGGGTCGCACCGTCGCGCAGAGGACGGTCGGCCGGGGGGGAAGCTCTTGGCGGTGGCCGAAGCCGAGCATGGGGGGGCGACGAGGCCGGCAAACGCTGCACGCGGGGGCGGTTGGTGAGGCGAGAGGTAGAGGTGGGGTGGAGTGGGGCGGACAGGGCCGCGGCCGGCGAGCTTGGCGACCTCAGGGAGAGGGCCCCGGGGACGCGGCGAGCGGCGATGCGCAGGTCGCCGGCGGGGCGAAAGGCGGCGCTCCGGGGAATCGCGAGGGGAGCAGAGGGCGGCGGAGGAGAGGGCAAGCGCACGGGTAAGACGGGCGAGCGGGGAGGACGGCGGCGTGCGTGCGGGAGATGGTGGTTGTTGGGGCCACTGCGGGGTAGTTGGCGATGGGGGAGGCGCGTGGGGACACGGGACCAGGGGTGGGCGACGTGGAGGATTGGGTCGGGGCAACTGCAGGCGGCAGTGGAATGCGCGCCCAGGTGGGTTGAGGTGGAGTTGGCTGGGTGATGTGGCGGCCGACGGTTGGCTGAGGTGAGGTGGAGGGTGTGGCAGGTGGCGCGCGGCTGTGTGTGTGCGCGTGTGCTGCTGCGGCGGTACGTGCGTGTATGTGTGGTGTGATGTGCAGCGGGTTGGGACGGTGAGTATGCTGGGTTTGGTAGGTCCAGGGCTAGGGATAAAAAGAGGGGAAGGAGTATTTATATAGTCCAAAGTAGTCTAGATAGGACTAATTTTGGACAAAACTTTGGACAGACTTTTTGTCACTTTATTATTTTAATAAAATAAGAAAACCCTGTGGTCACGTACGGACCAAAAATATTATTTTGTTTTGATTTAAAATAACAAAGAAAGATGACGGCTTGATATATATTAGACCGTACAGATATTTTATAAAAACAACATACAGTGTTTAATAAAAATACTTTCGCGCTTAGAAAAATGCATGAAAAATATGCATGATGACATGACGATGCTCAAATGCCATGTGGCAGGATGACATGAGCATGCGGTCATGATGATGCGCAACAGAAAAACACAGCGATTTTCTAATAGTGGTTTTTGCGGGGCGCCACAATTCGACACCACTAACAAAGGATCTCGCCCCCGAGATCCCCTCATGGTACCGGAAGGAAGGCCGACGATCTAAATCTTCTCGCTTTGTGTCGATCCTCGCGACACCACTAACAAGAGGTCGTTGTCCGTGATCGTCGGGAGAACACTCCGATAACAGAGGACAAAGGTAGAGGTATCAACAAATAAAGCCACCTCTAACATCCGATAGGGGAAGAGAAAAGATGCGGTCTATCCCACTTCAATGTACAAGAGCAAATAGAAAGGGTAGTCGGCATGGGGGCCAATCCATCACGCACCCAAACTATTCCTTCGCACAATCAGTGGAAAAGCGTACAGCCATTTTCGGAATCAGACTAAAGATCTCGACAATCGAGGTGCGGAAACAAGGGAGTGATGCAGGCTCTGCATCAGATCTGGCATAGACGATGTCGTCGTCTTGGAAACTCCGGAAGGCACAAAGAAGGAACAACGAGAAGTCCAACAGATGAAGGATTCCTCAGATAGCACGAAGATCGGATGTAGAAGCACCGTTACCAAAGGAGGAAGCGAAACCCTGAAGGTACGACGGAAACCCAACCACGAGAAATCCTGGACTAGAAGAAAAGGTAAGAGAGTAGATTCAAAACACGCAGAGGTACGAGGAGAACAGCAGAGGGGTAAGGAGTAAAATCAGACCTAATCAGATCTGTCCAACCGATTTTTGAAAAATAGTTTTAACACTCTACTTCGGCCGTTAGCTAGGTTATCCTACAGGCTGGACCGTTGGGGTATCGCAACTGCTGAGCTCTGATACCACTCTGTAACACCCTCGAATCGGCCCTATGCAAGTTTTAGCCATTTCCGCCAAACCCGCATAGAACGATTCAAGGACGCCCACCAGGCACTTTCGTGCGGGTGGAAAACAAAGTAATACCATTACACAACAGTCCTCGATGGGACCCACCCCACCAGGCACAATCCTCGATCACAGGATTCAGAAATATTTCAGGGGACCACCCCACTAAGCTACCCGCAACGAAGTTGGCCGGCTCCGGAACGGACCCAGGGTTTGTGTCAATGGCTGTAAACGACTGGGAACCCGAAAATGTGACTGGGCTTGTCGATACCGCGAAAACATTCCACGATCCAAAACAGTACAAGTGCTCCACGCACAATCGTAATAAAGCAGTAAAGCATGGCATAAGTACAGGATAGTAATAAAGCCCCAAACTACTTTGTGGCCCCAAGAAATAGAAATGAATCAAGCTCTGGCTCAGGGGGGTCCACGGCCTCCCGGATGTGGATAGTGCGAAAAATCAAGGAACATGTATCAGGTACTCGGGGTCCTACAGGACACAAGTGAGCGTGGAAGAACCAAATAACATCTATTGCCCACCGATGCCTCTGCATTAGTTATATCTAGCAATTTAATAGTTGCATTTAAAGTCATGATCATCTCCACCATTAAGCATCTCCACCAATAAACATCTGCCAGCATTCCAACAATTGTGGTACTTGACAACACGAGATCACACCTGAGCAAGCGACTATGACTCACAAGGCCAGCTATCTACCAAACACAGGTAATAGGAGGTGTCCAAGGCAATATAGAGGCTGCACGGGGTATAACTGGTGTACGGAAACTAAAGCATTGCGACACGGATAGCAATAGATCAATAGGAGGAAATAAATACTATAAATGCAAAATAGGTAGAAGGGGGAGAGATGCTCGCCTTGGAAACACTGCCGAAGGATCATATCCGGAGAACTTGTCGATACTCGCATCAACTAATCGGCCTAATCTGCGAAGAAGCAAACACTAGAAGAAACACCGGATGCAATATTTAATACTACGGCAGAAGATCTGGCATGCTTATGATATGATGCAGATGCGGTGCAATTAGGCCGTATAAAGCGGAACCGGGTCCCGACATTTACTTACACGGTTCTAGTTATTTAGAACCCCCCCAATTTAAATGTTGTATTAACAGGGTGAAACAAGGCATCGGTCCGCTACACAAATTTAAATGGGGGCCATATGAGACAAAAATAGCCCGCATATGGTCTCCACATTTAATTTAGGTGATTCGAGAAAATACCCAAAACTTCATGATCCGATGTATGCAAGTATGATCAATTTATATGCAGCAGATAGATATTATATATTATAAAATAAGGGGTCTCGGAAAAAGGTCACACATTAGGGTCGAAGATCTTGGGATTCCAAGGGTTCGACGGGGATCGGTCTCACATCCGGGAAGAAGGACTTGGTGCTCCGAGATGAACGCTTGTCGTTCCGTGTCGGTGACCTTGGCGTCCAGTCCTCGGGCAGCTGTGCGGGAAGGAGTTCTTGTCGTATCGGGGTCTCAGCGTCCTCGGGTTCCGATTGGAGATCTTGGCGTTTTCGACCGGTCTTATGCTCGGTAGAAGTACTTGTCGCACCATGTCGGAGTCCTTGAATCCGGGAAGGAGAACTTAGCGTTCCAACTCGAAGATCTATGGCGGACTTGGTCTCGACGTCGTGACGGTCTTGATCCGGGGCATCACCAGCGTCTAAACATCAACACATCTTCACACAGGTGCTCATGCTTGAGTGAAGTGTGGCTGCTGTTTGGATGTTATCGACTGGCTCACACACGACGGAGGCATGCGACACACAGACAAGCCTAAGAGGCGCCGTGAACACAGGGGCACCACCACACGCAAGGTCGTCGGGGCAGGCGCGTAGGTAGCGGGAAACCGGGGCCGCGACAGTGGGCGGCGTACACGGCCGGTTTTGTGGTTGTCGAGCCCGAGGTTGGCCACGGAGGAGAAGCACGTCGGCGGCGGGGCCCAAACGAGCGTAGGAGCAGGGCCCTATCGGAGCAGCACAAACAGCACAGGGGTCGTCGGCGCGGAGGTTGCAGGGGCGGCCTGAGGCGGCGGGACGCTGGCAGCCGGCGACGACACGGAGGCACGACGGAGCTCCTGGCAGTGGAGCCGAGGCGAGGAAGAGGCCAGGGGACACGAAGGCGATATCGGCCGGCGGCGAGGAGGTACAGGCGGCGGCGTGCGGTGCCGAGGTATGGGCCCAGAGAGTGCGGCGGCGGGGGATGGCGTCGGAGGAGGAAAGCAGAGGAGGAGGCCGCAGGTCGCATCGTCGCGCAGAGGACGGTCGGCCGGAGGGGAAGCTCTTGGCGGCGGCCGGAGCCGAGCACAGGGGGGGCGATGAGGCCGGCGAACGGTGCATGCGGGGGCGGTTGGTGAGGCGAGAGGTAGAGGTGGGGTGGAGCAGGGCGGACAGGGCGGCGGCCGGCGAGCTTGGCGACCTCGGGGAGAGGGCCCCGGGGACGCGGCGAGCGGCGATGCGCAGGTCGCCGGCGGGGCGAACGGCGGCGCTCCGGGGAGTCGCGAGGG
Source organism: Avena eriantha (assembly GCA_910589775.1). Classification (NCBI taxonomy): domain Eukaryota; kingdom Viridiplantae; phylum Streptophyta; class Magnoliopsida; order Poales; family Poaceae; genus Avena; species Avena eriantha. The sequence goes on along the minus strand of OU342743.1, from coordinate 280,853,199 downwards.
GAGCAGAGGGCGGCGGAGGAGAGGGCAAGCGCACGGGGGAGACGGGCGAGCGGGGAGGACGGCCGCGTGCGTGCGGGAGATGATGCTGGTTGGGGCCACTGCGGGGTAGGTGGTGTGTCGGATGGGGGAGGCGCGTGGGGACGCGGGACCAGGGGTGGGCGACGTGGAGGATTGGGTCGGGGAAACTGCAGACGGCAGTAGGATGCGCGCCCACGTGGGCTGAGGTGGAGTTGGCTGGGTGATGTGGCGGCCGACGGTTGGCTGAGGTGAGGTGGAGGGTGTGGCAGGTTGGCTATGTGTGTGCACGTGTGCTGCTGCGGCGGTATGTGCGTGTATGTGTGGTGCGATGTGCAGCGGGTTGGGACGGTGAGTGTGCTGGGTTTGGTAGGTCTAGGGCTAGGGATAAAAAGAGGGGAAGGAGTATTTATATAGTCCAAAGTAGTCTAGATAGGACTAGTTTTGGACAAAACTTTGGACAGACTTTTTGTCACTTTATTATTTTAATAAAATAAGAAAACCCTATGGTCGCGTACGGACAAAAAATATTATTTTGTTTTTATTTAAAATAACAAAGAAAGATGACGGCTTGATATATATTAGACCGTACGGATATTTTATAAAAACAACATACGGTGTTTAATAAAAATACTTTCGCGCTTAGAAAAATGCAAGAAAAATATGCATGATGACTTGACGATGCTCAAATGCAATGTGGCAGCATGACATGAGCATGCGGTCATAATGATGCGCAACACAAAAACACAGCGATTTTCTAGTAGTGGTTTTTGCGGGGCACCACAAAGGTTCTCTTTCACTACAATGTTTCTTAGCAATAAAATCTTCTTTGGTGTACTTAGTAGTCTTAGTGTGGTTTTCAGGTTCTTCTTCAACTTTTTATTCATTAGGAACTTCATTTTCTTCATTACCACTTTCAGTTTCAGCATCAGAGATAGATATACTATTAGGATCTATAGCAGGTTCAGACGGTTCTACAATAGTTTTATGTTTCTTTTTCCTTTTCTTACGAGTAGAACCACTTTTTCAGTTTGTTGAGAATCCTGCTCAATTCTTTTGGGATGCCCCTCAGGATATTGAGGATCTTGGGTAGTAGCTCCACTTCTAGTTCTAATTTCATAAGCATGTTTTTCTTTAGCAGCATTAACTAGCAAGTCATTTTGCACTTTAACGAGTTGATCTATTTGAGTTCGAACCATTTGAAAGTGTTTAACAATCATTTTAACATCATTAGAGGTTCTTTCCACAATATCTTTCAACTCAACAATAGCTCTAGTGTTTTCCATTAGATGATTTTGCACCCTTTTATTAAAGTAATCTTGCTTAACAATAAAGATATCAAATTCTTCTAAGCATTGATCATGAGGTTTAGCATAAGGGATATCACCTTCATCAAAGTGTTGGAGAGAGTGTACCTCAATAGTGGGTGAGTAGGGAATAGGCTTACATAATTCTTCTATAGGAGGTAAATTCTTGACATCTGCAGCTTTAATTCCCTTCTCCTTAAGACATTTCTTAGCGTCCTTTATCACTTCATCATTTAATTCAATAACTCCCCTCTTCTTTGATGTTGGAATAGGCACAGGAATAGATGGTTCAGGTACAATTACTTTAGGTATAGCTTGTTTAGGAGGAGTCCAATCTTCATAATTCTTGCTTATTTTAGCCATTAATTCCTCAGCTTCCTTTGGAGTCCTATTCGTGAAAACACAATTAGCACAACTATCTAGGTATGTCCTAGATTCCTCGGTTAGTCCATTATAAAATATATCAAGAAGCTCATTCTTAGGTAATGGACTTCCAGCCCGTGCATGAATCAAAGCACAAAACCTTGCCCATGATTCAGGCAATACCTCTTTTTCTCCCTGTTTGAAATCAAAAAGTTCCTGCAAAATAGCATGTCTAGCACTGGGAGGAAAATATTTCTGCAGGAGGTAAATTACTAAACCAAGTTTTAGCTTCTCCTTTCAGTGAAAAGGGAAAATCTTAGCAACAAAGTAAGTACGCGTCTTAATATCATCAGAAAACAAGCCACTCATGGTAGAAAGTTCATTCATATGTGCTACCGCACTTTCATTCTTAGTCCCACAAAAAGGTTCTTTCTCGACAATAGCTATGTAAGATAGATCGAGAGAGAAATCATAATCTACATCTATAATGTTTAAGGGAGAAGGAGCAAACTTAGCAGCAGGAGATAATTTGGGTCTAATAGTACGCCTCTCAAGGAGACTCTTAGCAGCGCTCCTATCATGGGTGTTCTTACATTCTTTAATAAACTCATTGGTCATCTCAACATAATCTTCTTCAATATCATTACTCTCACTAGACTCAGGTGAGCTAACTGGTGTGGTAGTGTCTTCATTAGGAGTTTCAGTATTTCCAGCTATAGTTCTAGCAATCGTAGCATCTAGGAAAGGACCTAATGAACCAATCTTATCAAGCACAGAAGAAGCAGCATCATAAGCATCAGAAGTTTCAGATTCAGCAGTAGTAGCAGTGTGTGTAGCATGTGTATGTGGTGGTGTAACGAGCTTACTTATAACAGATGGTGAATCAAGAGCAGAAGAGGTGTTTAGAACCGTACCTCTTCTTGTAGTGGATGGTAAAATAGGAACCTTGCCATCACGAGACTTACCCATGATGGATGGATAGCAGCGAACAATAGAGAATCCAAGTGAACTTGATAAATAAAGCTATGCTCGCCGGCAATGGTGCCAGAAAATAGTCTTGATGACCCACAAGTATAGGGGGTGTATCGCAGTATTTTCGAGGGAAGTGAAACCCAATTTATTGATTCGACACAAGGGGAGCCAAAGAATATTTATAAGCCTTAACAACTGAGTTGTCAATTCAGCTGCACCTGGAAACAATCTTGCTCACAACAGTTTATCAGTAGTAACAGTTTTGTAGTAGGAATAGCAAAGTAACAACAGTAGCAAAGGAAAGACAGTAGTAACAAAAGCAGTAAACAGTGGGATTCGAGTGCGGTAGGCATAGGGATGGATGGATGGGCGTTGCATGGACAAGAAAATTCACATAGCAATTAGAACATAGGGCAATTGCAGATAAATAAGATAAAGCATCCAAGTACTAGATAATCCTAGGCATGTGTTCCATATATAGTCATACGTGCTTGCAATGAGAACTTGCACAACATCTTTTGTCTTGCCAGCCCGTTTGCTGCGGGGCCTCTAGGGAACTACTAGCAATTAAGGTGCTCCTTTTAATAGAGCACCAGAGCAAAGCATTAACACTCCGTGAACACATGTGATCCTCACATCAAAGCCTTTCCCTTCCGGTTATCCCGATTTCTGTCAGTTCGGGGCCATAGGTTCTGGACATCAACGTGTGTATACAACTTGCAGATAAGACCAAGAACAATACTATCATAATGAATCAATAACATGTTCAGATCTGAAATTATGGCACTCGGGCCCTAGTGACAAGCATTAAGCACAACAAGTCGCAACAAAGTCATAAAGCACTAATAAAAGATACTAGGCACCATGCCCTAACAATCTGATGCCATTACATGAACGATCTCATCCAATCCCTACCATCCCCATAGCCTACAGCGGGGGATTACTCACTCATAGATGGGGGAAACATGGATGGTCGATGGAGAAGCGATGGTGATGATGATGGCGATGATCTCCTCCAATTCCCCGTCTCAGCAGGGTGCCAGAACGGAGTTTCTGGTGTTGTTTCGTGGAATCTAGTGGTGGCAGCAGCGGAGCGGAACTCCTTCTGGAAAAACGTCGACCCCCCCCCCCGAAGTTTTTAGGTCAGAAGGCTCCTTATAGGAGAAGAGAGAGGACGAGGGGGTGCCTGGGGGGCCCACACCACCCCCTGGCGTAGCCTGGCCTGGCCCGCGCCACCAGGTGGTGTGGCCATCCCAGGGCTCTTCTCCGTCTCGTATTCTGGCTCCTGGAGTCTTCGGGTGAAATAGGATTTTTGGCATATTTTCCGGGATTTTTCCTGATAGTTGATTTTCTGCACAAAAAGTAGACACCAAGGCAATTCTGCTAAAAACAGCGTCAGTCTGCATTAGTTGCATTCAAATCACGTTTTGGACTTATCAGCCATTAGTTCCAACGCACTAGGAAGCACACCAAGCTCAGTAATGAACTCCTTCATCCATATTGCTTCTTGTGAAGCCTCTGAAGTAGCTATGTATTCTGATTCAGTTGAAGATTTCACCACAATGCTTTGCTTGGCACTCCTCCAGCTCACCGCTACACCATTGAAAATAAATATGTATCCTAACTGTTACTTTGAGTCATCCGGATTGGTGTTCCAACTAGCATCGGTGTAACTATTTACAACGAGCTCTTTGTCACCTCCATGAGAAAGAACCATATCCTTAGTCCTATTCAGGTACTTTAGGATATTTTTGACTGTTGTCCAGTGTTCCATTCTAGGATCACTTTGATATCCGCTGGTCAAACTAACAACATGTGCAATATCCTCTCGTACCCATCATGGCATACATGATACAAACTATGACTGAGGCATAGGGGATCTTACTCATATTCTCTCTATCTTATGCCATAGTTGGACTTTGAGTCTTACTCAAGGTCATCCCTAGCAACATGGGCAAGAACCCTTTCTTGCTTTCTTCCATTCTAAACTTCTTTAGAACCTTGTCTAGGTATGTACTTTGTGAAAGTGCTATTAAGCGTATTGATCTATCTCTATAAATCTTGATGCCTAAAATGTATGCTGCTTCGCCAAGATCCTTCATTGAAAAACTATTATTCAAATAGCCTTTCACACTCTCAAGAAGTTCTATATCATTCCCAATCAACAATATGTCATCCACATATAGTACGAGGAATGCTACAGAGCTCCCACTCACTTTCTTGTAAATACAAGCTTCTCCATCAGTTTGTATAAATCCAAAGTTTTTGATCACCTTATCAAAACGTTAATTCCAACTCCGGGATGCTTGCTTCAGTCCATAAATGGAGCACTAAAGCTTGCACACCTTGTCAACATCTTTAGGATCGACAAAACCTTTGGGTTGTACCATATACAACTATTCCTCAATGTCACCATTAAGGAACGCCGTTTTGACATCCATCTGCCAAATCTCGTAATCAAAATATGTGGCGATTGCTAACAAAATCCTCATAGACTTTAGCTTCGCTACCGGTGAGAAAGTCTCATCGTAGTCAACTCCTTGAATTTTTCAGAACCCTTTCACGACAAGTCGAGATTTATAGATAGTAACATTACGATCAGTGTATGTTTTTCTTTTAAATATCCATTTGTTCTCGATAGCCTTGCGGCCATCCGGTAAGTCCACCAAACTCCATACTTGGTTTTCATACATGGATCCTATTTCGCATTTCATGGCTTCTTGCCATTTGTCAGAATTTGGGCTCATCATATCTTCTTCATGCATCACAGGGTCGTCGATGTTGTCCACCAACATGACATTCAAGGCAGGGTCATACCAATCATGAGTGGTACGAACCCTCATTGACCTGCGAGGTTTAGTAACAACTTCGTTCGAAGTTTCATGATAATCATCATTAGCTTCCTCTCTCATTGGTGCAGGCGGCACAGAAACATCTTCCGGTGCTACACTACTCGCAAATCCGAGAGAAAGTTCAACAACCTCATTGAGTTCTACTTTTCTTCCAGTCACTTCTTTCGAGATAAACTCCTCAAGAAAGGATCCATTCTTGGCAACAAAATTTTTGCCTTCCGATCTATGAAAGAAGGTAGACCAATTGTTTCTTTAGGGTATCCTATGAGGACGCATTTTTCCGCTTTGGGTTCAAGCTTGTCGGGTTGTAACTTATTTACATACGCTTCGCAACCCCAAATTTTAAGGAACGACAACTTAGGTTTCTTACCAAACCATAATCCGTACGGTGTCGTTTCAACAGATTTAGATGGTACCTTATTTAAAGTGAATGCGGTTATATCTAATGCATAACCCCAAAATGATATTGGTAAATCTGTAAGAGACATCATAGACCGAACCATATCTAAGAGAGTTCGATTACAATGTTCGGACACACCATTACGTTGTGGTGTTCCCGGCGGTGTCAATTGTGAAAGTATTTCGCAATTCTTTAAATGCATGCCAAACTCATAACTGAGATATTCACTTCGTAGTTAGAAAGCAGAAATTTAATCTTCTTGTTACACTGATTTTCTTCTTCACATTAAAATTCCTTAAACTTCTCGAAATTTTCGGACTTATGTTTCATAAAATAGACATACCCATATCTACTCAAGTCATCTGTGAAAGTAAGAACATACGATATCCACCGCGCGATGCTACACTCATTGGGTCGCACATATTGGTATGTATTATTTCCAATAAGTCCATAGCTCGCTCCATTATCCCAGAGAATGAAGTCTTAGTCATTTTTCCCATTAGACATGCTTCGCATCTTCAAGTGATTCAAGAAGTCCATCGGTATGGAGTTTCTTCATGCGCTTCACTCCAATGTGACCAAGACGACAGTGCCACATGTATGTAGAATTATCATTCATTTTTATTCTCTTAGCATCTATGTTGTGAACATGTGTATCACTACTATCGAAATCCAATAAGAATAAACCATTCATCTCAGGTGCATTACCATAAAAGATATTACTCATATAAATCGAACAACCATTATTCTCAGACTTAAACGAGCAACCGTCTCGCAATAAACAAGATCCAGATATAATGTCATGCTCAATGCAGGCACCAAATATCAATTATTTAAATTCAAAACTAATCCCAAAGGTAAACGAAGAGGGAGCGTGCCGAAGGAGATCACATCAACCTTGGAGCCATTTCCAACGTGCATCGTCACCTTGTCTCTCGCTAGTCTTTGTTTATTCCGTAGCTCCTGTTTCGAGTTACAAATATGAGAAACCTAACTAGTATCAAATACCTAGACACTACCACAATTACTAGTATGATACACATCAATAACATGTATGTCAAATATACCTTTCTTCTTGATGTTGTCATTCTTCAGGTTTGCCATGTACTTGGGGTAGTTGCGCTTCCAGTGAGCTTCACCCTTGCAGTAAAATCACTCACTATTAGGCTTAGGGCCACCCTTGGGCTTTTTAGCAGGTGCGGCAGCTTTCTTGTCGTCCTTCTTGAAGTTTCCCTTGTTCTTAGGCTTGCCATGTTTCTTGAAATTGGTGGTCTTATTGACCATCAACACTTGGTGATCTTTCTTAATCTCCACTTCAGCAGTTTTTAGAATGGAGAAGAGTTCAGGAAATGTCTTGTTCATGCAATGCATATTGTAGCTCATCACAAAGTTCTTGTAAGTAGGTGGCAGTGATTGGAGGACACGATGAATTCCCAACACATTAGGAATCATTATTCCCAATTCTTGGAGCCTGTTCGCGTGCCCAGACATTTTGAGCATATGCTTGCTAACGGAGCTACCCTCTTCCATTTTACAGTTAAAGAACTTCTCGGAGGCCTCATAGCTTTCCACGGCCGCATGAGTCTCAAAAATCAGTTTGAGCTCATTGATAATCTCAAAAGGGTCGCGGTGTTCAAAACGCTTCTGAACCTCCGATTCTAAACCATAAAGGACGGCACACTGAACTTTGGAGTACTAATTCTTCTGAGTGAGGAAAACATTTTTTAACATAATCAGGAGCATCCTCTGCATGTGGTTCACCTAGCGGTGCATCGAGCACATAGATCAACTGACCAACAATGAGGACAATCCTCAATTCGTGGAACAAGTCCGTGAAGTTGCTTCCATTGTTTTTTAGCTTTTCTTTCTCTAGGAACACACTAAAGTTGATGGAGGGGGTCGCCATGATCTACAACATATTTGCAAAGAGTTTAGACTAAGTTTATGACAAATTGAGTTCAAAATTAATTCTTAAATTAACTAGGTGAACTCCCACTCGAAACAACATCCCTCATGTTGCCTTAGTGATTATACGAACCAAATCCACTACACCAAGTCTGATCTTCATGAGAGAAGATGTAGCTTCAAAGGCAAACAATCAACATGTTCATCATATCATTCATATGACACATTGTTTACCTTTCGGTATTGCATGTTCCGAGACCATGTATGTACATGCTAGGCTCATCAAGGTTAACCTTAGTATCCGCATGTGCAAATCTGGCTTGCACCCATTGTATGCACACGTAGAATCTATAACCCCTGATCATCACGAGATGCTTCAAAATGATGAGTATTAGCAGGTGCCTACTAAGGACGAACACTTTATTACTTGATATTTTAGTGAGAGGGATCATCTTATAATGCTACCATCGTGATCTCAGCAATACAAGATGCAAAAAAGGATTAACATCACATGCAATTCATAATATGTGACATGATATGGTCTTTCTTCTTGTGCCTTTGATCTCCATCTTCAAAGCACGGACATGATCTCCATCATCACCAGCATGGCGTCAAGGTCAGTGGCGCCGCTTCATGGATGTCCATCACTAACATCAACTATTACAACTACTTGGAATAAAGCTATTACATGATGAAGAGACACGCAGGTCTTAACGAATTTAAAGACAACCATTAGGCTCCTGCTGGTTGCCATATTACAATAAGGATCACTGCATACATCAAATATACTCACAATCATATCATGGCCATATCACATCACATGCCCCTGCAAAAACAAGTTAGACACCTCTAATTTTCTTTGCATATTTTACGTGGCTTGGGGCTTTCGTATAAGAACCGATCTTACCTATGAACAAGAACCACAATGCTAATACAAGTGTTGTCAGATGCTAATTGTAAATTGGATCTTAACTATGGTGGGAGAGATAGACACCAACAAAGCCAGTTGTGCAATGCAAGTTGCATGTCAAGCGTGGAGCAAGTCTCACGTGCGATGACATGTAAGGTTAGCCCGAGCCGCTTCATCCCACCATGCCACAAGATGCAAAGTACACGTGAAGAAAAGGACAACAAAAGCATCAACACCCACAAAAACATTGTGTTCTACTCGTGCAACAGATCTACGCATAGAAACGGCTTTGATACCACTAGAGGGTTCGTAGCAGGGAAAACAAAAAATTCTACCACAAGAATGAACAAAACCAAGATCTAATCTATGGAAAAGCCAAGATCTAAACTATGAGATAAGTGCAACGAGATAGATCTGTACTAACCCCTATAGATCCAAAGCCTTGAGCGATATCGGATCTCATGGTTGATGTAGATGATCACTTGCCGATCTCAAGATAGAGTAGAGGATCCTTCCGGCGCCGCTTCCACACTCAGTCACACGTACAGAGTCGATGTAGACGATCCTCTCCCCATTCCAGCAGGTAGCGGAGGTAGTAGATCTCCACGGAATCCTGGCAGCACGACGGCATGGTGGTGGTGGTGGACAAAAAATCCTACAGGGCTTCACCTAAGCTGGAGCAGGAGGAAGGAGGAGAAGTGTGGTGGCTAGGGTTTTGGGTGGAAGGGGCAAGGGTGAGGGTTGGCGCCTCCCCTCCTTATATAGAGGGTCAGCCTAGGGTTGCTCCCCTTTGCCCTCCTAGGGTCGGTGCACAAGGGGAGGGGGAGTTTTCCCCCCAAGTCTTGCCCCTTGCTTTCTTGGTTTTCAAGTAATCTCCTTATAACCTTCTGGAACCTTCCGAAACCTTCTAGAAACTTCATATGAAAACTCCAGAACTTTTCCGAAACCCAGAAAGTGATCTCCATTATATGAATCTTATTCTCTAGACAATTCTGGATCTCCTCGTGACGTCCTAGATCCAATCCGAGACTTCGAACAACATTCGGTCCCCAACTCATATTCCATATCTACTTAAACAACATTGATACGTTGCTAACGTATCCATAATTTTTGATGTTCCATGCTTGGATTTATCTACTTTCTTATGTTTTGTCCACACTTTGGAGTACTTTCTATACAGTTTCTTGGAGTAACTTATTAACAAGAGCCACAGTGCCAGCTGCCTGTTTTCTGCTGTTTTTGGTTCCAGGAAAGTCAGAAAATGAATATTCTCGGAATTGGACGGGACAAAAGCCAAAGTCAGTTTTTCACCGAGGGACACCCGGAGCCAGAATACGAGACGGAGAGGGGCTGGGGCCTGGCCGCGCAGCCAGGCTTGGCCCGCACTAGGGGGTGGTCTGGCCGCCCCAGGCACCCCCTCGGCCTCTCCTTTCGCCTATAAGATGCCTCCGATACAGAAACCCTAAGCAGCCAATCAAAATTCCACGAAAGAGTCAGTAGTCGCCGTCATCTCCATCCCTAGATTGGGAGGCATCTGAAGCTCTTCCCGGTACCCTACCGGAGAGGGGAATTCACCCTGGAGGCCTTCTTCATCAACATGCAAGCCTCCAGTGTGATGCGTGAGTAGTTCATCTCTGGACTACGGGTCCATGTTGTAGCTAGATGGCTGGTTCTCCTCCTTTGTGCTATCATGTTTAGATCTTGTGAGCTCCGTTCATGATCAAGATCATCTATTTGTAATTCTACATGTTGTGTTTGCGGGGATCAGATGGATATTGAGATGCTATTTCAGATTGATTATTGATTCTATCATGTCTTTGTTATTTGTGATCTTCCATGCTTTCCGTTGTTAGTAGCTATCTTGGCCAAGTAGATCCTAGCAACTCCAAGAGTTAATATTTATGCTCGATAGTGGGTTCATGCCTCTAGTAATCTGGGGAAGTCATAGAAATCTCTAAGGTACTAGATGTGATGTTGCTACTAGGGAGAAAACAACAATCCTTTGTTCATAGAACAATCGTATTGTTTACTTTACACGCAATGCGTAATGCAATTATCCGTTCCTTGCAACTTAATACTGGAGGGGGTTCAGATGATAACCTGAAGGTGGATTATTAGTCATAGATGCAGTTGGATTACGGTCTATGTATAATGTTGTAATGCCCAATCAAGTCTCAAAGGAGTCAAGATGAGTAGTATATGCATGTATTGCTTTCTCGATGTTTGTCAATTGCCCCGCTGTAATTTGTTCACCCAACATGTCATCTATCTTAAGGAGAGCCACCACTAGTGAACTATGGACTCTGGTCCTTTCTTTTATTATCAATGTACAATCAACCATTTACTGTTTTGTGTTTACTTTCTGCAAACTATTACTTTCTTCCACTCGATACGTTTGATCCTTTGTTTTCAGCAAAACCGGTGAGATTGACAACCTCACTGTAAGTTGGGGACAAAGTTCTGTGTTTTTCTTGTGCAGGTCTCCATGTTGCGGCTGCCGCCACTAGTGCGCGCTGCCAAAGTTCAGCTAGCAACACCTTTGAGATGTTTCCTTGCTCCTACTGGTTCGATTAAACCTTGGTTTCATAACTGAGGGAAAACTCGCTGATGTGATCATCATACCTTCCTCTTGGGGTCCCCCAACGAGCTCGTTAATACACGAGTCAGCAAGGATTTTTCTAGCACCGTTGTCGAGGAGTCAAGGACATCTTCACAAGGGGAGTCCCTCATAACCAATTTATTTACTTTGTTATTTTTGTTTTGCTTAGTTTACTTTTGCTTTGTTTGCTTGTTTCTTTATCAAGAACACACAAAAAATAGCTTTACTAGTTTGCTTTCTTTATTAAAAACACACAAAAAATTAAGTCTTTCTATAGTTGTTACGGCTTTCTTAGCCCACCATGTTGATCCCTAAATTCACTTTGAAAGACCTTTCAATAGGTAGTGGCTCTATAATTGGAAAATATAATATTGAAGAATTCTTTAATCATGTTAGTAAGCATGAGGATATTGAGGATAGATCCCTTGCAGAACTTGCTGCAAACTATGAAATTGCTGCAACTTCTTTAGTTCACATGTTGGGAGATAGGTTTGTTAACCTCAACCCCTTAATGCAAGTAATGTTTCTTAAACTTAAACAAATTGATGACCCTGAAAAGAGAGATTTTATTCTAGAAACTTTGCTTAATGAATTCTATGATGTTGCCAAGGAAGCTAGAAAAGTCTTTGAACGTTTTAATATGTTAGGCTCATGTGTAGATGTTATTGGTACACGAGAAAAGATGAAAAAAACCGAACCTAATGGGGAGGAACCTAAGATACCAATACCCTTTAAACTAGTAGCAATACATGATGCCATAGAAAAGAATCTTGATTGGGTTGTTCCTGCAAACCCTTTTGATGAGAATAGTGAACCTAAGAGCATTGAGAGAGGATCCTCTAGAACTTATTTGGATGATATACCTTGCCTTGTTGAAAATATTTCTGGTATTGGTCTTAATGCTTCTTCATTTGAGAACACTTGATTCTTTCTTTGCTTCTTATGCCTAACTTAAAGGCGTTAAAGAAAAGTACTTTTAGATGAGTCTTGGAAGTTATTACTTCAGTAATAACCACTTCTTATCCTTTTTATTTTCTTTGTGTGCCAAGAGTAACCTCTAATGAGAGAGAAGTAATGATTGGGAAAGTTGCTGTCTCGAAACAGATTTATGTGCTTCACCGTAAAAATTCGTGTAAAATCTCTGTACGTCCTTTAGAGGCGTGAATTTTTGTCCTTTTGCCTCAGATTGTTATATAACTTTCGTTAGTTAAACAATTTGTTATTGGAGCAAGAGAAGGTCTTCGAAAAAATTTGTCTTTACCTGTTGGTCTGTTTTGACAGATTTATGCCATTATTTGCATTTGCTTCTTGTTGGTTCCTTTTTGAATTCTTTTGGGGAATTGAGCTTTTTGAGGGAAGTGCTACAGTAGCTTGTGTTTTAATGAAAGTATTATTTGTGTTGGAACTTAACCTAAATACTTATTATATTGAGTGCACTAATATTGCTAATAAAGATTCTGTGAAGTTTTGTATGAAGGAAAAATTTCAGGTGTATGGAAGGAATGAGTAATGAGATGAAAAATGGACTAAAGCTCAAGCTTGGGGATGCCACGCGTGTCACCCCAAGAAATATGCAACAAGTACAAGCATCAAAGCTTGGGGATGCCCAAGGCATACCCTTCTTCATCAATAGAAATTCCAGGTTTCTTCCAAACGCTGCATTTTTATTGTTTCATCCACAGTTGTGTTGTTCTTGGAGCGTCTTCTTTTTCGTTTTCATTTTGGTTTTTCGTTTGCTTGGTTTGCTTAGTTTGCTGAATAAATTAGTTGGACCCCCTCATGCATTGGTTTTCATATAGTTTGGTTTGCATTGGAAAAGAGTAGGAAAGTTCATGCTTAAGTGGTAAAGAGAGCTTGTTTTGACTGTGGCCTATGCTTTGTGATGCCATGCTCGATATTGTTTTGGATTTATGCTTAGTATTCTTTGATGTAGCATGACTTGTTATAAACAATTGAGATTTCTTAATGTGCCTTTGAAGAATCATGCGTTGTTTTAGCATATTAAAGCATAGTATTGTGATATTCTCCTTTGATGTTTTATTTGGGTTGACTTGGCACGTGCTCACACCATGGTATGACTATCCCAAGTCACCATAGCCTTTATGATCCTTTAGTTTTCAACTTATAGTATCCCTTTATGCTTTGATTAATGATGTTTTGTCGCTCTGCAGGATTATGGCCATTATTGCTCTCTTAGTTGGTCGCTCCCAGTTTTTTGCTAGCCTCCATAACAAAGTATGAGTTCCACTCATGCGTCCAACTCCTAAAACCAAGTTATTCCAAAGAGTCCATCATACCTACCTATTAGCATATGCTATTCCAAGTATATTCATGTTTTTTTCTACCTTCCGAATTAAACTTGTTATGAGAAAACTAGTGATTAAAGCTCTCATGAACTTGATGGCACACTTCACTTTTCTTGCATTTAATAAACTTGAACCATTGTGTCCATGTTTGTTGCGTATATGCTTGCGCTTTATAAGTTGAAATTAGCAGAACCATGTATCATGGGGAACACTTTCAACATTGCACTTGTACTTTGTACCCCCGTTGATTTCATGTTCTTTTGCTTATGGATCCCGGCGGTGTGAAATAAAAGGGGAACTTGTAAGATCATGGAGTTTGTATTTGTGTTAGAGAAACGCCTAGGCCACTAGCCTAAGACATGCCTAATCATGGTGGAAACTTGCAGCATAACCATAATGAGCACTCTATGAAGCATCCTCAATAAAAACATATGCAAATATCAAATAAAAAGATCGCTGAGATGCTCATTGTCTGCTTGCCTTGTCATTTTGATTATGGGATATCTCCTGTATCATGTGCAAGGGGTACCCTGTTGGCGGTTCTCTATGATACATATGTACTTACAATGACAAGAGCTTACTTGTGACTAAGTTGAGTAGCATGAGGTTCGGTCTTCATAAGTAAGGGCATGAGATTTCGGTTTATAACTTGTCAAGCATATCCTCTTAGTTGTGTCACTTTAACCTTAATCACCTAAAGATGCTTATGATAGGGGCAATGAGAGCTGAAAGCTAATAAGTACCATAATTTTTGGAAGCTCTTTATGAAACTTGAATCCCTACTTCCTTCTATGAAGGTCTTTCTTTTACATTTATGTTGAGTCTCCACCTTCTAACTTTATGCATCTACTTTGAGAGCATAGTGGCCATTCTTAGTTCTATGTGCATTGTCTCAGGACTTGTTAATTGATGCATGATACGTCCAAAACGTATCTACTTTCCCGAACACTTTTGCTATTGTTTCTCCTCTATACTTGTGTGATTTGGATGCAACTAATGTGAACTGACGCTGTTTTCAGCAGAATTGCCTTGGTGTCTACTTTTTGTGCAGAAAATCAACTATCAGGAAAAATCCTGGAAAATATGCCAAAAATCCTATTTCACCCGAAGACTCCAGGAGCCAGAATACGAGACGGAGAAGAGCCCTGGGGTGGCCACACCACCTGGTGGCGCGGGCCAGGCCAGGTCGCGCCAGGGGGTGGTGTGGGCCCCCCCAGGCACCCCCTCGGTCTCTCTCTTCGCCTATAAGGAGCCTTCTGACCTAAAAACCTCGTGGGGGTTCGACGTTTTTCTGGAAGGAGTTACGCTCCGCCGCCACCATCAGATTCCACGAAACAGCACCAGAAACTCTGTTCTGGGACCCTGCCGGGACGGGGAATTGGAGGAGATCATCACCATCATCATCACCATCACTTCTCCATCGACCATCCATGTTTCCCCCATCTATGAGTGAGTAATCCCCCGCTGTAGGCTATGGGGATGGTAGGGATTGGATGAGATCGTTCATGTAATGGCATCAAATTGTTAGGGCATGGTGCCTAGTATCTTTTATTAGTGCTTTATGACTTTGTTGCGACTTGTTGTGCTTAATGCTTGTCACTAGGGCCCAAGTGCCATAATTTCAGATCTGAACATGTTATTGATTCATTATGATAGTATTGTTCTTGGTCTTATCTGCAAGTTGTATACACACGTTGATGTCCGGAACCTATGGCCCCGAACTGACAGAAATCGGGATAACCGGAAGGGAAAGGCTTTGATGTGAGGATCACATGTGTTCACGGAGTGTTAATGCTTTGCTCTGGTGCTCTATTAAAAGGAGCACCTTAATTGCCAGTAGTTCCCTAGAGGCCCCGCAGCAAACGGGCTGGCAAGACAAAAGATGTTGTGCAAGTTCTCATTGCGAGCACGTATGACTATATATGGAACACATGCCTAGGATTATCTAGTACTTGGATGCTTTATCTTATTTATCTGCAATTGCCCTATGTTCTAATTGCTATGTGAATTTTCTTGTCCATGCAACGCCTGTCCATCCATCCCTATGCCTACCGCACTCGAATCCCACTATTTAATGCTTTCGTTACTACTGTCTTTCCTTTGCTACTGTTGTTACTTTGCTATTCCTACTACAAAACTGTTACTACTGATAAACTGTTGTGAGCAAGATTGTTTCCAGGTGCAGCTGAATTGACAACTCAGTTGTTAAGGCTTATAAATATTCTTTGGCTCCCTTGTGTCGAATCAATAAATTGGGTTTCACTTCCCTCGAAAATACTGTGATACACCCCCTATACTTGTGGGTCATCAAGACTATTTTCTGGCAGCATTGCCGGCGAGCATAGCTTTATTTATCAAGTTCACTTGGATTCTCTAGTGTTCGCTGCTATCCATCCATCATGGGTAAGTCTCGTGATGGCAAGGTTCCTATTTTACCATCCACTACAAGAAGAGGTACGGTTCTAAACACCTCTTCTGCTCTTGATTCACCATCTGTTATAAGTAAGCTCGTTACACCACCACATACACATGCTACACACACTGCTACTACTGCTGAATCTGAAACTTCTGATGCTTATGATCCTGCTTCTACTGTGCTTGATAAGAGTGGTTCATTAGGTCCTTTCCTAGATGCTACGATTGCTAGAACTATAGCTGGAAATACTGAAACTCCTAATGAAGACACTACCACACCAGTTAGCTCACCTGAGTCTAGTGAGAGTTATGATATTGAAGAAGATTATGTTGAGATGACCAATGAGTTTATTAAAGAATGTAAGAACACCCATGATAGGAGCACTGCTAAGAGTCTCCTTGAGAGGCATACTATTAGACCCAAATTATCTCCTGCTGCTAAGTTTGCTCCTTCTCCCTTAAACATTATAGATGTAGATTATGATTTCTCTCTCGATCTATCTTACATAGCTATTGTCGAGAAAGAACCTTTTTGTGGGACTAAGAATGAAAGTGCGGTAGCACATATGAATGAACTTTCTACCATGAGTGGCTTGTTTTCTGATGATATTAAGACGCGTACTTAGCCCTGAGTGCTTGATTAGTACTTTCCTGCAGAAATATTTTCCTCCCAGTGCTAGACATGCTATTTTCCCCCATCTGTGAGTGAGTAATCCCCCGCTATAGGTTATGGGGATGGTAGGGATTGGATGAGATCGTTCATGTAATGGCATCAGATTGTTAGGGCATGGTGCCTAGTATCTTTTATTAGTGCTTTATGACTTTGTTGCGACTTGTTGTGCTTAATGCTTGTCACTAGGGCCCAAGTGCCATGATTTCAGATCTGAACTTATTATTGATTCATTATGATAGTAATGTTTTTGGTCTTATCTACAAGTTGTATACACATGTTGTTGTCCAGAACCTATGGCCCCGAAGTGACAGAAATCGGGATAACCGGAAGGGAAAGGCTTTGATGTGAGGATCACATGTGTTCACGGAGTGTTAATGCTTTGCTCCGGTGCTCTATTAAAAGGAGCACCTTAATTGCCAGTAGTTCCCTAGACGCCCCGCTGCAAACGGGCTGGCAGGACAAAAGATGTTGTGCAAGTTCTCATTGCGATCACGTATGACTATATATGGAACACATGCCTAGGATTTTCTAGTACTTGGGTGCTTTATCTTATTTATCTGCAATTGCCCTATGTTCTGATTGCTACGTGAATTGTCCTGTCCATGCAACGCCCGTCCATCCATCCCTATGCCTACCGCACTCGAATCCCACTGTTTACTACTTTTTTTACTACTGTCTTTGCTTTACTACTGCTGTTACTTTACTATTCCTACTACAAAACTGTACTACTGATAAACTGCTGTGAGCAAGATTGTTTCCAGGTGCAGCTGAATTGACAACTCAGTTGTTAAGGCTTATAAATATTCTTTAGCTCCCCTTGTGTCGAATCAATAAATTGGGTTTCACTTCCCTCGAAAATACTGCGATACACCCCTTATACTTGTGGGTCATCAATACTATTTTCTCTCACCGTTGCCGGGGAGCATAGCTTTATTTATCAAGTCCACTTTGATTCTCTATTGTTCGCTGCTATCCATCCATCATGGGTAAGTCTCGTGATGGCAAGGTTCCTATTTTACAATCCACTACAAGAAGAGGTACGGTTCTGAACACCTCTGTTGCTCTTGATTCACCGTCTGTTATAAGTAAGCTCGTTACACCACCACATACACATGTTACACACACTGCTACTACTGCTGAATCTGAAACTTCTGATGCTTATGATGCTGCTTCTACTGTGCTTGATAAGAGTGGTTCATTAGGTCCTTTCCTAGATGCTACGATTGCTAGCACTATAGCTAGAAATACCGAAACTCCTAATGAAGACACTGCCACACCTGTTAGCTCACCTGAGTCTAGTAAAACTTATGATGCTGAAGAAGATTATGTTGAGATGAATGATGAGTTTATTGAAGAATGTAGGAACACCCATGATAGGAGCGCTGCTAAGAGTCTCCTTGAGAGGCGTACTATTAGACCCAAATTATCTCTTGATGCTAAGTTTGCTGCTTCTCCCATAAACATTATAGATGAAGATTATGATTTCTCTCTCGATCTCTCTTACATAGCTATTGTCGAGAAAGAACCTTTTTGTGGGACTAAGAATGAAAGTGTTGTAGCACATATGAATGAACTTTCTACCATGAGTGGCTTGTTTTCTGATGATATTAAGATGCGTACTTACTTTGTTGCTAAGATTTTTCCCTTTTCATTGAAAGGAGAAGCTAAAACTTGGTTTAGTAATTTACCTCCTAGATCTGATAGCCCTAAGTGCTTGATTAGTACTTTCCTACAGAAATATTTTCCTCCTAGTGCCAGACATGCTATTTTGCAGGAACTTTTTGATTTCAAACAGGGAGAAAAGAGGTATTGCCTGAATCTTGGGCAAGGTTTTGTGCTTTGATTCATGCACAGGCTGGAAGTCCATTACCTAAGAATGAGCTTCTTGATATATTTTATAATGGACTAACCAAAGAATCTAGGACATACCTAGATAGTTGTGCTGATTGTGTTTTCAGGAATAGGACTCCTAAGGAAGCTGAGGAATTAATGGCTAAAATAAGCAAGAATTATGAAGATTGGACTCCTCCTAAACAAACTATACCTGAAGTAATTGCACCTGAACCATCTATTCCTGTGCCTATTCCAACATCAAAGAAGAGGGGAGTTATTGAATTAAATGATGAAGTGATGAATGATGCTAAGAAATGTCTTAAGGAGAAGGGAATTAAAGCTGCAGATGTCATGAATTTACCTCCTATAGAAGAATTATGTAAGCATATTCTCTACTCACCCACTATTGAGGTACACTCTCTCCAACACTTTGATGAAGGTGATATCCCTTACTTGAAACCTCCTGATCAATGCTTAGAAGAATTTGATATCTTTATTGTTAAGCAAGATAACTTTAATAAAAGGGTGCAAAATCATCTAATGGAAAGCACTAGAGCTATTGTTGAGTTGAAAGATATTGTGGAAAGAACCTCTAATGATGTTAAAATGATTGTTAAACACTTTCAAATGGTTCAAACTCAAATAGATCAACTCGTTAAAGTGCAAAACGACTTGCTAGTCAATGCTGCTAAAGAAAAACATGCTTATGAAATTAGAACTAGAAGTGGTGCTGCTACCCAGGATCCTC
The DNA here is from genome assembly GCA_910589775.1 of Avena eriantha. Taxonomy (NCBI): domain Eukaryota; kingdom Viridiplantae; phylum Streptophyta; class Magnoliopsida; order Poales; family Poaceae; genus Avena; species Avena eriantha. Next base: position 280,833,901 of record OU342743.1, on the reverse strand, counting down.
TATATCCTGAGGGGCATCCCAAAAGAATTTAGAAGGATTCTCAACAAGCTGAAAATAGTGGTTCTACTCGTAAGAAAAGAAAAAAGAAACATAAAACTGTTTTAGAACCCTCTGAACCTGCTATAGATCCTAACAGTATATCTATCTCTGATGCTGAAACTGAAAGTGGTAATGAAGAAAATGAAGTGCCTAATGAAGAAAAAGTTGAAGAAGAAACTGAAAACCACACTAAGAATACTAAATACACCAAAGAAGATTTTATTGCTAAGAAACATGGTAGTGAAAGAGAACCTTGGGTCCAAAACCCTATGCCTTTCCCTGATAAGAAACACAAGTCAAAGGAAGATGAACACTATAATAAGTTTTGTGAGTGGATGAAGCCTTTATTCTTGCAAATTCCTTTGACTGATGCTATTAAATTGCCTCCTTACTCAAAGTATATGAAGGACATTGTCTTGAATAAAAGGAAAATCCCTATTGAAGAAATCTCTACTTTGCTTGCTAATTATTCTTTCAATGGTAAGGTTCCTAAGAAACTTGGAGACCCAGGGATTCCAACTATCCCTTGCTCTATTAAGAACAGTTATGTTAGAACTGCTTTGTGTGATTTGGGAGCTGGAGTTAGTGTTATGCCTTTTTCTCTCTATAAGAGGCTTCAGCTTGAAAAATTGATACCAACTGATATATCCTTGCAAATGGCTGATAAATCTACCACTATTCCTGTGGGTATATGTGAGGATGTACATGTTCAGGTGGCTCACAATTGCTTGATATTAACTGATTTTGTTGTGCTTGAAATGCCTGAAGATGATAATATGTCTATTATTCTTGGGAGACCTTTTCTTAATACTGGAGGAGCTATTATTAATTGTAATCAAGGAAAGGTGACCTTCAATGTTAATGACAAGGAACATACAGTCTATTTCCCCAAGAAGATTGAAAGGACTTATGGCTTGAATTCAATTGAACATGTTGAAGGCATTCAAGTTGGAGAAATATATTGTCCCATACCAAAAGAAAAATTTGAAACTATTAAGATTGGGACCATTGCTATCAAGGTTAAGGTAACATAATCATTAGTGGAGTACAAAGTTTTGTCTCATATGCAATTATTTTGGTAGCAAGACTTGATCAACCTTGCTAACAAAAGGATTCCATTGAACAAAACAATGTTTTCATTATGATTATCTCCGTTTATTTCTATCCTCTGCATTTTAGTTTTTGCTTTCGTTTAGTTTTCTTTGTGTATTAGTTGCTTGAATGCTAGAACTTCTGTAGTTCTAGCCTTGTTTTGTCCTTGCATCATGTTTCCAAAAATAAAAAAAATAAAAAAATCATTCTTCTATTTCTAAAAAATGCTCAAAAATAAAGTGTCTCGAAAAATTCATATTAAATTTTTACGTGAAAAAGGGGCAGAGGAGTACCTGGTAGGTACCAGGGGGCCCACCAAGCAGGCACACCATGGGGTGGTGCGGCCAGCCCTGGTGTGGGCTAGCCCTGGCCCCCCACTACCTCTCTCTCCTGCCACTTTCTTCTCTCTCCCGAGTAAGCTCTAGTTCATAGCTCAAAATCGCATTCTCTCTATGATTACTCTCGATTTCTTCGATCTCCTTGCTCAGCGTTCTTGCTGAAATTTGGAACATTTGTTCCTTGGTATGTGACTCCTCCCCTTATCCAAGTAGATTTGTGTTTAGTGGATTGTATGTTGAGTATTTTGTTGTTGTAGGTGACTGGTTATGAGAGCTTGTAAGCATGTTTGATGCATGTTTAGGCCTCTTGCAAGTCCCTATGAGTCGAATCCTTCATTATATTTACTTTGCAATCACTTGTTTAACAGGTGTTTAAATTTCAGAATACCAAGCATGAACAACCACACTTTTGGAGAGATATTTGAGAGTGATGCACCTAGGAGGTCGAGGCCCTCAAGAACAGCCTCTCAAGCTAGGCCATCATACAATGAAGACCTCATTGCAACACGCATTGGCAGTGAAAGGGATGATGGAGATGCTCACCCATCCTGTTTTACTTTCTTGCAAGCTGCAAGTATTCTTGATGATTTCTTGCTACTGATTGAGAGGGTTGGCTTGACCTCTTATATGCAAGATGAGAGTGCACAATACGCTATGCTCACCAAAACTTTTGTTGAGAGCTTCTCATTTACTAACACATCCTATCATTCCACGGTCTCTTTTAAAATCTATGATATGCCCTTCACCATGTCTTTGGAGAGATTTTGCAGTATTGTAGGTGTGCGTATGACAGGGACCGTGAAGAAAATTCAAGGGCGACCCGCTGATTTGTTGGAGCTTTACCGAGGGGTGACCAATGATGATGACCGCGTGGTGCAGCGCGGAAAGATAAGAAATATCCAACTCCCTGCTCTCAGATACTTTGCATACTATCTTGCCACAAGTGTATTGGGTAGGGAGAACACTAGTAATATCTCCAACTATCACTTAGCTTTCCTTGCTGCTGCGCTCAACAATGATACTCGGTAAAATCTTGGCTCGCTTATTGCTCGCCGCCTAGCTGCTAGGGGGCCTATCTATGGGGGCATCATTGCCTCGCGTGTAGTCGATGCTTTAGATCTTTCGGTGGCTCCTGATGATGTTATGCTAGCACCACAGAGGCTCGACCTGGTTGCCATGAAAACTCATCACTTTGTCACTTCTACCTCTGATTTGAACAATCTAGTATATAGGATGCTTTTCACTAATGGGGATGAAAGGGAGATCCTTTTGCCACAGCTTGCTTAGTTTAGTGTTGACAGGAGACCGTGGTCGCGCTCCAAGGAGGAGGTGGATGAGCAGCTTCGCTTGGTGGGTTTCCACGAGCAACACCCGGAGGATGTGCCCTCCTATGATTACTCCGCACATTACGGAGGGGCGTACTCGGGCTCGCACCAGGACGAGGGTACCTCCTCGTCGTACCCCGGTGACACTTCATCCTGGCCAGCTTGGGATTGATACCCACTTAGGCCAAAAGCCTAAGCTTGGGGGGAGGTACGCCGACACCGCACTCATCTCCATATCATGTTGCGTCGGTACTTTGTATATTCATGTTTTTTTGCTCTCTTTTTAGTTTTCTTTCTTCTTTGCTTTTGCTTTCTAAAAAACTCAAAAAGACCAAAAATATTTCTGTTGTTTCTCTTTGGTTTGCTTTTTCTTTTTGCCTTGGTTTGCTTTTCCTTTTTGCTTTGTTTGAACTATTCGAAAAACCCAAAAAGATTTTTCTTTGCTTGTTTTTCTCTTTTGGTTCTTGTTTAAAAATCGAAAACACCAAAAATATTTGTCGTTCTTCTTTGGTTTTTCCGAGTTTGCTACAGGGTTCGGCAGTTCTCAGTGGAATATTGGTTTCATATTATTATTCAAGCCACACAAGTGAAGAGCAATAATGAGGATTAATGACAACTTGAGGCGTGGTAAGAGGGTGGTAATGAACTCTATTTGTTTTTATTTTTGTACATATACTCATCATTGTGGGCATGCTTAGTCCGTTCATGTAGAGTGTATGTTTTCTTTGGATGCTTAGTAGTTCTTGCTTTCTTATGATTAGCTCCAGCTCGCTAATAGTTTGTAGCATGTCTCATGAATGTTTGCTTGCATTACTCTATTCATAAATTGGTATGACACCGTGGTATCCTCCTCTGAATGTTTCATTTGATCGACTTGGCACATGCTCACGCATGCACATGACTGTAATAATCAGTTAAGCCTTCACGAATTATTTTGCCTTGAGGATCTTGAATCACTTTCATGCCATGAGTAGTCCTGTTTCGTTGCAAGCATGATAATGACAATTATTGCTCTCTCGTTTGTCGCTCCCCTACTATTGCTAGGTCATGTTTCCAACTCCCTAAACCGAATATTTCCAAAGTGTCCACCATACCTACCTATTAGCATCATTTGCTATTCCCATGCATATTCAATGTGCCTTGTTTTCTTCCGAATAAAATGTTTTCTTGTTATGGGAAAATTAGTTAGTAAAGCTCTCACGAACTTGATGGCACACTTTATTTTCTGCACTTAATAAACCTGAACCATTGTGAACTCTCCATGAAAGTTATATGCTTACAAATTATAGGCTGGGAATTAGCAGAACCGTGCTGTCACGGGGAACGCTTTCAACACTTGTAAATATATACCCAGTTGATACCTTGCTCTTTTGTTTGCGGATGTCGTCGGTGTGAAATAAAAGGGGAGCTTGTAAGTCCATGGAGTTATGTATGTGTGTTAGTGAAACGCCTGGGCCGCTGGTCTAATCCATACTGACATGGTGGAAACCTGCAGCGTAACCATAATGATATCTATGAAGCATTCTTCTTATAAAAAAGAGAGAGATAGTTATTGAGAAAAAAAAGAGATTTATGAAAAGAGGAAAGAGAGAAAAAAGCACCATTTTCCCATGGTAAATAAGAAGATTTCTGAGATACTCATTGTCTCCTTGCCTTGTCATTTTGATATGGGGATTCTTCCGTATCATCGGGCAAGGGGTACCCTGTTGGTGGTTCTCAATGATACGCACATACTTACGATGACAAGAACTTACCGGTAACTAAAGTTGAGTAGCATGAGAAGCGGCCCTCGTACTCAAGGGACTTGGGATTTTCAGTTTATAGTCTGTCAAGCATATAACTCAAATTGGACCTCACTTTCACCTTAACCACATTAAAGCTGCTTATGATAGGGGCAATGAGAGCTCAAGGCTAACGAGTACCATACTTTCAGCATTTGGAAGCCTTTCAAATTTCTCAAAACCTTTTTCTTCTACTTGTTGAGTCTCCACATATTCTTTGAGCACCCTCTAGAGAGCATAGTTGTCATTCTTTGTGTTTTTTTCCATTACTTCATTATTTGTGTTATGACTTTGATACTTGTATCTTTGATATCTTTACTTCTAGTCATCACTTGAACTTCAGAGGTGCCTTGGCATTCATAATCAAAGGCAAGCGAGATACCACTCTATCATACCTTTCTATGAGCATTGTAATGTTGCTTATGTTTGTGTTTCATGCTACTTATTATTCTTGAGTTGGAATCTCTTCATAGCTTGCAATGACTATTAAGTAGACTCAGTTGCATACTCTTTATTATGAACTGTCTAAGTAGTTGATCATATTGCTGAGAATATTTACATCATATGAAGCAAATGTGTTTGTGAAAGTTCTTTTATCGCACCCAGTTTTCAACTGAATTGCTTGAGGACAAGCAATAAGCTAAGCTTGGGAGGAGTTGATACGTCCAAAACATATCTACTTTCCCGAACACTTTTGCTATTGTTTCTCCTCTATACATGTGTAATTTGGATGCAACTAATGCGGACTCACGCTGTTTTCAGCAGAATTGCCTTGGTGTCTTCTTTTTGTGCAGAAAATCAACTATCAGGAAAATATCCCGGAAAATATGCAAAAAATCCTATTTCACCCGAAGACTCCAGGAGCCAGAATACGAGACGGAGAAGAGCCCTGGGGTGGCCACACCACCTGGTGGCGCGAGCCAGGCCAGGCCGTGCCAGGGGGTGGTGTGGGCCCCCTAGGCACCCCCTCGGCCTCTCTCTTCGCCTATAAGGAGCCTTCTAACCTAAAAACTTTGAGGGGTTCGACGTTTTTCCAGAACGAGTTCCGCTCCGCCGCCGCCACCACCAGATTCCACGAAACAGCACCAGAAACTCTGTTCTGGCACCCTGCCGGGACGGGGAATTGGAGGAGATCATCGCCATCATCATCACCATCGCTTCTCCATCGACCATCCATGTTTCCCCCATCTATGAGTGAGTAATCCCCCGCTGTAGGCTATGGGGATGGTAGGGATTGGATGAGATCGTTCATTTAATGGCATCAGACTGTTAGGGCATGGTGCCTAGTATCTTTTATTAGTGCTTTATGACTTTGTTGTGACTTGTTGTGCTTAATGCTTTTCACTAGGGCCCGAGTGCCATGATTTCAGATCTGAACATGTTATTGATTCATTATGATAGTATTGTTCCTGGTCTTATCTGCAAGTTGTATACACACGTTGGTGTCCGGAACCTATGGCCCCGAAGTGACAGAAATCGGGATAACCGGAAGGGAAAGGCTTTGATGTGAGGATCACATGTGTTCACGGAGTGTTAATGCTTTGCTCCGGTGCTCTATTAAAAGGAGCACCTTAATTGCTAGTAGTTCCCTAGAGGCCCCGCTGCAAACGGGCTGGCAGGACAAAAGATGTTGTCCAAGTTCTCATTGCGAGGACGTATGACTATATATGGAACACATGCCTAGGATTGTCTAGTACTTGGGTGCTTTATCTTATTTATCTGCAATTGCCCTATGTTCTGATTGCTATGTGAATTGTCTTGTCCATCCAATGCCCGTCCATCCATCCCTATGCGTACCGCACTCGAATCCCACTGTTTACTGCTTTTGTTACTACTGTCTTTGCTTTACTACTGCTGTTACTTTACTATTCCTACTACAAAACTGTTGCTACTGATAAACTGCTGTGAGCAAGATTGTTTCCAGGTGCAGCTGAATTGACAACTCAGTTGTTAAGGCTTATAAATATTCTTTGGCTCCCCTTGTGTCGAATCAATAAATTGGGTTTCACTTCCCTCGAAAATACTGCGATACACCCCCTATACTTGTGGGTCATCAATGCATAGCTTTGATATTGCTTGTTTTAAACTATTTGTATCTAGTCACTCTTATGAACTTTGAAGGTGTCGTATGCATTTATGTTTGCTACTCTATGAGGGACAAGCTGAATGCTACTATGCTATGTTTTCTTTATGTGAAACGAACTAACGTCTGGTAAAAGCATTGTTATTCATGAATCTTTTGTTTGTGCCTTATCATGTTGCAACATAGTTTCTTTTCCTTATTGTTAGAACTTTGTCTTTCATGTTATGATTGAAGTACTATGATCCCGGCTATGAATGTTTTGCAAATACTTTGATCAAGATTATGATGGTGCATGTGACCTCAAATATTGTTCTTTCTTTTTATCACTTACCTACTCGAGGACGAGTAGGAGTTAAGCTTGGGGATGTTGATACGTTGCTAATATATCCATAATTTTTGATGTTCCATGCTTGGTTTTATCTACTTTCTTATGTTTTGTCCACACTTTGGAGTACTTTCTATACACTTTCTTGGACTAACCTATTAACAAGAGCCATAGTGCCAGCTACCTGTTTTCTGCTGTTTTTGGTTCTAGGAAAGTCAAAAAATGAATATTCTCAGAATTGGACGGGACAAAAGCCAAAGTCAGTTTTTCACCAAGGGACACCCGGAGCCAGAATACGAGACGGAGAGGAGCTAGGGCCTGGCCACACCACCTCGCCGCGCGGCCAGGCTTGGCCCGTGCCAAGGGTGGTCTGGCCGCCCCAGGCACCCCCTCAGCCTCTCCTTTCGCCTATAAGATGCCTCCGATACAGAAACCCTAAGTACCCGATCAAAATTCCACAAAAGAGTATGTAGTCGCCGTCATCTCCATCCCTAGATCGGGAGGAATCTGAAGCTCTTCCCGGCAACCTGCCGGAGAGGGGAATTCACCCTGGAGGCCTTCTTCATCACCATGCAAGCCTCCGGTGTGATGTGTGAGTAGTTCATCTCTGGACTATGGGTCCATGTAGTAGCTAGATGGCTAGTTCTACACCTTTGTGCTACCATGTTTAGATCTTGTGAGCTCCGTTCATGATCAAGATCATCTATTTATAATTCTACATGTTTTGTTTGCGGGGATCCGATGGATATTGAGATGCTATTTCAGATTGATTTTTGATTCTATCATGTCTTTGTTATTTGTGATCTTGCATCCTTTCCGTTGTTAGTAGCTATCTTGGCCAAGTAGATGCTAGCAACTCCAAGAGTTAGTATTTATGCTTGATAGTGGGTTCATGCCTCTAGTAATCCGGGAAGTGACAGAAATCTCTAAGGTACTAGATGTGATGTTGCTACTAGGGATAAAACAACAATCCTTTGTTCATAGAACAATCGTATTGTTTACTTTACATGCAATGCGTAATGCAATTATCCGTTGCTTGCAACTTAATACTAGAGGGGGTTTGGATGATAACCTGAAGGTGGATTATTAGTCATAGATGTAGTTGGATTACGGTCTATGTATAATGTTGTTGTAACATCCCAATTTCAGCAACCCTGATTAGTTGTCCAGAATGCAAAAATCAGGGGGAACAAAAACTTTTTCTTGTTCATTGGTGCAGTGTTTGCTTGTTGATTGTTTGTGCTTGTGCATGTGAGTGTATACCATATGATGCCCCTTACCTCACCATCAGTTGACAAGAAGCTATTTAACAAAACTATCCTGGCTCATTTTACATATTCTCAAATAGTCTGGCATTTCAAAACATGATCCAAGCTGCTTATGAAACCAAAACTATTTTAGTATCTTCTATTGACAAAGCTATGGAGAGGTATATAATATAATCTCCTTATGTTTTCAAGACAGAACCCTCAACCATCTTATCTCTAGGTTTACCCAAAACCTCCTTTCAAAGCTTTTGAATTCTACTCTTGGTAGGGATACCAAGGACTCTTACCTTATTCAAACTCCAACCTTTCAAAATTGCCCATCCTTACCTCAAGCTAAGCTTGAGGGTAACCCTAGTAGTAGTTGATTTGTTTGTAGGATGAGTTGCCTTGATCTGCTGTTTGACTTGATTGCTTAGACGTAGTATGAGCTACTCTAGGAGCTCTCCACTAGGATCCAGAGGTTTCCAAATCACCACACCCTAAGCAAGAATACAATCTGGATCTAATCTCTAGCCACCAGGTGATCATCTAAAACCCTTAACCAGATCAGCTCTGAAGTGATCCAATTCTAGAAGCCTCCAAGTCAATGAAGACCAATATCAAGAAAGGGTACTTTCTACTCAATATACACTTAAACATCATCCACTTGATGATGCTTTGGTACCTTGCAACCCATCAAAAACATTCCCTCTCATGCTCTAGTCAATAACCCTAAATCTGCCAAATTTGGCTAAGTCTGGAAAACTATTTCCAACATCACCTTTTCGAATGCCTCCCTTTCTCAACCCTTGTTCATTTTTGAAAATGCATCTGAACCATCTTGTTAACCATCCTAAGTAATACCAAGCCCCACTCTTTTACTTGGATAGATCATCCTCCAACCCACTTGTTCTTGATGGTTTTGCAGGCAAGAAATTAACTATTCCTGCAAATCTAGTCAACATGCCTACTTTGATAGAAGCTCACACCCCCATCCAACCTTCTATGGACCAACTATTTGCTTGGTTGTGTTCTACTCATATAGTTATATCAATACCTACTTCACTTGTTCCAAGTGGATCCTTGTGCTTCTCAAACCCACATGGTTTATAAGGCATCATGACTCATCTAGAATGGCAGCCTTATTTTCAACAAAGTTGGCTATCACTTCCATACCACCTCAAATGTAACCAATCCAAACTCCTTCTGCCATGATCATCTATATGAATTGTTCTAACTATCCATCTATCCCTTGCATGAAGGTGAACTCTGAGCTCCAAGATCCAACAAGGTTTTGGTGGTATAAAAATAACATCACCCTAGATCCACAACTCCTTATTTTCCATCTAATTCAAGTTGGATTTCCAATTCCCAAGGTTGCAAATGCTTGATACACCTTCTATACATCATCTACCTTGATCACCAAGATTTATCAAATATTATCCATAATTATTATGGCTCCAAATCTATTTAATTCCTTTAATAGACAAAATCTCCAAAACTCCTCTCCCAAGGGAAAGTTTGGTTTTTGCCAAAACATTTCTCCAACTCTAAGAACTCTTGGGTCCTATATATCACACCCTATAATCCCACTTCAAAAATAAATATTTTTGAAGAGTTTTATTATTTCTTTTTGCCTATTTTCTTAAATGGAAGAAATGGAATAGTAATTGTTTTAAATACTTTTAGGACACAATAAATCTTGGGAAAATTCCCTAAGTGTGTATTCACATTTGGGAACACCTCACATCAAAATCCAACTATGTCCAATGGAAAAATATCAAATGAGAATCTAGAAACTATTTCTGCACTATTCGCATAAATGATTCTAAGTGGACTTCAAATCCTTAGAAAAATCCCAAATAATTCCTGGATATCTACCTTGACCTCATCTATATACCCGTACCATCTTCCCACCTTGTCCTATGCAAAATTTTGAACTTACTTTACAATCACCTATTTACTCAATTTAGAAAACTAGCTAGTATTGAGCTAAATCAAGATCAAACCATCACCAAAGCTTCTCAAGCACTCCTATCCAGCCACCATGACCCTCCTGGTCGTCACCACTATAGCACTACAGTACCACCCATCACACATCTACTTGTACTTTACCCCTTGGAAGAGTAGAGAGAGGAGGGAAAAGCCACTTGTGGCCAACCAACAGCAGCACTACCTCCTCCTCTATGTCCCTGCCGACCAGATGACTCACACCACCCCTACACCTCCATCCTTGACAAATCCCAGGCCAGCTCCACCCCTCCTCCATGTCCAAAATGGACATTTCCCCTCTTGAGCTCCCACCTCCATTTAAATAGGCCAGAGGCCACCCCTCATCCCCATCCCTGGCACATTTGCCCCCTCTCCCCCTCACTCACCTCCCCTACACCCCACTCCCTCTCCCTTGTCATGTACTGCTCGAGGGAAAGAGAGAGAGGCACTTCGGCCTCCTCCACGAAATCGAGCAAAGGCTCCTCCCAACTGCCTCTCCCCCTCTGCATGTATGCTCTTGAGCTTCCCTCCTCCTCCTCTATCTAATCCTGTTCTTATTTTGGCCTAGGACCACCTCTACCGTCTCCACGGCCAAGCTCCGGTGAGGTTCCCCTCGGTCGCCCTTTCCCAAGGCTCATCCCAGGACCAAAACCATCACTGCCGCCCATCACCGGGACCGCCGAGCGAGGCTTCGCCCTGGACCATTCCTGGCTCCTCCCCGCCCCCAGGTGAGCACCCCCGAGCTCCCCCACCACCCAAGGGATCCGCCGCCGCCAGGCTCTTTTCACCGAGGATGACGATGCGGCGCTGTCGAATCTCCTTTAATCGGACAGCCACGCGCGCCCGATACCGCTTCGCCTCGTCGAGTCGCTGATCGGCGGGCCAGCCCTGTTAGGCTCAAACGCACCGCGCCCGCTGATGACCCACAAGTATAGGGGGTGTATCGCAGTATTTTCGATAAGTAAGAGTGTCGAACCCAACGAGGAGCAGAAGGTGCTGGCTAGTGGTATGGATCAGGAATTCTCTGCAAATACTTAGCAAACAGATTTTTAGGGGTTTTCGATAAAGCAAGTAAACAAAGTATGAGTAAATAAAAGACAGTGGGAATAAATGCAGCAAGTGGCCCAATCCTTTATGCAGCAAAGGACAAGCCGGTTGTATTACTTAAGATGACCAAGAATTCTCGAGGACACATGGGAAGACTGTCAAGTGTTTTCGCTTCATATAGTCGATTAATCTTCTTTAGCTTGCTAAGTGTTGTATGGGTGAACCTGTGCTAATGTACCGCCCCATCCAAGACTAATACATACTTGTGATTAAACCCCTTGCAAACATCCATAAGTACAAGAAAGTAATTAAGGTAGAAACCTAACCACAACTTTAAACTCTAAGACCCTTACGTCCCTTGTGCAATGGTTTCCTAACGGGGGTTCAGGTTTCTGTCACTCCGGAAACCCCTACGATTAGTAGCCAAATACACAATGCATTCCCCTAGTCCCATATAGGTGTAGTGTCATGTAGTCGACGTTCACATGACACCACTAGAAGAAGTACACCACAACTTAAATATCAAACTATTGAATCTTTCTCAACACAACTCCACTACTAACAACAAGACTTCTCCCATGTCCTCAAGAACAAAACGAACTACTCACAAGAAATCATATGGATCATGATCAGAGATGGAATAATGATGTATAAAAATCTGAACATAAACAATAATTCAACGGTTCACTCAATAGCATCAACTACAAGGAGTAATCAACACCGAGAAAGTTTCCCCTATGAACTAATGCAAGATTCAACTCAATTGTTAGAGCAATATGGAGATGGTGATGAGGGTGCTGATGGTGATGATGGTGGTGGTGATGATGATGATCCCGATGAAGTTCAGCTTGGTGGTGGTGTTGATGGCGGCGATCTCCTCTCTCCGGGAAGGAATTCCCCTAGCAGAAATCTGTCTGCCGGAGAGATCTTTCTCTCTTGGTGTTTTCCGCCCCACCGAGGCGGCGGAATCTTTCTATGGTCGCTCCCCGAGTCTTAGGGTTTTGGGAGGATGATATACGCCAGAGGGGAGAGCCAGAGGTGGGCCAGGGAGGCCACACAACCTCCTGGCGTGGCCTAGGGCTGCCCGCGCCATGGGGTGGTGTGGTCCCCCTATGGCCCATCTCACTCCTTCTTCTAGCATCCTTAGTCTTCTGGAAAAATAGGATTTTCCACATATTTTCCTGGATTTTCTGATCTTCGCGAATTTTGCCTCCAAACAACACCTTTTCCATCAGAATCCTGACTGCAGCGGTCCATGCTCCAAAAGTCATCAACCATGCAAAAACAGATGAAATAACATAAGTATCACCTCTGAATATGAAATATATCAATGAATAATAGTGAATTAAGACATAGAATAGTGATGCAAAATGGACGTATCAACTCCCCCCAAGCTTAGACTTCGCTTGTCCCCAAGCGAAACTGAGCTCAATAAACATGGCCTCAGGTTTATGGAGTGAAGAGTCGATAAAAGAATACGGACAAGAAGCATCATATTCATCAAATACATAGATCATAATAGAAGACAACTCACTATTATATAACTCAACTTGTAATGAGTAATGGAAACACAATAAAGATACATAAAGTCAATCATAATTGGTAATGGAAAACTTAGCTCTTGGTCAAAGAATAGTTGATAATTTGCTAGAGTTCACAAATAACTGGTTTTCAATGATAGCTTTAAAAGTAGTAAATATCAAGATAAGAGCAATGTGCAAAAAAAGGAACATAAGAAACACGATTGAATAAATCATCATATGAATGAATGAAACACAACAACTCAAAATACTTGCTGAGATAGATAGGAATAGGTTTACTAACTCAACTACAAAGTAAAAGAAAGGCCCTTCAAAGAGGGAAGAAGGGATTGCAAGTCTCATAAAGAGCTTCCAAAAATTATGATACTTACTAGCTTTCAGCTCTCATTGCCCCTATCATAGGCATCTTTTGGTGGTTAAGGTTAAAGTGACACAACTATAGGATATGCTTGACAAGTTATAAGTTGAAATCTCATGCCCCTTACTTATGAGTACCGATCCTCATGCTACTCAACTTCAATCACGAGCAAGCTCTTGTCATCGTAAATACATGTGTATCATTGAGAACCGCCAACGGGGTACCCCTTGCACATGACACAGGAGCTATCCCATAATCAAAATGACAAGGCAAGCAGACAGTGAGCATCTCAGCGATCTTTTTATTTGCTATTTGCATAGGTTTTTATTGAGGATGCTTCATAGAATGCTCACTATAGTTATGCTGCAAGTTTCCACCATGATTAGGCATGGTTAGGCTAGCGGCCCAAGCGTTTCTCTAACACACATATAAACTCCATGATCTTACAAGTTCCACTTTTATTTCACACCGCTAGGATCCATAAGCAAAAGAACATGATATAAACTAGGTACAAGTACCAATGCAATGTTGAAAGTGGTCCCCATGATACATGGTTCTGCTAACTTCAACTCATAAAGCGCAAGCATATACGCAACAAACAAGGACCCAATGGTTCAAGTTTATTAAAGGCAAGAAAGTAAAGTGTGCCATCAAGTTCGTGAGAGCTTTAATCACTAATTTTCACATAACAAGTTTAATTTGGGAGGTAGATAAAACAAGAATTTACTTGGAATATCAATAACGCTACTAGGTAGGTATGGTGGACACAAATGGCAAAGGTTTTGGTTTTAAAGGAGTGGATGCACGAGAACAATACCCTCTCAGTACAGGTTTTTTGCTAGCAAGGCTAGGTAGCAAGTACAAGAGTTGAAGGAAATAAACAAACATACAAGTGATAAATACAAACATGCAATCTTCCTTGGAAGCACAAAAGTTCTTAACTAGAGAATACTAGACTTATGAGCAAATCAAGAAAGAAAGATGATGAAATTATTTTTCTCTAGAGTCTTCTATCTTTTTCATTCAACTCTCAAAAATAGTGTGCTACTGACCGAGCCAGGTTTGCCAAAACCAACTAAATTATCTCAATGATCCCAAAGTGATACCAATACTAACAACAAGATCAATCATATAACCACGAATTGAAAACTAATATAAGATATGCAAAAGAGTAAATGGTAGAACTTCTCATTAATATTCCATAACGGAAACTCACACCAAGGGATACATATCTAACGAGAGAGGGGACACTTCCATAATGAAAACCATCCTACATAATAACTCCTCTATTCATGATATGACTCTACTAAAAAGATAAAAAGATAGAAGATAGTGATGTGATACCGCGGCACTCCCCCAAGCTTGGAACAAACCAAGGGGATGCCAAACCTGATGACGAATTACTCCTTAGGTGGTGGTATCCTCTCGATGAGCTCTCTGAATTTGGTATCTAGTAGATTCTTCCAGAGTCACCACTTGAATAACATCAATATCTTCATCTTCATACACTTATTACTTGAGTCATAAAACCCTTCTCTTCCTTATTACACCATTATCTCCACTTCCTGGAAATTTCTTTCACACAAAACTTCACATAGTTCTCATTAGCAACATTAGTATAAGTGAAGTGATAAAACCTTTTGAGTTCAACTTCAACTGAAAACCATCAAAACAAAAGCTACTGTAGCCACTCCTTCCGAAAACCCAAAAAGAATTCAAAAAGGAAATCGAATAAAGAAGCAAATGCAAGAGTGGCAAAATCTGACAAAACAGACCAGTAGGTAAAGATCAATTTTTTCGAAAATCTTATGTTGCTCAAATCAAAAAGTACAAAACTAACGAAAGTTAAATAACAACCTGGGGCAGAAGCGCAAAAAAGTACAGCTCAATCCGACATACAGAGATCTCTCACGAATTTTTATGGTGGGGCACAAAAATCTGTTTCGGGACAGCAACTTCCCCAAATCTTACTTCTCTCTCATTAGAGGTTGATCTTGAGACAAAAACCAAACAAAACGGATAAGGAGCGGTTATTACCGAAGTAATAACTTCCAAGTATCAAAGAAACAAAAACAAACTGAAAGAAAAAACAAATTGGGTTGTCTCCCATAAAGCTCGTTCTTAATAGCCATTAAGACGGGCATGATAATTTTGAAGAAGGTCTCATAGGGATATGAATTGAAGTGAAAGAGAGCATTAAGAAGCAAAAACACACACACACACATTTAAGTCTAACTCACTTCCTATGCAAGGCAATTTTGTAAACAAACAAATTGTTGAAACCAGAAGCAACTTGCATAAGAAGGCAAAAGAAATGCAACATAAAAACTTTCAGCATAAAACGAGGAAACTTGATATTATTGAGATGCATAAGAACACTTTTCCCTCTCTCATAGTAACTTTCAGTATCATGCATAAACTTAACAATATAGCTATCACAAGGACCATCATAACAATGATCACTTATTCTAACAGAAAAAGACAGGAATACTAGCTCTCATAACACTACTATGTGAAACAATATTAGAGGTATCCTTACAAAGGATAGTGTGTCCCTCTTCTTCATATTTAGTAACAAAGTCTTTCACATTTGCTATTATAGGTTCATCAATATTTTGTTTATTAGGTTCAATAGCTTCATTCGTACTTTCATTAACCATACTAGCTATCATAGAATGTTCCTTTATCTTAATTGGGAAAGGCATTTTCTCAATATAAGGTTCAGGTAAAACATGATTAGCAGTATAAACTTCAGTATTTCTTGCAGGAACACTCTTAGCAACATCTTTATAAGGTTCATGATACTTATTCCACTTCTTTTTAGGCACTTCAATGTAGGAAGCAAAAGCCTTAAAATAAGAAGCAATAGCTTGAGAGTCTAGACCATAAGCATTTTTAATATTTTGAAAGTCATCAGTTCCCATAAAAGATTCAATGCGTTCATAATCATAATTTATACCTGACTTAATACCTTTATCATTCTCCCAAGCTTTAGCATTGTCTTGAATACGGTCCAGAAGATCCCATTTAGCTTCTTCTTCCATGCGAGTGAATGATCCAGCACAAGGAGCATTCAATAAATCCTTATCATGTAGAGGGAGCCTTGCATAAAAGTTGTTGATAATAATATTGTTGGGGAGCTCATGAATGGGACATTTGAGCATTAATAACTTCAATCTCCCCCAAGCTTGGGCTGTACTCTCTCCATCAAGAGGCCAAAAGTTGTATATTTGATTCCGATCTTTATGAATCTCACTAGGAGGATAAAACTTTGAATAAAAGAGAGGTACTATTTCCTCCCATTCCAGAGCTTGACCATTCTTTAGCAGCTTATACCAGTCCTTAGCTCTTCCTTTCAGTGATAATGAGAATAACTTCTTCTTAACTTGATCTGTAGTAATACCTGCACACTTGAACAACCCGCATAACTCGTGTATAAAGAGTAAATGATCGCCAGGATGGACAGTTCCATCCCCAACATAGTAGTTATCCATAACACGATCAATAATTCTTGTAGGTATTTTGAAAACATCATTCTCAGCAGGTGGTGGTTTATCTACTACCTTAGCAGTGGTAGTAGCATTACCAAATAAGAAACTCAGTGAATTTTCCATAACAAAAATAAAGCAACTAACAGAAGTAAACAATACTCATAGTAGAAGTTTCCTTTACCAGTTCCACTCTCCAATAGCGCTTTACTCCCCGGCAACGGCGCCAGAAAATAGTCTTGATGACCCACAAGTATAGGGGGTGTATCGCAGTATTTTCGATAAGTAAGAGTGTCGAACCCAACGAGGAGCAGAAGGTGCTGGCTAGTGGTATGGATCAGGAATTCTCTGCAAATACTTAGCAAACGGATTTTTAGGGGTTTTCGATAATGCAAGTAAACAAAGTACGAGTAAATAAAAGACAGTAAGAATAAATGTAGCAAGTGGCCCAATCCTTTATGCACCAAAGGACAAGCCGGTTGTATTACATAAGATGTCCAAACATTCTCGGGGACACATGGGAAGACTGTCAAGTGCTTTCGCTTCATATAGTTGATTAATCTTCTCTAGCTTGCTAAGTGTTATGTGGGTGAACCTGTGCTAATGTACCACCCCATCCAAGACTAATACATACTTGTGATTATACCCCTTGCAAACATCCGTAAGTACAAGAAAGTAATTAAGGTAGAAACCTAACCACAACTTTAAACTCTAAGACCCTTACGTCCCTTGTGCAATGGTTTCCTAGCGGGGGTTCAGGTTTCTGTCACTCCGGCAATGTCAACCCCCGGATTTTTAATCCCAGATGCCCGTTATGCCATACCTCGCAATCCCAGGATTACCATTTTTGCAAGACATAACGGATTGGATATCACAGTACATCATCCATTACAAACCATACATAAGGTCTTACACAAATAAGTATCTCATGATCCAGTCTTAATACAACAAGCAGCGGAATTAAAAGATAAGCGTAGCGGTGGGGTCCATCTTCAGGGGCACAGGCAATGCTGACGAAGGTAGATAGTCCTAGTTATCATAACCGTCTTGTTGGCCATCATCTTGATAGTCTCCTTCATAGTCTGGCCACGATAATAGCAGGGACAAAAGCCATGAATACTCTTTAAGTACTCGCAAACTACCACTAACAAGTATATAGTTCTAAGTTAAAGGACTAAATCCAAGTTTAACTATAAAGTTAAGTTTGAAACCTAAGCTGAGTTCTGAAGCAAAGAAAGATAAGGTAAAACTCTAGAATCACTTAAGTTGGGAAGATATTGTCATAAACACAACCCTGTTGTGGTCAAGTCAAGATTCATCATTAATTCAACGTATTTAGAAAACATCTAACAACGAAACAATATGGCCATTCCAACTGTCCATAACCACAGACGCGGCTATTCGAATAGTTTGACACTCTACAGAGGTGGTACACTTTCACCACAAGATTCGATACATCTGTCAAGGATAACCCTGAATCATCATACTTAGTATGCAGATAATCAAACATAACCTTCCCTTTACACACCCTAGTATAAGCACCTCTCCTATGAGCATGGCCTCCCAACCATGACCATCAGTCATGTTGGGGACTTCATAGGTGGACATCATGAGAGGTAGCCTCAGCTCAGACCTCTCCCGTGAGGGAACTAATACTAATGCATATAAATTTCTAGCTAAGCCTTACCCAATTGAGGTAATGTGGTTGTACGGTAAATTTGGAATGGTATCGCATCCGAATCCAACCATCAGTTTTATAAAAGGGTTAAGGCTCATGCCTCAACATTTTCATCATCATTCACCATTTGTGTTTCTCAACCCATGTCAAAACATCTCAATAGAATGACTCATCAGTCCAAGGTTTTCATAATTCATTTTCACCAAGTGTTCCCATCTAAAGTAACTCAAGTTTTTGATCTACTCTAAACTACTAAGTTAAGAGTGTTCACTAAGATGGAAAATATGGGTTTAATCTCATGCCATGGAATGATATCTAAAGGATTCTAAATAGGTCAAGTTTTTGATCTACTCTAAACTACTAAGTAAAGAACTTTGTGTGAACTAAGAGGGGTAATACTTTTAATTAAGACTTGGGGTACTAATAGTCAAAAGGTGTGTGATCAAGGCAGGCCTAAGGCATCCTTGCTAAACCATCTAGTTTGATTCTAGTTTGCTAAGCACTAAACTTGCAAGGGTTAGCTTGCATTGTTAATGGTGGCTTGCCTTGGTTGGTGCAGTGGTTGAAGTTTTCTTCTCCTTCTTCTTGGTAGAACTCCTCCTCCTCAAAAGCTTGGTCGGTACTGTCGTCTATAAATACATATGGAGTACACAATCACCAAACAAAACTTAACTAGGCTAAGTAGCATTCTAAGACACACATTTGATGATCTATTATCATCACAAGCATCACAAGTTTAATTCAATGGTTTTATCCTTTTTATTTTAGAAAAGTAATTTCTACTCATTGAAAAATTAACTACAATTTAATATTCACCACCTAAAATATGGGATCATGTTGACACATGTCATCACCACATATTCTAACATGGGGGAATAAGCTTTAAAGATTGGATTAATATTACTTTGGTTTAAGTTCATTATTTAATGATTTAAAGTGACTAGAAATGCCTATATAGCATTATTTTGGTACTAGTCCAAAGTCAATGTACGTAAACCTTAATATTATTACATATTTGGATAGATATGATGAAATGTGATTTTTGAGAGTTGGAATCAACTCAAAAGCTTACTCGGATGATTTTATAAAAATGTTGCAAGTTGCAAATGCTTCTATTTTATTATTTTTCTTAGGAGAGATCTATAACTATAATTGAATTAAATCCAACGGGCTTGGATAGATCATCTTAATACCTTTCAGGGAAAATTTGTTTCATGCAATTGGATTTGTAAAACTCCCAGAATTGAGTTTTAAACTAGTGGACAGAAACTAGATTTAACTAAAAAGAAAAATCCAGATTTGAACGGGTGGGCTAGCGCGGGAAAGAACTTGGGCCGGCCTAGTGGCGCTCCGTGGCGCGGGGCTCAGCTGATAGGGGGGTCCCACTTGCCAGTGGGTCTTAAAACGCGAAACGGTACGCGCGCTGTGGGCCGTAGGATTAGAAGGGGAATCTATGGCTGAGGGTCGTCGTCGATGACGAACAGGTCGCCGGCGAGCTCGAACCCTAGCGTCTCGGTGGGGGTCTGCTGGGGACGTAGCAGGGCTCCAACAAGGTCGGCGAGGCGGGCAAACGAACTGGTGGTCGACGGCGAGGCGAGGCGCGGTTGCGGCAGAGCTTGGGGTGCCCTAAATCGTAGGCGCCCTTCTCCTCCAGAGGCGGCGGCTCCAGCTCCAATTCCAGTGAGCTGCTGCTCCCCTTGCTCCTGCTAGAGGTGGGTGAGGTTCGGAGAGGTGAGGGGAGTGGAGTGGTGTGGAGAGAAGAGGCTGGGGAGGCCTCCTTTTATAGGCCCGACGGTGAGACCGAGCGGGATGGACAGGCGATGGTGGCGACATGGCTACGGCCGGCTAGCGGCATGGCTGAGGGTGGCGGTCGACAGGTGGTCTCCTGGCGGTGCTCTAGGAAGTGAATGCGGCAGTAGGGGCGGTGGTATGCGGTCTGGGCGAGGTGGCGCTCTGAGCGGCAGAGGCGGCGGTGTCCACGGCGAGCGGTGGTTGTGGTGCGTTGGGCGGTGAACGGGGGTGTCTGGGGTGTTCCCTAAGTCATGGCGGAGCAGTGGGCGTGGGTGGCGGTCGAGCGGCGGCTTGTGCACGCGGGGACAGAGCATGCTTTGTGGGCGGCATCGACATGGTACGGTGGCACTGGGCGCGTGGTTTCCTCGGTGGAACACTGCAGGGCTTGGCTCGGGCAGGGGATAGAGGGTGGCGGTGAGGTGTGAGCTAGCTACTAGACATGGTGAGAGGGAGGGAGATGGTCTCCTGCGATGAGGGCAAGGTTGGCCGGCGAGGGGTGGCTCGGCATGCCATGGCAATGCCACTAGGGTCTAGGGGAGTGGGTTTTAATGGCTTTGCTAGATCATCTAGAGACAAAGGGAGTAAAAAGGTGCCAAATGGGAGACAAGTTTGGCTAGAACACTATTTAAAATAGTGAAAATTGTTTTGTTTGAAATCTGCTAGCCAAGTGTTTGATGAAATGGCCGCATGAAACAAACTTTTGAATTTTGGTTTCAAAATTTTTGGGTGTTCTCCACTAGTGCTAGATAGTCTCTGGTTGCAAGGGTTTTGAAAGTGGAGCTCAAATAGATGGGTTTTGAAATAGGGGTGATCTATGCATATGCATTGGATTCAATTTTCAAATGCCAATTAAAATAGTTAACATAATGTTTTTAGCAGATCCAAAGGTGGGCCTTGGTACCTCATTATTTGTACTAGCAAGGGGTACAAAGATCAAGAATTGTTTCTGTTAAGAAATGAGTGCTAGGAACACTCAAAGTAGTGTAGTGGATTAAAATGGCCAAAATGACCATTCCTCCTTTTTAATTCTTTTTGATTTGATTTTCTTTAGGAAAAGTTTGGGGAATGATGTAGATGATGTTTAATTCACTTAAGAAACATTTTAGAAGCAAAAGATCCCACAATCATGGTAATTCAAAACAACAACTATTTAAATGCACACATATATGAATACTTTTACTTTTAATTTGCAAAAGTTTTTGTTAACCCCAAAATTGATGATTTAGATCTTGATAAGCTTGGATTGAAGTTTTGGGATGTTACAAACCTTCCCCCCTTAAACAAAATCTCGTCCTGAGATTTACAAAGAAAACTAGGAAATAAACAGATATGGGAACTCTGTCCTAATGTAATCTTCGCGCTCCCAAGTAGCTTCCTCCTTGGTATGGTTGCTCCACTGAATCTTGAGAAACTTGATGCTCCTGGTTCTGGTGGTTCTGTAAGCTTCTTCTAAGATACTGATGGGTACTTCTCTGTAGGTCAGGTCATTGTTGATTTCCACAGCTCGGTGATCGATGTTCTTGAAAACTTCTGTCTTCTCGGGCACTTCCAGACATTTGCGAAGTAACGAGATATGGAACACATTGTGGATGGCTGACATCTCTTCGGGCAGTTCCAGTTGATACGATACTTCTCCTCGACGGTTCAGAATCTTGAAAGGTCCGATATATCTGGGGGCTAACTTTCCCTTCAGACTAAAGCGTTGAGTTCCTTTCAATGGTGAAACCTTGAGATATACAAAATCTCCAACATTAAAAGTCAGGTCTCTCCTTGTCTTGTCAGCATAGCTCTTTTGTCTGGATTGGGCGGTCTTGAGATGCTCACGGACTTTGTGAACTTTCTCTTCTGCTTCTCAGAGAATGTCGGGTCCGAAGATCTGACTCTCTCCTACTTGCGACCAATTCAAAGGGGTACGACACTTTCTTCCGTATAGGAATTCAAATGGTGCCATCTGCAAACTAGCTTGATAACTGTTGTTATATGAGAATTCTGCGAAAGGCAGGCAGTCTTCCCATTTTGATCCATATTCTAACACACAAGCTCTAAGCATATCCTCTAGGATCTGGTTGACTCTCTCAGTCTGTCCATTAGTTTGCGGGTGATATGCTGTGCTGAAGTTCAACTTGGTTCCTAATCCTTCTTGGACTTTCTACCAAAATCTCGAGGTAAACTGGGTTCCTCAATCTGATACGATGGTCTTGGGGGTTCCATGCAGACTAACAATCCTAGCAATGTACAGCTCCGCTAACTTGGCACTCTGGTACGTTGTTTTGACAGGTATAAAGTGGGCTACCTTGGACATTCTATCAACTATGACCTGGATTGAGTCATTTCCCCTACTAGAAGTAGGTAAACCGGTGATAAAGTCCATTCCGACGGAATCCCATTTCCATTCCGGAATCTGCAATGGTTGCAACAGTCCTGCAAGTCTCTGGTGCTCTGCCTTGACTCGTTGACAGATGTCACATTTGGCGATGTAGCTTCCGATCTCTCTCTTCATCTTGTGCCACCAAAATTGTTCTTTCAAATCCCGATACATCTTTGTTCCTCCGGGGTGGATAGAATAAAGAGTATCATGAGCTTCCTTCATGATAACTTCCTTCAGCTCCAAATCTGCTGGAATGATACGTCATTTGTACCACAGTACTCCTTCTTCATCTTCAGTGAATCCAGGTACCTTTCCTGTACCGATACGATGTTTGATTCCGTCGATACTTTCATTTCCCTTCTAGGCTTCCTTGATTTGGCTAATCAAAGTGGGTTGAAGTTCAATGCTAGCTAAAAATCCTTTGCTAACTAATTCAGTTCTAAACTGCTCCAACTCTTCATACAAACTTGGCTGCTTCTCCTTGATCATGGTGTCAAGCCTACACGGCAATCTGCTAAGAGCATCCGCTACCACATTGGCTTTGCCGGGGTGATAGTGAATGTCAAGGTCATAATCCTTGATTAACTCGATCCATCTCCTTTGCCTCATATTCAGCTCCTTCTGAGTGAAGATATACTTCAAGCTCTTATGATCTGAGTAAATCTCACAGCGATTACCCATCAAATAATGACGCCATGTCTTCAGTGCTAGAACTACAGCTGCTAGCTCAAGATCATGGGTTGGATAGTTCTACTCATGCTCCTTTAGTTGTCGAGACAGATACGCGATAACTTTGCCTTCCTGCATCAATACACATCCTAGACCAATCTTGGATGCATCACAATACACATCAAACGGCTTCTTGATGTCTGGCATGACCAATATTGGAGCTGATATCAATCTCTTCTTCAGCTCCTCGAAGCTGTCTTCACATTTGTCTGTCCATTCAAATTTCTTGTCCTTCTTCAACAATTGGGTCATTGGTCGGGCTATGCTCGAGAATCCTTCTACGAACTTGCGGTAATATCCCGCTAATCCGAGAAATGCACGGACTTGGGTTTGAGTGGTTGGGGCTTCCCATTATTCGACATCTTTGATCTTGGCAGGATCAACCGAGACTCCTCCGGTAGACACGATATGTCCTAGGAATCCTACTTCCTTCAGCCAAAACTCACACTTGCTGAACTTGGCATATAACTAATGCTCTCTCAGGGTTTCTAGGATAACTCTCAGATGTTGCTCATGCTCTTCTTCTAACTTGGAGTAGATAAGGATGTCGTCGATAAACACAACCACAATCTTATCTAGGAAATTCATAAAGATCTTATTCATGTGATTCATGAAATAAGCAGGGGCATTGGTTAATCCAAAAGACATAACCGTATACTCGTATAAACCATAGCGAGTAGTAAAGGCGGTCTTCGGAATATCTGTTGCACGAATCTTAAGTTGGTGATAACCAGTCCTAAGATCAATCTTTGAGAATACTTGAGCTCCGGTCAACTGATCAAACAAATTCTCTATCTTTGGCAAGGGGTACTTGTTCTTGATGGTGACATCATTCAACTTTCTGTAACCTGTGCATAGACGGTTGCCTCCATCTTTCTTGTCGACGAATAGCACTGGTGATCTCCATGGCGATGCACTTGGTTGAATCAAGCCTTTGGCTAGCATAGCATCCAACCGCTTCTTCAGTTCCACTAACTCTGAGGGGTTCATGCTATATGGTCGCTGGGCTATAGGTCCGGTTCCGGGGATTAGTTCAATAATGAACTCAATATCCCTATCCGGGGGCATACCTGGCAATTCATCTGGGAATACGTCAGGGTATTCACAGACTACTCTGACTTGGTCTATGGTGGGCAAGGCTACACTCTGGTTGCACTTGAATTGACGAGGTAAGGTTTCAGAGATATGCTCTACTGTTACTCAAGAACTACTGGTCATGGTGATGGCTTTCTTAGCACAGTCTATCAGTCCCTTATGCCTTGACATCCATTCCATACCTAGTACTACTTCCAATCCTTTGGTTCCGAGTACAATTAGGTTGGCATAAAAATCTATCCCATGTATTCTGATAGGTATAGCTTTGCAAATTTTTCTAGCTTTGGTTGTTGAACCGGGGATTTGAACTATCATGACATGCTTCAGGTTGGTTGGACGAATCTTACTAGTGCATGCAAATTCTTCGGTGACAAATGAATGTGATGCTCCCGAATCAAACAATACTCTTGCTAAAATTGAGTTGACAGAAAACATACCCAACACTACATCTGGTGCTTCATGTGCTTCTTCTGCATTCATGTGGAAGAGACAGCCGTTGCGGTTGTGAGGGTTCCTTGGGGCAAATCTCCTTCCTGGTTGAACACGACGCTGTTGCTGAGCTGGGGCATTCACATTGGCATTGGCTGTAGTCTTCTTGGGACAGTCATTGGAGTAGTGACCCTTCACTCCACACTCGAAACAAGTGATCTGGGACTTGTCCTTGATTGCGATAGGCACAACATTGCTGCCAGTTCTGGGTGCAGTATTGTTGTTGTGGTTATTATGGTTCTTGGGAGAGGCACGGTTGAAATTGTTGGCGTTACCGGAGTTGTGATTGTTTCCTGCGGACTTCATATTGCCCCCGCTATGGTTGGGGTATCTTGGGCGAGACGTTGGGGGTCGGTTGTTCCTTGGTGCATATCTCGGTGAAGGGTTGGGACGGTACTTCTGGTGACTGTTGGATCCAGACTGCTGCATCATGCGACGCTTGCGGTTGTCGTTGGCCTGATTAATCTTCCCTTCCATCTGAATGGCAGAGTCGACTAGCTCTTCGAGATCCTCGAAACGGGTGTTGACGAGGACAGTCTGCATCTCATCATGCAGTCCGTTCAAGAATCTCTCCTTCTTCTTGGCCTCCGTGTTGATTTCATCAGGTGCATATCTGGCAAGTGACAGGAATCTGTCACGGTACTCCACCACAGTCATTCTTCCTTGCTTCAATTCCCGGAATTCATCTCTCATTCTGTTGACTAGACCTTGCGGCACGTGGGTGCGGCTGAACTTGACTTTGAATGCTTCCCATGTCATCACTTGACCATGGTTCATATTGCGGATGCTATTCCACCAAGCTCTTGCATCTCCTGCCAGATAGTGGGTGGCGAAGAGAAATTTCTCATTTTCATCAACTCTTGCAACTTCTAAGTTGTTTTCCATGGTCTGTAACTAGTCATCAGCATCTAATGGGTTTTTAGATTGGTTGAAGATTGGGGGATTGGTGTTCTGAAAGTTTTTGAGTTTGGATCCCTGGTGATCCTGATTTCCATATCCTTGGTTACTGAGAGCCATCTGGGCGAATTGTTGAAGTGTTGCTAAGTTGGCTTGGCATTCTGCCCTGCTTGCTTCACGGTCTGCTATGAGATTCTGCAAGATCTGCAGCATTGGGTCTTGCGACGAGCTGCTCCCTCCTTGGTTTCCACGAGTCATCTGAAGATTGAGATAGATATAGGGATAAGAGGGAAATTCTAAGGTTTATGGTTTTGGGTTTTCAAAGCTAAAACTTTGAGTTAGACTCAAGTTTTTCAACTAACTTCATTTTCATTCATGCAAGCAAGCACACGATACAACACACACCACAACAATCAAAGGGAAAACAGATGGTTTGAAGAACCATTCTGCAAACTACGGTACATTGAGATCGATACATCTCATGCTACGACAGTGCTCTAGTGCATCTACTTATCGTCGATGAAGTCGGAGTCCTCATCATCGGTGTAGAAGTCCACGGCATCCTCCTCCAGAAAGTCATCATCGTTGCTGAGGTAAGAATCCATGTCTCCCTGGATGTCTTCACCCTCATCTTCTTCTTCCTTTGCTGCAAGCTGAGCTTCCTGCTCCTTGATGGTCTTCTCGAGGTCGGCCACCTTCTTGCGAAGATGGGCGATGGTGCGATCCTTCTTGGCACGCTGACGGCGAAGAGACTAGCGGTCTTGGACAAGCAGTGTGAAAGTTTGGGCCTTCTGGTCGGCAATGGCACGGTTCTGGTTGGCTAACTCTCTAGCATTGTCCAGTTCCTGTTGTCTGTCATGAAGCAAGAAGTCAAGGTTCTCCACTTGACGCATCAACTCGGGGTGACCCGACATCTCCATTGGCATTCCCATGAAGTCACGTCTTGCATAGTGGGCAAAACGGGTTCCTTGGGTCTTGTTGACGCTGAGGGCACATAGACGTGCGAGAGCTTCATGCATTTCCCTGGCTAATCCTTCTAGCCAGTTGTTCTCTCTCACGGAGAACTGAATTCTCCTAGAAGTTGGTGCTTCAATGCTTCCTCTAAGATCTGCGGTGACTATCCACTGTAAGTCTCCTCCTGGGGGTCCTGGAAGTTGAGCTCCAAGAAACTCCGGATGCGAGCGTCCCAGTAACTCTGATAGTGAATCCAGATCCCTCTCGAAGATCAGGTGACCTCCGTTTCCCAACTGGTAAAACTTGTTGAACTGAGTCTCCATCTACAAGAATTAAGGATGAGGAAGTTAGTGAAGTGATCAAGTGTGTCAAATCTTAAGTAGTAATGTAAGAATTTTGAGTAACATGAATTTTTGAGAAAGAATCCACTAGGGTAAGAGAGGAGATAGTTTTTCATAAATACTTACTTTGGTTTTTGAAACTAAGTTTTTGTTTGAACGTCCATTCTAACTAGGGTCTCCTATGGTCAGGATGGCTCTAATACCAACTTGTCAACACCCGGATTTTTAATCCCAGATGCCCGTTATGCCATACCTCGCAATCCCAGGATTACCATTTTTCCGAGACATAACGGATTGGATATCACAGTACATCATCCATTACAAACCATACATAAGGTCTTACACAAATAAGGATCTCATGATCCAGTCTTAATACAACAAGCAGCGGAATTAAAAGATAAGCATAGCGGTGGGGTTCATCTTCAGGGGCACAGGCAATGCTGACGAAGGCAGATAGTCCTAGTTATCATAACCATCCTGTTGGCCATCATCTTGATAGTCTCCTTCATAGTCTGGACACGATAATAGCCAGGGACAAAAGTCATGAGTACTCTTTAAGTACTCGCAAACTACCACTAACAAGTATATAGTTCTAAGTTAAAGTACTAAATCCAAGTTTAACTATAAAGTTAAGTTTGAAACCTAAGCTGAGTTCTGAAGCAAAGAAGATAAGGTAAAAATCTAGAATCAATTAAGTTGGGAAGATATTGTCATAAACACAACCCTGTTGTGGTCAAGTCAAGATTCATCATTAATTCAAAGTATTTAGAAAACATCTGACAACGGAACAGTATGGCCATTCCAACTATCCATAACCGTGGTTGCATCTATTCGAATAGTTTGACACTCGACAGAGGTGGTACACTTTCACCACAAGGTTCGATACATCTGTCAGGGATAACCCTGAAGCATCATACTTAGTATGCAGATAATCAAACATAACCTTCCCTTTACACACCCTACTATAAGCACCTCTCCTATGAGCATGGCCTCCCAACCATGACCATCAGTCATCTTGGGCACTGCATAGGTGGACATCATGAGAGGTAGCCTCAGCTCAGACCTCTCCCGTGAGGGAACTAATACTAATGCATATAAATTTCTAGCTAAGCCTTACCCAATTCAGGTAATGTGGTTGTACGGTAAATTTGGAATGGTATCACATTCGAATCCAACCATTAGTTTTATAAAAGGGTTAAGGCTCATGCCTCAACATTTTCATCATCATCATCAACCATTTGTGTTTCTCAACCCATGTCAAAACATCTCAATAGAATGACTCATCATTCCAAGGTTTTCATAATTCATTTTCACCAAGTGTTCCCATCTAAAGTGACTCAAGTTTTTGATCTACTCTAAACTACTTAGTTAAGAGTGTTCACTAAGGTGGAAGATGGGTTCAATCTCATGACATGGAATGATATCTAAAGGATTCTAAATAGGTCAAGTTTTATACTTTTTATGCTACCTTCAAAACAAGTAAAGAACTTTGTGTGAACTAAGAGGGGTAATACTTTTAATTAAGACTTGGGGTACTAATAGTCAAAAGGGGTGTGATCAAGGCAGGCCTAAGGCATCCTTGCTAAACCATCTAGTTTGATTCTAGTTTGCTAAGAACTAAACTTGCAAGGGTTAGCTTGCATTGTTAATGGTGGCTTGCCTTGGTTGGTGCAGTGGTTGAAGTTTTCTTCTCCTTCTTCTTGGTAGAACTCCTCCTCCTCGAAAGCTTGGTCGGTACTATCGTCTATAAATACATATGGAGTACACAATCACCAAACAAAACTTAACTAAGCTAAGTAGCATTCTAAGACACACATTTGATGATCTATTATCATCACAAGCATCACAAGTTTAATTCAATGGTTTCATCCTTTTTATTTTAGAAAAGTAATTTCTACTCATTGAAAAATTAACTACAATTTAATATTCACCACCTAAAATATGGGATCATGTTGACACATGTCATCACCACATATTCTAACATGGGGGAATAAGCTTTAAATGTTGGATTAATATTACTTTGGTTTAAGTTCATTATTTAATGATTTAAAGCGACTAGAAATGCATATATAGCATTATTTTGGTACTAGTCCAAAGTCACTGTATGTAAACCTTAATATTATTACATATTTGTATAGATATGATGAAATGTGATTTTTGATAGTTGGAATCAACTCAAAAGCTTACTTGGATGATTTTATAAAAATGTTGCAAGTTGCAAATGCTTCTGTTTTATTATTTTTCTTAGGAGAGATCTATAACTCTAATTGAATTAAATCCAACAGTCTTGGATAGATCATCTTAATACCTTTCAGGAAAAATTTGTTTCATGCAATTTGGATTTGTAAAACTCCCAGAATTGAGTTTTAAACTAGTGGACAGAAACTAGATTTAACTAAAAAGAAAAATCCAGATTTGAACGAGTGGGCTAGCGCGGGAAAGAACTTGGGCCGGCCTAGTGGCGCTCCGCGGCGCGGGGCTCAGCTGACAGGGGGTCCCACTTGTCAGTGGGTCTTAACACGCGAAACCGTACGCGCGATGTGGGCCGTAGGATTAGAAGGGGAATCTACGGCTGAGGGTCGTCGTCGACAACGAACAGGTCGCCGGCGAGCTCGAACCCTAGCGGCTCGGTGGGGGTCTGCTGGGGACGTAGCAGGGCTCCAGCAAGGTCGGCGAGGCAGGCAAACGAACTGGTGGTCGACGGCGAGGCGAGGCGCGGTTTTGGCAGAGCTTGGGGTGCCCTAAATCGCAGGCGCCCTTCTCCTCCAAAGGCGGCGGCTCCGGCTCCAAATTCGGCGAGCTGCTGCTCCCCTTGCTCCGGCTAGAGGTGGGTGAGGTTCAGAGAGGTGAGGGGAGTGGAGTGGTGTGGAGAGAAGAGGCTGGGAAGGCCTCCTTTTATAGGCCTGACGGTGAGACCGAGCGGGATGGGCAGGCGACGGTGGCGACATGGCTACGGCCGGCTAGCGGCATGGCTGAGGGTGGAGATCGACAGGTGGTCTCCTAGCGGTGCTCTAGGAAGTGAATGCGGCCGTAGGGGCGGTGGTATGCGGTCTGGGCAAGGTGGCGCTCTGAGCAGCAGAGGCGGCGGTGTCCACGGCGAGCGGTGGCTGTGGTGCGTTGGGCGGCAAACGGGGGTGTCTAGGGTGTTCCCTAGGTCGTGGCGGAGCGGTGGGCGCGGCCGGTGGTCGAGCGGCGGCTTGTGCACGCGGGGACAGAGCATGCTCTACGGGTGGCATCGGCATGGTGCGGTGGCACTGGGCGCGTGGTTTCCTCTGTGGTCCACTGCAGGGCTTGGCTCAGGCAGGGGACAGAGGGTGGCAGTGAGGTGTGAGCTAGCTACTAGACATGGTGAGAGGGAGGGAGATGGTCTGCTGCGGTGGGGGCAAGGTTGGCTGGTGAGGGGTGGCTCGGCATGGCATGGCAATGCCACTAGGCGCTAGGGGAGTGGGTTTTAATGGCTTTGCTAGATCATCTAGAGACAAAGGGAGTAAAAAGGGGCCAAATGGGAGACAAGTTTGGCCAGAACACTATTTAAAATAGTGAAAATTGTTTTGTTTGAAATCTGCCTGCCAAGTGTTTGATGAAATGGCTGCACGAAACAAACTTTTGAATTTTGGTTTCACAATTTTTGGGTGTTCTCCACTAGTGCTAGGTAGTCTCTGGTTGAGGGTTTTGAAAGTGGAGCTCAAATAGATGGGTTTTGAAATAGGGGTGATCTATGCATATGCATTGGATTCAATTTTCAAATGCCAATTAAAATAGTTAACAGAATGTTTTTAGCAGATCCAAAGGTGGGCCTTGGTACCTCATTATGTGTACTAGCAAGGGGTACAAAGATCAAGAAATTTTTCTATTAAGAAATGAGTTCTAGGAACTTTCAAAGTAGCGTAGTGGATTAAAATGGCCAAATTGACCATTCCTCCTTTTTAATTCTTTTTGATTTGATTTTCTTTAGGAAAAGTTTGGGGAATGATGTCGATGATGTTTAATTCACTTAAGAAACATTTTAGAAGCAAAAGATCCCACAATCATGGCAATTCAAAACAACAACTATTTAAATCCACACATATATGAATACTTTTACTTTTAATTTGCAAAAGTTTTTGTTAACCCCAAAATTGATGATTTAGATCTTGATATGCTTGGATTGAAGTTTTGGGATGTTATAGGCAACCCCTATGATTAGTAGCCAAATACACAATGCATTCCCCTAGGCCCATATAGGTGAAGTGTCATGTAGTCGACGTTCACATGACACCACTAGAAGAACTAAACCACAACTTAAATATCAAACTATTGAATCTTTCTCAACACAACTCCACTACTAACAACATGACTTCTCCCATGTCCTCAAGAACAAAACGAACTACTCACAAGACATCATATGGATCATGATCAGAGATGGAATAATGATGAATAACAATCTGAACATAAACAATCATTCAATGGTTCTACTCAATAGCATCAACTAGAAAGAGTAATCAACACCGGGAAAGTTTCCCCTAAGAACTATGCAAGATTCAACCTAATTGTTACAGCAATATGGAGATGGTGATGATGGTGCCGATGGTGATGATGGTGGTGATGATGATGATGATCCCGATGAAGTCTAGCTTGATGGTGGTGTTGATGGCGACGATCTCCCCTCTCTAGGAAGGAATTCCCCCGGAAGAAATCTGTCTGCCGGAGAGATCTTTCTCTCTCGGTGTTTCCCCCCCCGCCTTTTGTGGTCGCTCCCCGAGTCTTAGGGTTTCGGGAGGATGATATACTAGAGGGGAGAGCCAGAGGTGGGCCAGGGCAGCCACACCACCTCCTGGCGCGGCCTAGGGCTGCCCGCGCCATGGGGTGGTGTGGGCCCCCTGTGGCCCATCTCCACTCCGTCTTCTGGCATCCTTAGTCTTCTGGAAAAATAGGATTTTCCGTATATTTTCCCGGATTTTCCGATCTTCGCGAATTTTGCCTCCAAATAGCAGCTTTTCCATCAGAATCCTGACTGCAACGGTCCGTGCTCCAAAAGTCATCAACCATGCAAAAACAGATGAAATAACATAAGTATCACCTCTCAATATGAAATATATCAATGAATAATAGTGAATTATGACATAAAATAGTGATGCAAAATGGATGTATCACTCGCGCGCTGGCTCAAACGCACCGCGCCCATGCACTGACTCGCCCGCCGTGGGCCGAAATCCCATCGGCCGGCCTAGTAGCCCCTAGATCCCAGCCCAGCCCCTGACCCCTTTTATTCATTTTCTCAGATCTAGAAACTGTGGCTTTTAGTTTAAAACATTTTGAAAATATAAAACCCATCCAAATGCCTATATCTATATTTCATTCTGTTCCTGCATGTTTCCTTTAACATGCAATACCAAAATTGGGCAAAATATTATTTGTACAAATTCCTAGAATTAATCTACCAACTAGTGTCCTTATCACTCTATATTTTCCCTCGGGGACTTCCACATATCCTTGTTGAATGAATCTAATTTACTCTAGAAAGATGTTAATTCCCCTATTTGCTGACATGGGTCCCCTACCAAGTGGAACTATAACTTCCCATTAGCAAAAATAACAAAAATAGTCCTTTTCTGACTTTAGAAAAATCCCTAGGCGTGTCTACAACACCTATTCGGCTAATTACAATTCCCATAGAAGTGGACCATCAATACCTATCCAAAACCAGGATATAAGGATTTATTGACCCACTGTTGAATTTTAGTGAATTAAATACTTCTGTAAGGGGGTATTATCACTAAATAAAACACTCTAGGAGTTTGACAACTCCAAAAAGAGTGAATCAAATTCCTATAGAAAGTTATTATAAATACCTACAATGCCTCCTTGGAATCAAATCAAAAGCATCTGTAGAATTAGTTTGGTGAAACAGAAAAATCAACCCACAGAACTGCCTTTGGGAATTTCCTGAGGGCATTCTGGTAATTATTTTGACATGATTCCAAATCTCGGTGAACAAGTACATCAAGCCGTACCTAACCATCCAAGGAAATAATTTTTGGAGCCCCAGAATTTCTTTGGTGAATTATTTCCTATAACTGGAGTCTTTTTCACTATAAAATCACTATAAATCTTTGGTAGGTGATAAAATAAAGAAACCACTTTTGTTGGTTTCATTTTATCAATACCTATCTGTAGGTATCATTTTTTTTACAATGGGACCTTATAGAATAAGTCTTGATCCAAAATCCATATCTTAGGTAGTTTCTAGACTA
This sequence comes from Avena eriantha, assembly GCA_910589775.1. Classification (NCBI taxonomy): domain Eukaryota; kingdom Viridiplantae; phylum Streptophyta; class Magnoliopsida; order Poales; family Poaceae; genus Avena; species Avena eriantha. Next base: position 280,800,670 of record OU342743.1, on the reverse strand, counting down.
ATCCCAAGGGATTTCTTCCATGTTCCAACAAATGCTCCCAATCCTTCTAATCCATTTTATCAACACCACTACTGATTTGTAAACTTGTATTGTCATTTGTTTGCTGTATGTATTGGTGCTTGTGTGTCTTGTGTTGATTGTGGCTTGGTTTGCTCGCATGTGTTGTCGGGACGACGATAGTTGCGATGAAATTGGAGAGCAGAAGAAGTGGTATTTATTATTGGTATTGGTATTCTGGGTTATCTAAAGAAGAAATCCAGGGACATTTATGCCATATTGTTGATCGGAGGCAAGCGACCTTCTTGCTCATAAGCCTGGTCCTACTGTTTTACTTATGCAAGTTTTATCTGCTATTTATTAAAACTGCATTGTTTTACTATATGTTGATGTATATAGGGTAGTGGTTTGGCTCCTCTGAACTATTACACTTGCTACTACTAGACGACACCTACTCGTCCCTAGTATGGTGGATGGTGTAATACACCATATCCCTTTTGAGACCCTGTTTTAGCCGATGCAAAACTAGAGGATGGGAAGACCCCGAAAAAGTTTTATCAAATGTTTTCTGATAAAACCTTGGTGAGGTGGGACCTCCCAAGAGATGTTGAGAAACAGAAAAGGTTTTATTTTATAAAATAGTGGAGGAAAGATGGAGGAAAAAGGTTTACGAAAACGCACCCGGTTCTTTGCAGTTTTGCTAGAACAATTAACCCTATGCAACCACATTACTCTGGAATGGGACAGAGCTAGATTTGATGGTTGTCTATTCTGGTATAAGCTGCCTCGTAACTACTACAGGGGATTGCGATCCCTGGAGGGTGGGCCTTCTCTGGACAAACGGTCCATGTGAGACATCGACCGGGAGAAGGAACGAAGGGATGGACCTTCAAGCGTTACTATGAGCCCCTCACTGAGAGCGCACACTCGGGAAGTGGAAAAAGCGCTCTGGTTGGCTGTGAACTATATAGGGCGTCCCGTGTTGAGGGGAACAACACTGATAGGGTAGGCACTTATATTGGAGTGGGCATCCGGAGAGTCTTGATCGGTTACTCGACCCACGATCGGTGTAGATCAGGGTAGTGTACCCAGATGGTGTGGGTAAAGTGTACAACCTCTGCAGAGTGTAAATCTATTCGAATAGCCGTGTCCGCGGTCATGGACGGTTGGGAAGGTTGCTGTAGAGCGGTGCTGGTTTTTCTTTCAAAAAGGATTTCGGAAAAGAAATGGCTTTGGAAATGTTTTAACCATGGGATGGTCGTAAAGGAGAAAGGTTTTGACCATGGGATGGTCGGAAGGAGGAGAAAGGAGTTTGGTCGTGGGACGACCTGAGGACGGGAACAAATGGGGGACCCAGTCCTAACGTTTTCCAAAACTTTTCAAAAAGGTTTCCAAAATGCTTTACAAAAAATTTCAACAAAGATATGTAGATGCTATATCTACAAGAGAAACTATTTGAGAAAAGAACCTCTCTTGGAGCCCTCCTACTACCACAGCCATAATGCATACCCTCTTGTTATTATTGATATCTTAAGGTGGTTTGCAAGTACATTCAAAGTACTCACTGGCATTGTCCCTGGCTATTAACTTGGTGAGATATCGAGAAGAAGGTGAAGTGGACGACTATGCGAGGTAGGCCGTTCTCCCAGCCAGTTGCCTGTAGGTTAAGGCATGGATCGGGCTCTACGCTTGATGAAGTTCCGCTGATGATTATTGATGTAGCCATAACGGCATTTATGTAAGTCTTGTAATTTTGTATGTCTCGGATGTTGTAATGATACTTGTCGGTTATGTTCCACGGCTCACTGATCATGGGAACATGGTATTTGCATAACAGGGACTCTCGGATGATTAAATCCGGGGGCCCCACAGACTTGGTATCAGAGCCATCCTGACTGTAGGAGAACCTTAGTTAGCATGGTCGTTAGACAGGAAAACCATTTTTGAAACACCGACTCTCAAAAACTAATTCCTCAAAACATTTTGAAAAGATTGTACTTCTTATCCCATTCTAGTTTAAAGGATTTTGAAACATGGTTTCCTCTAACTCTCATCCAAACTTCAAACCCACGAATTTTAAATAACTAGGATCTAGAACCCGGTGAAGACAATGAGAACAAGATGAAGACAAGCAACTACCAGCAAACACAAGGAGACTACAATATCGCTCTACCAGCAGAATTCTCATAATCAGAAGACATCAGGTGTTGCACTATCCAGAAGCTTCCAAGATACGACGAAGGATTTATCGGTAAGATAGTGACTCCGACCTGAATAAAGACGATATCTAGGGTTAATAGCCCTAAGAATAGGATTCCCCTACATCGCGAGTAGTTAACTCCTTGGTCCCTAACGTTGACTGTGTCTGTTTGCCTAAGTGCATTATGTGTGGCTTGATGTGTGTTGTCTACCGAGGACATTGCGATTCTCTCGCTCTGTGCGCCTTGTTTGTATGTTATGGTTTGCTGTGACCTCTGTAACAGTGAGAACCGAGGAGCTATAACTCACCTAGTACCTTACGCACCCCTATTAGTTGTCGCTAACGACAACCTAGATTAACCTTGGGAGTATATGAGAGGAAAGGCATCGCAAGAACCAGGAGTTCGACATCGTCAAGTCAGAATCAACTCGAAGACTTCACCTCAGCAAGATGACATACCTCGTCAAACTCACCTTGCAAGACTCGTCAATAGCACCGCACTCCCTTGTTCCCCAGTCTACTACAACAAGAATTCCGTTGAAGCCAGAAGTCGATCACCGAAGGATCCCCAATATCCATAGGAAACCACCCGATAAATCAACCAAGACAAGAAGTGAAGACCTAACTATGCTGACCTTCGGTACATTAGACCTTCCAAGCACCATAGAAGACTAACTATTCTAGTCGAACCTACCCAAACTGACGGGATGCCCCCCCTAGAAGGTTAGAACTACCCCTAAAGTCAAATGATTAGGAAGCATGAAGACAACGAGTCCACTCTTCCATCAAGTAGAAGCAACGCCAGAAATTCAAGTGAAGACCGCTTACCCAATGTTGTCTGCTTCAAACCTGAATAACTACTAGCAAGATGAGTCGTAAACTACTGCGTTAGGAAACCACCCCACCAAGGGTGATAAAGTAGGGCGTGGCTCGAAGATCTCATCTCAAGATTCAGGTAAGATATATGCTTCCACTAACAGTAAGTCAGCCTCCCAAGATAAAAGATCCAAATCCCGTCTCGATGAACCTTAGTAAAGATCTAAGGTGGAAAGACTAGGTCTTTCTACTCAATCTCCAGAAGACTGTCTACCGGAAGATACTTCAGGGAAGATCCCTAGATCCAACGTCTCTTCGCCAAGTAGAAACTCGCGGTTCATCCGAGGAGAAATGAACTGAAGATTCTGCAAAGTCCCTCTGCTACTTCAGCTGAAGACCCACCCAAAGGACCGTCGAACTGCTAACCGCTCAATTCCAATTGCTTAGAGGACGTGAGACTCCAACGACTCCATCAGACTAAGTACGAATAATCGTAGTATATAAGCCCCGTAGGACTTACCTTCACGGACGTCATCGGAAGATTTCCAACTCTAGGAGAAAGAGTGATGACAGTCCTCAAAACATCAATCCACGACTCCAAGAAGGAAGGACTATGTCAACTCTCCAAGGGGGAAAGACTACGTCCTTTCCACTAAAATAGAGTAACTCTTCCCAAGAAAGCAAACTCAAGAGTTTGACCCTAAAGCCGTTAAATAGGATACGCTACGACCCCAAGGAAGAGTAGTAAATCCTTAGAGAGAGGTACCCCCAGCCGCAGATTCGATCCTCCGACGAGTACCCCGTGAAGTTCAGCATCGAGATAGTCTGCCCAGTCTAAGCCCTCGAGATGTAGAGTCCTGAAGGAAAAGAATGGTCATCCCTCGTAATCAAGACTAGGCTCTGCTCAACTCTCCGCACATCCCCGAAGACTGAAGCTCAACTTCATTGACAGAGTAGTCACTTTCAAAGATAGAGTCCGTATGTTAGCACGCTTGAAACCAGTAGCACTAACCTTGACCCAAATCCCCTAACCCTACTCTCCTGAATCTTGGGACGAGATTATTTTAAGGGGGAAAGGTCTGTAACATCCCAATTTCAGCAACCCTGATTAGTTGTCCAGAATGCAAAAATCAGGGGGAACAAAAACTTTTTCTTGTTCATTGGTGCAGTGTTTGCTTGTTGATTGTTTGTACTTGTTCATGTGAGTGTATACCATATGATGCCCCTTACGACACCATCAGTTGACAAGAAGCTATTTAACAAAACTATCCTAGATCATTTTACATATTCTCAAATGTTCTGGCATTTCAAAACATGAGCCAAGCTACTTATGAAACCAAAACTATTTTAGTAGCTTCTATTGACAAAACTATGGAGAGGTATATAATATAATATCCTTATGTTTTCAAGACAGAACCCTCGACCATCTTATCTCTAGGTTTACCCAAAACCTCCTTTCAAAGCTTTTGAATTATACTCTTGGTAGGGATACCAAGGACTCTTACCTTATTCAAACTCCAACCTTTCAAAATTGCCCATCCTTACCTCAAGCTAAGCTTGAGGGTAACCCTAGTAGTAGTTGATTTGTTTGTAAGATGAGTTGCCTTGATCTGTCGTTTGACTTGATTGCTTAGAAGTAGTATGAGCTACTCTAGGAGCTCTCCACTAGGATCAAGAGGGTTCAAAATCACCTCACCCTAAGAAAGAATACAATCTGGATCTAATCTCTAGCCATCAGGTGATCATCTAAAACTATTAACCAGATCAACTCTGAAGTGATCCAATTCTAGAAGCTTCCAAGTCAATGAAGACCAATATCAAGCAAGGGTACTTTCTACTCAATCTACACTTCAACATCATCCACTTGATGATGCTTTGGTACCTTTCAACCCATCAAAAACATTCCCTCTCATGCTCTAGTCAAAAACCCTAAATCTGCCAAATTTGGCTAAGTCTGGAAACCTATTTCCAACATCACCTTTTCGAATGCCTCCCTTTCTAAACCCTTATTCATTTTTGAAAATGAATCTGAACCATATAGTTAACCATCATAAGGACTACCAAGTCCCACACTTTCCCTTGGTTAGATCATCCTCCAACCCACTTGTTCTTGATGGTTTTGCAGGCAAGAAATTAACTATTCCTGCAAATCTAGTCAACATGCCTACTTTGATAGAAGCTCACACCACCATCCAACCTTCTAAGGACCAACTCTTTGCATGCTTGTGTTCTACTCATATAGTTCTATCAATACCTACTTCACTTGTTCCAAGTGGATCCTTGTGCTTCTTAAACCCACATGGTTTATAAGGCATCATGACTCATCTGGAATGGCAGCCTTATTTTCAAAAAAGTTGGCTATCACTTCCAGACCACCTCAAATGTAACCAATCCAAACTCCTTCTTCCATTATCATCTATTTGATAGAAGCTCACACCACCATACCAGCTCCTATGGACCAAATCTTTATATGGTTGTGTTCTACTCATATAGGTTTATCAATATCTTCTTCACTTGTGCTAAGTGGCTCTTTCTGCTTCTTAAACCAACAAGGTTTTGAAGGTTAGTAGATAATCTGCCTTGGCAGGCTTATTTTATTCAAAGTTTGCCATCACTTCCAGACCAACTAAAATACAACCAATCCAAACTCCTTCTGCCATGATCATCTATATGAATTGGTCTACCTATCCATATATCCCTTGCATCAAGGTGAGCTCTAAGCTCCAAGATCCAACAAGGTTTTGGTGGTATAAAAATAACATCACCCTAGATCCACAACTCCTTGTTTTTCATCTAATCCAAGTTGGATTTCCAATTCCCAAGGTTGCAAATGCTTGCTACACCTTTTCTACATCTACCTTGATCATCAATATTTATAAAATATTATCCATAATTATTATGGCTTCAAATCTAATTACTCTCTTTAATAGACAAAATCTCCAAAGCTCCTTTCCCAAGGGAAAGTTTGGTTTTTGCCAAAGCAATTCCCAAAATTCTAACTCAATTAAGATCCATAAATAATACTATAGCTTTCCACATCAAAAATAAATATTTTTGAAGAGTTTTATTATTTCTTTTTGCCTATTTTCTTAAATGGCAGAAATAGAATAGTAACTGTTTTAAATACTTTTAGGACAAAATAAATCTTGGAAAAATGCCCCTAAGTTTGTATTCACATTTGGGACCACCTCACATCAAAATCCAACTATGTCCAATGGAAAAATATCAAATGAGAATCTAGAAACTACTTCTGCACTATTTGCATAATGATTCTAAGTGGACTTCAAATCCTTAGAAAAATCCCAAATAATTCCTGGATATCTACCTTGACCTCATCTATCTACTCGTACCATCTTCCCACCTTGTCCTATGCAAAATTTTGAACTTCCTTTATAATCACCTATTTACTCAATTTAGCAAACTAGCTAGTATTGAGCTAAATCAAGATCAAACCATCACCAAAGCTTCTCAAGCACTCCTATCCAGCCACCATGACCCTCCTGGTCGTCACCATTGTAGCACTACAGTACCACCCATCACACATCTACTTGTCCTTTACCCCTTGGAAGAGTAGAGAGAGGAGGGACAAGCCACTTGTGGCCAACCAACAGCAGCACTACCTCCTCCTCTCAGTCCCTGCCGACCAGATGACTGACACCACCCCTCCACCTCCATCCTTGACCAGTCCCAAGCCAGCTCCACCCCTCCTCCATGTCCAAAATGGACATTCCCCTCTTGAGCTCCCACCTCCATTTAAATAGGCCAGAGGCCACCCCTCATCCCCATCCCTGGCTCATTTGCCCCCTCTCCCCCTCACTCACCTCCCCTGCACCCCACTCCCTCTCCCCTGCCCTGTACTGCTCGAGGGAAAGAGAGAGAGGAACTTCGGCCTCCTCCGCGAAATCAAGCAAAGGCTCCTCCCCACTGCCTCTCCCCCTCTGCATGTATGCTCTTGAGCTTCCCTCCTCCTCCTCCTCTATCTAATCATGTTCTTATTTTAGCCTAGGATCGCCTCTACCGTCTCCACGGTTAAGCTCCAGCGAGGTTCCCCTCGGTCGCCCTTGCCCGAGGTTCGTCCCAGGACCAAAACCATCGCTGCCGCCCATCACTGGGACTGCCGCCAAGCGCCGCTTCGCCCTGGACGATTCCTGGCTCCTCCTCGCCCCCAGGTGAGCACCCCCGAGCTCCCCCGACCACCCTAGGGCTCTGCCGCCGCCAGGCTCTTTCCGACGAGGACGACGACACGGTGCCGTCGAATCTCCTTTAATCGGACAGCCGCGCGCGCCTGATACCGCTTCGCCCCGTCAAGTCGCTGACCGGCAGGCTAGCCCTGTCAGGCTCAAACGCACCGCGCCCATGCACTGGCTCGCCCGCCGTGGGCCGAAATCCCTCTGGCCGGCCCAGTAGCCCCTAGATCCCAGCCCAGCCCCTGACCCCTTTTATTCATTTTCTCAGATCCAGAAACAATGGCTTTTAGTTTAAAACCTTTTGAAAATATAAAACCCATCCAAATGCCTATATCTATATTTCATTCTGTTCCTGCATGTTTCCTTTAACATGCAGTACCAAAACTTGGGCAAAATATTATTTGTACAAATTCCTAGAATTAATCTACCAACTAGTGTCCTTATCACTATATTTTTCCCTAGGTACTTCCACATATCCTTTTTGAATGAATCTAATTTACTCTAGAAGGATGTTAATTCACCTATTTGATGACATGGGTCCCCTGCCAAGTGGAACTATATCTTCCCATTAGCAAAAATAACAAAAATAGTCCTTTTCTGACTTTAGAAAATTCCCTAGGCATATCTACAGCACCTATTAGGCTAATTCCAAGTCCCATAGAAGTGGACCATCAATACCTATCCAAAACCAGGAGATAAGGATTTAGTGACCCTCTGTTAAATTTTAGTGAATTAAATACTTCTGTAAGGGGGTATTATCACTAAATAAAACATTCCAGGAGTTTGAAAACTCCAAAAAGGGTGAATCCAATTCGTATAGAAAGGTATTATAAATACCTACAATGTTTCCTTGGAATAAAATCAAAATCCTCTGTAGAATTAATTTGGTGAAAAAGACAAAAAACCCCACATAACTCCCTTTAGGAATTTCCTGAGGGCATTCTGTTAATTATTTTGACATGATTCCACCTCTCAGTGAACAGGTACATCAAGCCCTACCTAAACATCCAAGAAAATAATTTATGGAGCCCCAGAATTTCTCTGGTGAATTATTTCCTATAACTGGAGTCTTTTTCACTATAAAAATCACTATAAATCTTTGGTAGGTGATAAAATAAAGAAACCACTTTTGTTGGTTTCATTATATCAATACCTATCTATAGGTATCATGTTTTTACAATGGTACCTTATAGAATAAGTCTTGATCCAAAATCCATATCTTAGGTAGTTTCTAGACTATAAATCCCAAGGGATTTCTTCCATGTTCCAAGACATGCTCCCAATCCTTCTAATCCATTTTCTCAACACCACTACTGATTTGTAAACTTGTATTGTCATTTGTTTGCTGTATGTATTGGTGCTTGTATGTCTTGTGTTGATTGTGGCTTGGTTTGCTCGCATGTGCTGTCGGGACGACGATAGTTGCGATGAAATCGGAGATCTGAAGAAGTGGTATTTATTATTGGTATTGGTATTCTGGGTTATCTAAAGAAGAAGTCCAGGGACATTTATGCCATATTGCTGATCGCAGGCAAGCCACCTTCTTGCTCATAAGCCAGGTCCTGCTGTTTTTTACTTATGCATGTTTTATCTTCTGTTTATTAAAACTGCATTGTTTTACTATATGTTGATGTATATAGGGTAGTGGTTTGGCTCCTCCGAACTATTACACTTGGTACTACTAAGTACAACCCCCTTGACGACACCTACTCTTCCCTAGTATGGTAGATGGTGTAATACACCATATCCCTTTTGAGACCTCGTTTTAGCCGAAGCAAAACTAGAGGATGGGAAGGCCCCGAAAAAGTTTTATCAAATGTTTTCTGATAAAACCTTGGTGAGGTGGGACCTCCCAAGAGATGTTGAGAAAGAGAAAAGGTTTTGTTTTATAAAATGCTGGAGGAAAGATGGAGGAAAAAGGTTAACGAAAACGCACCCAGTTCTTTGCAGTTTTGCTAGAACAATTAACCCTATGCAACCACATTACTCTGGAATGGGACAGAGCTGGATTTGATGGTTGTCTATTCTGGTATAAGCTACCTCGTAACTACTATAGGGGATTGCGATGCCTGGAGGGTGGGCCTTCTCTGGACAAACGGTCCATGTGAGACATTGACCGGGAGAAGGAACGGAGGGTTTACGGACCTCCACGCGTTACTATGAGCCCCTCATTGAAATCGCACACTCGGGAAGTGGAAAAAGCACTCCGGTTGGCTGTGAACTATATAGGGCGTCCTGGTGTTGAGGGGAACAACACTCATAGGGTAGGCACTTATATTGGAGTGGGCATCCGGAGAGTCTTGATTGGTTACTCGAGCCACGATCGGTGTAGATCAGGGTAGTGTACCCGGATGGTGTGGGGAAAGTGTACAACCTCTACAGAGTGTAAATCTATTCGAATAGCCGTGTCCGCGTTCATGGACAGTTGGGAAGGTTGTTGTAGAGCGGTGCTAGTTTTGCTTTCAAAAAGGATTTCGGAAAAGAAATGGCTTTGGAAATGTTTTGACCATGGGATGGTCGTAAAGGAGAAAGGTTTTGACCATGGGATGGTCAGAAGGAGGAGAAAAAGGAGTTTGGTCGTGGGACGACCTGAGGACGGGAACAAATGGGGGGCCCAGTCCTAACGTTTTCCAAAACTTTTCAAAAAGGTTTCCAAAATGCTTTACAAAAAATTTCAACAAAGATATGTAGATGCTATATCTACAAGAGAAACTATTTGAGAAAAGAACTTCTCTTGGAGCCCTCCTACTACCACAGCCATAATGCATACCCTCTTGTTATTATTGATATCTTAAGGTGGTTTGCGAGTACATTCAAAGTACTCACTGGCATTGTCCCTGGCTATTAACTTGGTCAGATATCGAGAAGAAGGTGAAGTGGACGACTATGCGAGCTAGGCCGTTCTCCCAGCCAGTTGCATGTAGGTTAAGGCATGGATCGGGCGCTACGATTGATGAAGTTCCGCTGATGATTACTGATGTAGCCATAACAGCATTTATGTAAGTCTTGTAATTCGGTATGTCTCGGATGTTGTAATGATACTTGTCAGTTATGTTCCACGGCTCACTAATCATGGGAACGTGGTATATGCATAACAGGGATTCTCGGATGATTAAATCCGTGGGGACCCCACAGTTGTAATGCCCAATCAAGTCTCAAAGGAGTCAAGATGAGTAGTATATGCATGTATTGCTTTCTCGATGTTTGTCAATTGCCCAGCTGTAATTTGTTCACCCATCATATCATCTATCTTAAGGAGAGCCACCACTAGTGAACTATGGACCCCGTTCCTTTCTTTTATTATCAATCTACAATCAACTATTTATTGTTTTGTGTTTACTTTCTGCAAACTATTACTTTCTTCCACTCGATATGTTTGATCCTTTGTTTTTAGCAAAACCGGTGAGATTGACAACCTCACTGTAAGTTGGGGACAAAGTTCTGTGTTTGTGTTATGCAGGTCTCCACGTTGTTGCTGACGCGGTAGTGCGCCCTGCCAAAGTTCAGCTAGCAACACCTTTGAGGTGCTTCCTTGATCCTATTGGTTAGATTAAACCTTGGTTTCATAACTGAGGGAAAACTCGCTGATGTGCTCATCATACCTTCCTCTTGGGATCCCCCAACGAGCTCGTTAATACATGAGTCAGCAAACATCGAACCTTAAGTGTGTCACCCTACGGTTCGCAAACTATGCAGACATGACCGAGACACTTCTCCGATCAATAACCAACAGTGGGACCTGGAGATCCATAATGGCTCCCACACATTCAACGATGAATTCGTGGTCGAAAGAACCATTAACAAACGACATTGATTCCCTTTGTCACGCGATACTCTACTTATCCGAGGTTCGATCATTGGTATCTCCATACCTAGTTCTACCTTGTTACCGATAAGTACTCTTTACTCATTCCATGGCATGACATCCCTTGTGACCTAGTCACTTGCTTGCAAGCTAGTTGGATGACATTCCACCGAGAGGTCCCAAAGCATATATATATATGTCATATGGATGGACAAATCCCATTCTTGATCCATGCGCTTCAACACATACTTTCAGAATACCCAATGCCTCCTTTATAACAACCCAGTTACAAAGTGGCGTTTGATGTCATCAAAGCATTCATCCAGTGATGGTGATTAACATAATATCATGGTCGAAGGATTAGGTTACTATGTATTTGGAAGCTTGTAGAAAAATGAACTTAATGACTTGATCTTATGCTATGCTTACTATGGATGTATGTCCATCACATCATTCTCCTAATGATATGATCTTGTTATTAATAACATCCAATGTCTATGATCAGGAAACCATGATCATCTATTAATCAACAAGATAGTTCAACAAGAGGCTTACTAGGGACTCTTTTATGTTTACAAAACACACAAGTATTAGTGTTTCCTAATAATACAATTATAGCATGGGATGTAAACATTTATCATAAACAAAAATTTATAATAATAACCACTTTATTATTGCCTCTTGGACATATCTCCAACAAAATGTGCGTAGAGTTACTAGTTATGAGAGTATCTAGGTGATACATCCAAAACGTATCTACTTTCCCGAACACTTTTGCTATTGTTGTTCCTCTAAAATTGTGTTATTTGGATACAACTAACACGGACTGACGTTGTTTTCAATAGAATTACCTTGGTGTCTAGTTTTTGTGCAGAAAATCAACTATCAGGAAAAATCTCGGAAAATATGCCAAAAATCCTATTTCACTAGAAGACTCATGGAGCAGAAGACGAGACGGAGGAGGGCCATGAGGGGCCCACACCACCTGGCCGCAGGGGCTAGGCCAGGCCACGCCTGTGGGTGGTGTGGCCGCCTCGGTCACCCCCTTGGCCTCCCTCTTCGCCTATAAGTTGCCTCTTGACCTAAAAACCAAGGGGGGTTCGACGTTTTTCAAGATAGAGTTCTGCTACGCCGCCACCACCAGATTCCGCGAAACGGAACCAGAAACTCCGGTCTAGCACCCTACCGGGACGGGGAGTTGGAGGAGATCATCGCCATCATCATCACCATCGCTTCTCCATCAACCATCCATGATTCCCCCATCTATGAGTTAGTAATCCCCCACTGTAGGCTATGGGGATGGTAGGGATTGGATGGGATCGTTCATCTAATGGCATCAGTTTGTTAGGGCATGGTGCCTAGTATCTATTATTAGTGTTTTTTGACTTTGTTGCAACTTGTTATGCTTAATGCTTGTCACTAGGGCCCGAGTGCCATGATTTCAGATCTAAACATGTTATTGATTCATTATGATAGTATCGTTAATGGTCTTACCTGCAAGTTGTATACACATATTGTTGTCCGGAACCAAAGGCCCCGAAGTGACAATAATCGGGATAACCGGAGGGGATGGCTTTGATGTGAGGAGCACATGTGTTCACGGAGTGTTAATGCTTTGCTCTAGTGCTCTATTAAAAGGATCACCTTAATTGCCAGTAGTTCCCGTAAGGCCCCGCTACAAACGGGATGGTGATGACCCACAAGTATAGGGGGTGTATCGCAGTATTTTCGATAAGTAAGAGTTTCGAATCCAACGAGGAGCAGAAGGTGCTGGCTAGTGGTATGGATCAGGAATTCTCTGCAAATACTTAGCAAACAGATTTTTAGGGGTTTGGATCATGCAAGTAAATAAAGTACGAGTAAATAAAAGACAATAAGAATAAATGCAGCAAGTGGCCCAATCCTCTATGCAGCAAAGGACAAGCCGGTTGTATTACTTAAGATGACCAAACGTTCTCGAGGACACACGGGAAGATTGTCAAGTGTTTTCGCTTCATATAGTTGATTAATCTTCTTTAGCTTGCTAAGTTTTGTGTGGGCGAACCTGTGCTAATGTACCGACCTTCCTAGGACTAATACATACTTGTGATTATACCCCTTACAAACATCCGTAAGTACAAGAAAGTAATTAAGGTAGAAACCTAACCACAGCCTTAAACTCTAAGACCCTAACGTCCCTTCTGCAATGGTTTCCTAACGGGGGTTCATGTTTCTATGACTCCGGCAACCCCTACGATTAGTAGCCAAATACACAATGCATTCCCCTAGGCCCATATAGGTGAAGTGTCATGTAGTCGACGTTCACATGACACCACTAGAAGAAGTACACCACAACTTAAATATCAAACTATTGAATCTTTCTCAACACAATTCCACTACTAACAACATGACTTCTCCCATGTCCTCAAGAACAAAACGAACTACTCACAAGACATCATATGGATCATGATCAGAGATGGAATAATGATGAATAACAATCTGAACATAAACAATAATTCAATGGTTCCACTCAATAGCATCAACTACAAAGAGTAATCAACACCAGGAAAGTTTCCCCTAAGAACTATGCAAGATTCAACCCAATTGTTACAGCAATATGGAGATGGTGATGATGGTGCCGATGGTGATGATGGTGGTGATGATGATGATGATGATCCTGATGAAGTCTAGCTTGATGGTGGTGTTGATGGCGACGATCTCCCCTCTCCGGGAAGGAATTCCCCCGAAAGAAATCTATCTGCCGGAGAGATCTTTCTCTCTCGGTGTTTTCTACCCCGCAGAGGCGGCGGAATCTTTCTGTGGTCCCTCCTCGAGTCTTAGGGTTTTGAGAGGATAATATACGCTAGAGGGGAGAGCTGGAGGTGGACCAGGGCGGCCACACCACCTGGTGGCGCGGCCTAGGCTAGCCCGCACCAGGGGGTGGTGTGGGCCCCCTGTGGCCCATCTCCACTCCTCCTTCTGGCAGTCTTCGTCTTCTGGAAAAAAAGAGGATTTTCCATATATTTCCTAGATTTTCTAATCTTCGTGAATTTTGCCTCCAAACAGCACCTTTTCCATCAGAATCCTGACTGCAGCGGTCCATGCTCCAAAAGTCATCAACCATGCAAAAACAGGTGAAATAACATAAGTATCATCTCTTAATATTAAATACATCAATGAATAACGGTGAATTATGATATAGAATAGTGATGCAAAATGGACGTATCAACTCCCCCCAAGCTTAGACTTCGCTTGTCCCCAAGCGAAACTAAGCTCAATAAACATGACCTCGGGATTATGGAGTGAAGAGTCGATAAAAGAATATGGACAAGAAGCATCACATTCATCAATACATAGATCATAACAGAAGACAACTCACTATTATATAACTTAGCTTGCAATAAGTAAAGGAAACACAAGAAAGATACATAAAGTGAATCATAGTTGGTAATGGCAAAGTTAGCTCTTGGTCGAAGAATAGTTGACAATTTGCTAGAGTTCACAAATAACTGATTTTCAACGATAGCTTTCAAAGTAGTAAACACCAAGATAAGAGAAAAGTGCAAAACAAGGAACATAAGAAACATGATTGAATAAATCATCATATGAATGAATGAAACACAACAACTCAAAATACTTGCTGAGGTAGAGGGGAATAGGTTTACTGACTCAACTAAAAGATAAAAGTAAGGGCCCTTCGCAGAGGGAAGCAGGGATTTCAAGTTTCATAAAGAGCTCCCAAAAATTATGGTACTTATTAGATTTCATCTCTCATTGCCCCTATCATAGGCATCTTTAGGTGATTAAGGTTAAAGTGACACATCTAAGAGGATATGCTTGACAAGTTATAAGTTGAAGTCTCATGCCCCTTACTTACGAAGACCGAACCTCATGCTACTCAACTTCAGTCACAAGTAAGCTCTTATCATTGTAAATACGTATGTATCATAGAGAACCGCCAACGGGGTACCCCTTGCACATGATACAGGAGCTATGCCATAATCAAAATGACAAGGCAAGCAGACAATGAGCATCGCAGTGATCTTTTTTATTTTCTATTTGCATAGGTATTTATTGAGGATGCTTCATAGAGTGCTCATTATGGTTATGCTGCAAGTTTCCACCATGATTAGGCATGGCTTAGGCTAGCGGCCCAGGCGTTTCTCTAACACACATATAAACTCCATGGTCTTACAAGTTCCCCTTTTATTTCACACCGCCGGGATCCATAGGCAAAAAGAATCATGATATCAATGAGGTACAAAGTACCGGTGCAATGTTGAAAGCGTTCCCCATGATACATGGTTCTGCTAACTTCAACTCATAAAGCGCAAGCATATATGCAACAAAGAAGGACCCAATGGTTCAAGTTTATTAAATGCAAGAAAGTAAAGGTGTGCCATCTAGTTCGTGATAGCGTTAATCACTAATTTCCACATAACAAGTTTAATTTGGAAGGTAGATAAAAACAAGAATTTACTTGGAATAGAAATAATGCTAATAGGTAGGTATGGTGGACACAAATGGCATAGGTTTTGGTTTAAGGATTGGATGCACGAGAAGAATTCCCTCTTAGTACAGGTTTTTGGCTAGCAAGGCTGGGTAGCAAGTATAAGAGTTGAAGGAAACAAACAAACATACAAGTGATAAAAACAAACATGCAATCTTCCTTGGAAGCACAAAAGATCTTAACCAGAGAATACTAAACTTATGAGAAAATCAATAAAGAAGGATGATGAAGTTATATTTCTTTAGAGTACTTTTATCTTTTCATTCAGCCCTCAAAAATAGTGTTGCTACTAACCGCCAGGTTTGCCAAAACCAACTAAATTAACTCAATGATCCCAAAGTGATACCAATACTAACAACAAGATCAATCATATAACCACGGATTGAAAACTAATATAAGATATGCAAAAGAGTAAATGATAGAACTTCTCATTAATATTCCATAATGGCAACTCACACCAAGGGATACATATCTAACGAGAGAGGGGACACTTCCATAATGCAAACCATCCTACATGATAACTTCTCTATTCATGATATGAGTCTACTAAAAAGGTAAAAAGATAGATGATAGTGATGTGATACCGCGTCACTCCCCCAAGCTTGGAACAAACCAAGGGGATGCCAAACCTGATGACGAATTACTCCTTCAGTGGTGGTGGTATTCTCTCCTCATCGTCCGACTCCCATGGTAAGGGCTCCCCATCAATAAAGGACATCGTGGTCTCCAGCATCCTGAACTTGCAGCAGCATTTATACGTTTAAACCTAACCTCATGCTCACAGTTTTGATTTGAACATCGTAGAGTTGTGCTTGCTGTTGTTTGGTTGTTTGGTGGAGTGAGAGGACTTCATCCTTGAGCTCAGTAGTCTCCTTTTGGTGCTCGGTGATGAGTTCAGAACAAATCTTGTGGATGATATCCACTTCGTGTTCTGCCATCTTCTTGTACCTAAAGACTTCTTGCTCTAGTGCTTCCATCCTGTCCTCCAGACTTCCTTCACCTTTAGGTACTTGAACCTCTTTTATCCGCACCTCTCCATCTTCAAGCAACAACTCCTTAGGATGAATCTTCAACTCTCTCATGTATGGGTTGATGATATCCGCAGAGGAATCTTCCTTGGATGATCTAGAGGAAGACATTGTGGCTCCAAATCTTGGACTCTGCCTGTCAGAAACAGATCGAAACAAAAACATGACATGAACATGGTATACGAACCTCAGGGGATCCGAGGGATTATATATTACGAAGCTTTACAACAAAAGGAAGGTACTGGGAGAAAACGAGTCAGAGGCGGAGTCCGGGGTGGCCACACCACCTGGTGGCACGACCAGGGGTGGGCCCACGCCACAGGGTGGTGTGAGCCACCCTAGCTCCGTTTCCGTCCCGCTTTCGCTTCGTAGCTTTCTTTATTGGCTAAAAACTACAAAAATATAACTGGATAGATCTTTCACGGGACTTTTCTTACCTGAACTGTTACCTATTTGAATACGTACTCTGCAGGTCTCTGAATTTGGTCCTTGATAAAAAAATTCTGGAGTTATAACTTGAAAGGCATCAACATCTTCATTGTAAGAATCTCCAGCAATATAGTGCTTAAGTCGCTACCCATTCACTACTTGTGTAGTGTTATCTTTTAAAGAAGAAATTTTTATTGCTCCTAAACGGTACACTTCTTCAATAACGAAAGGTCCTTCCCATTTTGACAGTAGTTTTCCTGAAAAAATCTGAGACGAGACCTATACAATAGAACTTTCTCACCAACATGGAATTCTCTCTTAAGTATTCGCTTATCATGCCGTCTTTTAACTTTTTCCTTAAAGAGTCTAGCATTCTCATAAGCATCACTCCTCCATTCGTCCAAAGAACTTAAGTCAAATAATCTTTTTTCACCAGCAAGCTTACAATCTCTATTAAGTTCTTTAACTGCCCAATAAGCTTTGTGTTCTAATTCTAAAGGTAGGTGACAAGCTTTCCCGTAGACCATTTTATAAGGAGACATCCCCATAGGGTTTTTATAGGCAGTCCTATAAGCCCATAAAGCATCATTCAACTTTTTAGCCTAGTTTTTTCTAGATCTATTAATAGTCTTTTGCAAGATGGATTTAATTTCTCTATTTGATAACTCTACTTGCCCACTAGTTTGGGGGTGATAAGCTGAAGCGATTCTATGATTAACAACATATTTAGCAAGGGTCTTTCTAAAACCACCATGAATGAAATGAGAACCTCCATCAGTCATAAGATACCTAGGCACTCCAAACCTAGGAAAGATAACATCCTTAAGCATTTTTTAAGAGGTCTCCCTATCAGCACTCTTCGTAGGTATGGCTTCTACCCACTTAGTAACATAATCAACGGAACCAAGAATATGAGTATAACCTTTCAAGGGAGGAAAAGGACCCATAAAGTCAAATCCCCAGCAATCAAATGGTTCAATAACTAGAGAGTAGTTCATAGGCATTTCATTGCATCTAGAAATATTACCAACACGCTGACACTCATCACAAGATAAATCAAATTTTCTTGCATCTTTAAAAAGGGTAGGCCAGTAGAAACCTGATTGTAGCACCTTTTGCGTAGTTCTATCTCCCGCATGATGTCCTCCATAGGCGTTACCATGACATTTCTGCAATATCTCCTTTTGTTCGTATTCTGAACACGTCTTCGCATAATACCATCCACTCCTTATTTATATAAGTGTGGGTCATCCCAAAAATAATGCCTCAAATTGTAAAAGAACTTCCTTCTTTGCTAAGCTGTGAAAGTTGGAGGCAAATACTTGGAGACAATAAAGTTAGCATAATCAGCATACCAAGGGCTCCCTCGTGAGCTTATCCCTATTGCGGCCAATTGTTCATTCGGGACACTATCATTAACAGGCATAGGATCAAAAGAGATATTTTCCAATCGAGATAAATTATCAGCAACAGGATTTTCAGCACCTTTCCTATCTACAATATGTAGATCAAACTCTTGTAAAAGAAGCACCCATCTAATAAGCCTAGGCTTAGCATCCTTCTTCATCATAAGGTACTTAATAGCAGCATGATCAGTATGAATGGTGACTTTTGAGTCTACAATATAAGGTCTAAACTTATCACAAGCAAAGACGACAGCTAGAAATTCTTTTTTAGTAGTAGCATAATTCCTTTGAGCAGCATCAAGAGTCTTACTAGCATAATGAATAACGTTTAAATTTTTATCAATTCGTTGCCCAAGGACAGCACCTACAGCAAAATCACTAGCATCACACATTATTTCAAAGGGTAAACTCCAATCAGGTGGTTGAACAATAGGAGCTGTAGTTAAAGCCTTCTTAAGAGTTTCGAAAGCTTCCTTACAATCATCATCAAAAACAAAGGGTACATGTTTTTGAAGAAGATTAGTGAGGGGTTTTGATATCTTAGAGAAATCTTTAATAAACCTTCTATAGAAACTAGCATGACCAAGGATACTACGAATACCTTTGATGTCTCTCGGGCAGGGTGATGGCTCAATGCACGGTGCCCAGAAAAATCCTCGATGGGGGTGTTGATGTAGAGCTCGTTGGGAACCCCAAGAGGAAGGTATGATGAGCACAACAGCAAGTTTCCCTCAGTTATGAAACCAAGGTTTAATCGAACCAGTAGGAGCAAGGAAACACCCCAAAGGTGTTACTAGCTGAGCTTTGGCAGGGTGCACTACCGGTGCTAGTAGCAACGTGGAGACCTGCACAACACAACCACAGAACTTTGTCCCCAACTTGCGATGAGGTTATCAATCTCACCGTGTTTTGTGGAAAACAAAGGATTAAACGTATCGAATGGAAAGAAGTAAAAGTTTGCAGAAAGTAAACACAAAGCAGTAAAATATTGTAGATTGTATGTAAAGAAAAGGACCGGGATCCATAGTTCACTAGAGGTGGCTCTCCTTAGATAGATAACATGTTAGGTGAACAAATTACAGTGGGGCAATTGACAAACACCGAGAAATCAATACATGCATATACTAATCATCTTGACTCCTTTGAGACTTGATTGGGGATTAGAACATAATACATAGACCGCCATCCAACTGCATCTATGACTAATAATCCACCTTCAGGTTATCATCCGAACCCCCTCCAGTATTAAGTTGCAAGAAACAGATTATTGCTTTACGAACTGCGTGTAAAGTAAACAATATGATTGTTCTATGAAAAAGGATTGTTGTTTTCTCCCTAGTAGCAACAGCACATCTAGTACCTTAGAGATTCCTGTCACTTCCCCAGATTACTAGAGGCATGAACCCACTATCGAGCATAAATACTAACTCTTGAAGTTGCTAGCATCTACTTGGCCAAGATAGCTACTAACAATAGAAAGCATTCAAGATCTCAAATAACAAAGACATGATAGAATCAATAATCAATCTGAAATAGCATCTCAATATCCATCGGATCCCCGCAAACACAACATGTATGAATTACAAATAGATGATCTTGATCATGAACGGAGCTCACAAGATCGAAACATGAAAGCACAAAGGAGGAGAAACCAGCCATCTAGCTACTACATGGATCCGTAGTCCAAGGATGAACTACTCACGCATCACACCGGAGGCTTGCATGGTGATGAAGAAGGCCTCCAGGGTGAATTCCCCTCTCCGGTAGGGTGCCGTGAAGAGCTTCAGATCCCTCCCGATCTAGGGATGGAGATGACGGCGGCTACAAACTTTTTCGTGGATTATTGATCGGGTCCTTAGGGTTTTCGTCCCGAGGGCAATATATAGGCGGAAGAAGAGGCCGAGGGGGTGCCGGGAGTGGCCACACCACCCCCTAGCGCGGGCCAGGCCTGGCCGCACGGCCAGGTGGTGTGGTGGCTCCCTGGCCCTTCTCCGTCTCGTATTCTAGCACTTGATCCCTTCCGGAAAAATAGGCACTTTGGCTTTTGTCCCGTCCAATTCCGAGAATATTCATTTTCTGACTTTCCTGGAACCAAAAACAGCAGAAAACAGGCAGCTAGCACTGTGGCTCTTGTTAATAGGTTAGTCCAAGAAATCATATGAAAAGTACTCCAAAGTTGGAACAAAACACAAGAAAGTGGATAAAACCAAGCATGGAACATCAAAAATTATAGATACATTTGCAATGTATCAACATCCCCAAGCTTAACTCCTACTCGTCCTCTAGTAGGTAAGTGATAAAAAGAAAGAATTTTTGAGGTGACATGCACCATCAAAGACTTGATCAAAGTATTTGCAAAACATTCAAAGCTGGGATCATAGTACTTCAATCATAACATGTAAGACAAAGTTCTAGCAATACGCAAAGAAACTATGATGCAACATGAAAAGGCACAAACAAAAGATTCATGAATAACAATGCTTTGCAAGACGTTTTTTTGTTTCACATAAAGAAAACATAGCATACTAGTATTCAGCTTGTCCCTCAATAGAGTAGCAAATATAAATGCATAGGACACCTTCAAAGTTCATAAGAGTGACTAGATACAATAGTTTAAAACGAGCAATAACAAGTTATGCATCTATCAACTAGTCTTGGGACAATGCACATAGAACTAAGAATGGCCACTATGCTCTCAAAGTAGGTGCATAAAGATAGAAGGTGGAGACTCAATATAATGGTGGAAGAAAGGCCTTTTGTAAAAGGAAGTAGGGATTCAAGTCTCATAAAGAGCTTACAAAAATTATGGTACTTAAAGCTTTCAGCTCTCATTGCCCCTATCATAAGCATCTTGAAGTGATTAAGGTTAAAGTGAACAAACTATGGTGTACATGCTTGATGAAGTATAAGTCAAAAATCTCATGTCCCTTGTATACGAGGGCCGCTCCTCATGCTACTCAAGTTTAGTCACTAGTAAGTTCTTGTCATTGTAAGTACATGTGTATCATTGAGAACCGCCAATGGGGTACCCCTTGCTCGATGATACGGAAGAATCCCCATATCAAAATGACAAGGCAAGCAGACAACGAGCATCTCAGCATTCTTCTTATTTACCATGGGAATATGGTGCTTTTTTCTCTCTTTCCTCTTTTCATAGTATCTTTTTTTTTCTTTTTCTCTTTTCTCTTTTTTCTCAATATAGGACTCTTTTTTTATAAGAAGAATGCTTCATAGACAACTCATTATGGTTACGCTGCAGGTTTCCACCATGTCAGCATTGATTAGACCAGCGGCCCAGGCGTTTCTCTAACACATATACATAACTCCATGGACTTACAAGCTGCCCTTTCATTTCACACCGACGACATCCATATACAAAAGAGCATGATATAAACTAGGTACAAGTACCAAGTGCAATGTTGAAAGCGTTCCCCATGAATGCATGGTTCTGCTAATTCCCAACAAATAAGTGCAAGCATATACAACATAGAAGACACAATGGTTCAAGTTTATTAAGGGCAAGTAAAGTAAAGTGCGCCATCAAGTTCGTGAGAGCTTTAATCACTAGTTTTCTCATAACAAGTGGAAGGTAAACAAAAGCATGAATATACTTGGAATAGCATAAGCTAGTAGGTAGGTATGGTGGACTCTTTGGAATAACTTGGTTTAGGGAGTTGGATGCATGAGTGGAACTCATACTTTGTTGTGGAGGCTAGCAAAAGACTGGGAGCGACAAACTAAGAGAGCAATAATGGCCATAATCATGCAGAGAGACAAAACATCATTGATCAAAACATAAAGTGATACTACAAGTTGAAAACTAAAGAATCATAAAGGCTATGGTGACTTTGGATAGTCATAACATGGTGTGAGCATGTGCCAAGTCAACCCAAATAAAGCATCAAAGGAGAATACCACTATACTATGCTTTAATATGCTAAAACAACGCATGATTCATCCAAGGCACATTAAGCAATTTCAATTGTTTATAACAAGTCATGCTACAGCAAATAATAGTAAGCATAAATCCAAAACGATATCAAGCATGGCATGACAAAGCATAGGCCACAGTCAAAAACGAGCTCTTTTTACCACATAAGCATGAACTTTCCTACTCTTTTCCAATCCAAACCAAACTATTTGAAACAACTCACAAAGATGATAACAAATAAAGATCAGTGATCTTGTCTCACAAATCCACAAAGAAGAACTAAAAAGTTCTAAGCTAAAAGCACGAGAAAACTAAGGCTAAACACGGTGCTAGCAAAAGAGAACACTCACAGAACAATAAGAATGAAAACTAGAGTGTTCTAGGCAAAGAAAACGGAGCGTGTCTCTCTCCAAAAGAAGTGTGTTGGGATACAACCAACTTATTCAGAAAACTAAGCAAACTAAAAACCAAAACAAGATGAAAAAGAAGACGCTCCAAGAAAAACACAACTGTGCATGAAACAATAAAAATGAAGCATTTGGAAGAAACCTGGGATTTTTATTGATGAAGAAAGGGATGCCTTGGGCATCCCCAAGCTTTGACGCTTGTACTACTTGGATATTTCTTGGGGTGACACGCGTGGCATCCCCAAGCTTTAGCTTTAGTCCATCATTCATCTCATTACTCATTCCTTCCATACACCTGAAATTTTTCCTTCATACAAAACTTCACACAATCTCATTAGCAACATTAGTGCACATAAGATAAATAAGTCTTAAGGTTCAGTTCTAACACCAAATAAACTTCCATTAGAACACTAGCTACTGTAGTACTTCTCTCAAAAAGCTCAATTCCCCAAAAGAACTCAAGAAGGAACTAACAAGAAGCAAATGCAGAAAAATGGCAGAAATCTGTCAAAACAGACCAGCAGGTAAAGAAGAATTTTTTCGAAGACCTTCTGTTTCTCAAATCAAACAGTGTTGAACTAACAAAAGTTATATAACAACCTGGGGAATAAGCACAAAACATTACAGCTCAATCGGACGTACGGATCTCTCTCAGGAATTTTTACGGTGAAGCACAGAAATCTGTTTCGGGACAGCAACTTTCCCAATCATTACTTCTCTCTCATTAGAGGTTACTCTTGGCACAAAAAGCAAATAAAAAGGTTAAGGAGCGGTTATTACAGAGGTAATGACTTCCAAGACTCATCTAAAACTTTTGGGTTATCTCCCAATAAGTACTTCTCTTTAACTCCTTTAAGTTAGGCATGATAGTTTGAGAAGATGCTCACATAAAAAATAGAATTGAAGTAAAAGAGAGCATCAAGAAGAAAATTCAAAACACATTTAAGTCTAACCCACTTCCTATGCATAGGAATCTTGTAAAGAAACAAGTCATGAAAGCACAAAGCAACAAACATAGGAAAGCAAAACAAGTGCAACTTTAAGACTTTCAACATAAAGAGGGGAAACTTGATATTATGGAGATGTATACAACCATGTTTCCCTCTCTCATAATAACTTTCAGTAGCATCATGAATAAAATTAACAATATAACAATCACACCAAACATTCTTATTATGAGCCACATGCATATAATCATTATTACTCTCCACATAAGCATAGTCATTCTTATTAATTGTAGAGGGAGCAAATTCAACAAAATAGCTATCATTATTATTTTCATCACCATAATCATCAAATATAGGAGGCATATTGTAATCATAATTAATTTTCTCCTCAATAGTAGGTGGACTAAAAATATCATACTCATCATTGTAATCATCATATATTGGAGGCATAGTATCATCAAAGTAAATTTTCTCCTCCATGCTTGGGGGACTAAAAATATCATGCTCATCAAAACTAGCCTCCCCAAGCTTAGACTTTTCCATACCATTAGCAATAATGGTGTCCAAAGAATTCATACTAACAACATTGTTATTAGCATGCAAATAAAGTTCCATAGGTTTTTTAATTTTCTCTTCAAACACTTCATGTCCTAACTCAAGATAAATACTATAAAGCTCTCTAATTTTTTTTTGTTTTCCATTAAGCCTAACTAGTGAAAACAAGAAACAAAAAGACAAAATTGTAGAATCTAAAGGAAATAACTTCGAGTACTCACACCAAAAAATAGGCATTTGCCGTGGAAGGTTCTTCTTCTTTAATCCTCTGGTGTGAATACCTTTTGCCTTACCTCCCCGGCAACGGCGCCAGAAAATAGCTTGATGTCTACGCACTTCTATTCTTCTAGACAATTGTTGGGCCTCCAAGTGCAGAGGTTTGTAGAACAGCAGCAAGTTTTCCCTTAAGTGGATCACCCAAGGTTTATCGAACTCAGGGAGGAAGTGGTCAAAGGTATTCCCTCTCAAGCAACCCTGCAATCAAGATACAAGAAGTCTCTTGTGACCCCAACACACCCAATACACTTGTCAGGTGTATAGGTGCACTAGTTCAGCGAAGAGATAGTGAAATACAAGTGGTATGGATAATTATAAGTGGTAACGGTGATAGAAAATAGCTTGATGGCGTGGAAAAGACTAAAGGCAAACTAAAATAAAGATGAAAGCAAGCAAACTTGTAACAGATCTAATTGCAAACGGTGTTTCAATGCTAGGAAACAAGGTCTAGGGATCATACTTTCGCTAGTGAACACTCTCATATAAATATCTTCTCTTTATGATACTACTGTTAACTACTCTCCGGTTGGAGACTCTAATCCATGGTAGGGCTATAACAACACACCTCAAAGTAAGCCTTTCCCATCTAGATAACCCCACACTTTCACCTTGAGCACTAGATGAGTCCAACAAACACCACAATTTCATAAAGACATCCAACTCCAAATTTAACTCATAACAAGTATTTGTAATCTCTAGCCTAAGTGCCACCATGGTGTGCACACTGTCACTTTCACACACATGGGGAGAGCAGAGATTCATTAAAGCACTTGAGTAGCAAGATAGATCTATAGATTACAAGCTCATGATCACAATATGATCATGCATAGAGAGAGAGATCAACACATAGCTACCGGTAGAACCCTTAGCCTCGAGAGAGAACTACTCCCTCCTCATCATGGGAATCGGAAAATGTGATGGAGATGGTGGTGGAGATCGATGGAGATGGCTCCAGGAGGCACTTCGGCTGCGGCGGCACGGAGGACTCCTTTCCCGCCGCCAGTATCACCGGGGAGCACCGCCCCTTAGCACCCTTCCATCATGGCTTCTTGGGAGCCCTTCCCCATGGAGATGGGATCTATGGGGGAGGCAAAAATGTGGCTTTGGTGGCTGCAAATTCGTGGGTGGAGATCTGATTGACGATCTAGGGTTTATGCCTCGGGAGGCTTCTTATAGGCCAGAGGGCAAGGTCGGTGGGCGGCCAGGGGGCCCACACCACCTGGTGGCGCGGCCAGGGCTAGCCCGCGCCACCACATGGTGTGGCCGCCCTATGGCCCCTCTCCGTCTCGTCTTCTGGCTTCGCGAGTCTTCCGGTAAAATATCAACTTTGGCTTTTGTCCGGTCCAATTCCGAGAATATTCATTTTCTGACTTTCCTAGAACCAAAAACAGCAGAAAACAGGCAACTGGCACTGTGGCTCTTGTTAATAGGTTAGTCCAAGAAATCATATGAAAAGTACTCCAAAGTGTGGACAAAACACAAGAAAGTAGATAAAACCAAGCATGGAACATCAAAAATTATAGATACATTTGCAATGTATCAAGGGCATGTAAAGGTAGTTTTTTCTTGATCTTGTTGTTTAACAGCAATTTGAGAGAACCCGGAATATCCATCAAGAAAACAAAAATGGGTCTTTTTAGACAACCTTTCTAAAATTAGATTGATAAAAGGAAGTGGGTAATGATCTTTCTTAGTAACTTTTTTAACTTTCCTGAAATCAATGCACATTCTATAGCCTACTACTATTCTTTGGGGAATAAGCTCATCATTATAATTAGGGACAACGGTAATTCCGCCCTTTTTAGGGACACAGTGAACAGGACTAACCCATTCACTATCAGCAATAGGGTAAATAATACCAGCATCAAGGAGTTTCAGTACCTCATTTCTTACCACTTCATTCATCTTAGGATTTTACCGCCGTTGGTGCTCGACCACTGGCTTTGCATATGGTTCTATATTGATAGCATGCTGACATATAGTAGGAGAAATCCCTTTTAAATCATCCAGAGTATAGCCCATAGCCCCTCGTTGTTTCTTCAGTACCTCCAATAACCTTTCTTCTTCCTTCCCTGAAAGTTTAGAGCTAATAATAATAGGATATATCTTATTACTATCAATGTAAGCATATTTAAGATTGTCAGGGAGAGGTTTTAGATCGAAAACCGGATCCTTTTTAGGTGGAAACATGGTACCCAAGTCTTCTATAGGAAAGTTGTGCTTAAGCATCTTAGGTTGATGATGGAGAATCTCGGCAATCTCATTTCTTTCTTCCATGAAGATTTCACTTGCATGATCCTCCATAAATTGTTGCAAAGCATTGTTAGGAGCAAGAGAGATAGAAGAAAGTTGCTCAACTCTAAAATCCTCATTATGAGTTTCATTTTCACAAGGTTCTTTAGTAAATTTCAAAAAATTAAACTCATAAGATTCCCCATCAAACTTAGTTAGGATTTTCTCCCTTTTGCAATCAATAATAGCTCCACAAGTACTCAAGAAAGGTCTACCAAAAATGATGGGATGAGTTTTACTAGAAGCTGAACCAAGTACTAGAAAATCAGCAGGATATTTAATCTTACCACAAAGAACTTCCACATCCCGCACAATACCAATTGGGGAGATGGTTTCTCTATTAGAAAGGTGAATAACCACATCAATCTCTTCCAACTCGCAGGGACTGATTTCATGCATAATTTATTTATAAAGCTCATAAGGCATAGCACTTGAACTTGCACCAATATCACATAACCGTAATAGCAATGATCACCAATTCTAACAGAAAGCACAGAGACACTAGCTTTTTTAGCTTTATTAGGATGTGAGACAATATTAGAAGCATCCTCACAAAAGACTATGTGTCCATCTTCTATACTTTTAGTGACAAGGTCTTAAGTAGCTGCTACAACAGGTTTAATGTTTATTTGTTCATCAGGTTTTACAGTTCTCTTTGCACTTTTAGTGATTACACTAGTTATCATAGGATGATCCTTTACCTTATCCGGGAAGGGTATTTTCTCGATATAAGGTTCAGGTAAGATGTGATCAATAGTGTAAAACTCAGTACTCCCAATAGGAACACATTCAACAATATCTTTATAAGGTGCATGGTACTTGCAGCATCCCCTTTTTGGGATTTCAATATAAGAAGCAAAAGCCTTAAAACAATTTGTAATAACTTGTAAATCAAGACAATAAGCATTTTTAATATTTTGAAAGTCATCAGTTCCCATAAAAGATTCAATGCATTCATAATCATAATTTATACCTGACTTTCTTCCTTTGTCATTCTCCCATGCTTCAGCATTATCTTGAATACGGTCCAAGAGATCCCATTTAGCTTCTTCGTCCATGCGACTGAATGATCCAGCACAAGAAGCATCCAATAAATCCTTATCATGAAGAGAAAGCCTTGCATAAAAGTTATTGATAATAATATTGTTGGGGAGCTCATGAATGGGACATTTGAGCATTATTAACTCCAATCTCCCCCAAGCTTGAGTTATACTCTCTCCATCAAGAGGCCAAAAGTTGTATATTTGATTCTGGTCTTTATGAATATCACTAGGAGGATAAAACTTTGAATAAAAGAGAGGCACTATTTCCTCCCATTCAAGAGCTTGACCATGCTTCAGTAGCTTATATCATTCCTCGGCTCTTCCTTTCAATGATAATGAGAGTAACTTCTTCTTAACTTGATCTGTAGTAATACCTGCACACTTGAACAACCCGCATAATTCGTGTATAAGAGGAAATGATCACCGGGATGGACAGTTCCATCTAGAACATAGTAGTTATCCATAACACGATCAATAATTCTTGTAGGTATTTTAAAAGCATCATTCTCAGCAGGTGGTGGTTCATCTACTACCTTAGCAGTGGTAGTAGCATTACGAAATAAGAAACTCAGCGAATTATCCATAATGAAAATAAAGCAACTAACAGAAGTAAACAATACTCACAGCAGAGGTTTCCTTTACCAGTTCCACTCTCCAATAGCGCTTCACTCCCCAGCAACGGTGCCAAAAAATAGTCTTGATGACCCACAAGTATAGGGGGCGTATCACAGTATTTTCGATAAGTAAGAGTGTCGAACCCAACGAGGAGCAGAAGGTGCTGGCTAGTGGTATGGATCAGGAATTCTCTGCAGATACTTAGGAAACGGATTTTTAGGGGGTTTTGATAATGCAAGTAAATAAAGTACGAGTAAATAAAAGACAATAAGAATAAATGTAGCAAGTGGCCCAATCCTTTATGTAGCAAAGGACAAGCCGGTTGTATTACTTAAGATGACCAAACGTTCTTGAGGACACACGTGAAGACTGTCAAGTGTTTTCGCTTCATATAGTGGATTAATCTTCTTTAGCTTGATAAGTGTTGTGTGGGTGAACCTGTGCTAATGTATCGACCTTCTAAGGACTAATACATACTTGTGATTATACCCCTTGCAAACATCCGTAAGTACAAGAAAGTAATTAAGGTAGAAACCTAACCACAACTTAAAACTCTAAGACCTTGACGTCCCTTGTGCAATGGTTTCCTAACGGGGGTTCAGGTTTCTATCACTCCGACAACCCCTACGATTAGTAGCCAAATACACAATGCATTCCCCTAGGCCCATATAGGTGAAGTGTCATGTAGTCGACGTTCACATGACACCACTGGAAGAAGTACAACACAACTTAAATATCAAACTATTGAATCTTTCTCAACACAATTCCACTACTAACAACATGACTTCTCCCATGTCCTCAAGAACAAAATGAACTACACACAAGACATCATATGGATCATGATCAGAGATGGAATAATGATGAATAAAAATCTGAACATAAACAATAATTCAATGGTTCCACACAATAGCATCAACTACAAAGAGTAATCAACACCAGGAAAGTTTCCCCTAAGAACTATGCAAGATTCAACCCAATTGTTACAGCAATATGGAGATGGTGATGATGGTGCTGATGGTGGTGATGATGATGATGATGATCCCGATGAAGTCTAGCTTGATGGTGGTGTTGATGGCGACGATCTCCCCACTCCGGGAAGGAATTCCCCCAGCAGAAATTTGCCTGCCGGAGAGATCTTTCTCGGTGTTTTCTACCCCACAGAGGCGGCGAAATCTTTCTATGGTCGCTCCTCGAGTCTTAGGGTTTCCAGAGGATAATATATGCCAGAGGGGAGAGCTGGAGGTGGACTAGGGCGGCCACACCACCTGGTGGCGCGGCCTAGGCTGGCCCGCGCTAGGGGGTGGTGTGGGCCCCCTATGGCCCATCTCCACTCCTCCTTCTGGCGGTCTTCGTCTTCTGGGAAAATAGGATTTTCCATATATTTTTCAGGATTTTCTGATCTTCGTGAATTTTGCCTCCAAACAGCACCTTTTCCATCAGAATCCTGACTGCAGTGGTCCATGCTCCAAAAGTCATCAACCATGCAAAAACAGGTGAAATAACATAAGTATCATCTCTTAATATGAAATATATCAATGAATAACGGTGAATTATGATATAGAATAGTGATGCAAAATGGATGTATTAGCTAGCAGGACAAAAGATGTTGTGCAAGTTCTCATTGCTCGCACGTATGACTATATATGGAACACATGCCTATGATTATTTAGTACTTGGATGCTTTATCTTATTTATCTGCAAATGCCCTATGTCTTGATTGCTATATGAATTGTATTATACATGCAACGCCCGTCCATCCATCCCTATGCCTACCACGCTTTAATCCTACTGTTTACTGCAATTGTTACTACTGTCTTTACTTTTACTACTGCTATTACTTTGCTATTGCTATTACAAAACTGTTGCTACTGATAAACTGTTGTGAGCAAGATTGTTTCCAGGTGCAGCTGAATTGACAACTCAGTTGTTAAGGCTTATAAATATTCTTTGGCTCCCCTTGTGTCGAATCAATAAATTGGGTTTCACTTCCCTCGAAAATACTGCGATACACCCCTTATAATTGTGGGTCATCAATACTATTTTGTGGCGCCATTGCCAGGGAGCATTGCTCTATTTATCAAGTTCACTTGGAATCACTATTGTTCACTGCCCTCCATTCATCATGGGTAAGTCTCGTGATGGAAAAGTTCCTATATTAACATCCACTACAAGAAGAGATACGGTTCTGAACACCTCTGTTGCTCTTGATTCGCCATTTGTTATGAGTAAGCTCCTTACACCACCACATACACATGCTACACATACTGCTACTAGTACTGAATCTGAAACTTCTGATGCTTATGATGCTGCTTCTACTGTGCTTGATAAAAGTGGTTCATTAGGTCCTTTCCTAGATGCTACGATTGCTAGAACTATAGCTGGAAACACTGAAACCCCTAATGAAGACACTACTACACCTGTCAGTTCACCTGACTCTATAGAGAGCTATGATATTGAAGACAGATATATAGAAATGAATGATGAATTTATTAAAGAATGTCAAAATACTCATGGTAAAAGTGCTATTAAGAGTCTCCTTGAGAGGCGTACTATAAAACCCAAATTATCTCCTAATGATAAGTTTGCTACATCTCCCATAAACATTAAAGATAAGGATTATGATTTCTCTCTTGATTTATCTTATATAACTATTATTGAGAAAGAAACTTTTTGTTGGACTAAGAATGAAAGTGCGGTAGCACATATGACTGAGCTTTCTACCATGAGTGGCTTATTTTCTGATAATATTAAGATGTGCACCTACTTTGTTGCTAAAATTTTCCCTTTTTCACTGAAAGGAGAAGCTAAAACTTGTTTTAATAATTAACCTCCTGGATCTATTGATAGCTCTGATTGCTTGATTAGTACCTTCCTTCAGAAATATTTCCCTCCTAGTGCTAGACATGCCATTTTGCAGGAACTTTTTGATTTTAAACAGGGAGAAAATGAGATATTGCCTGAATCATGGGCTAGGTTTTGTGATTTCATTCATGCACAGGCTGGATGTCCATTACCTAAGAATGAGATCCTTGATATATATTATAATGGACTAACTGAAGAATCTAGGACATACCTGGATAGTTGTGTTGATTGTGTTTTTAGGAATATAACTCCAAAGGAAGGAGAGGAATTACTGGCTAAAATAAGCAAGAATTATGATGACTGGACTCCACTTGAGCCAACTACACCTAAGGTAACTGTGCCTGAGCCAACACCAACACCAACACCAACATCAAAGAAGAGGGGAGTTATTGAACTAAATGATGAAGTGATGAAGGAAGCTAAGAAATGTCTTTAGGAGAAGGGTGTTAAACCTAAAGATGTGAAGAATTTACCTCCTATAGAAGAACTATGTAAGCCAATCTCCCACTCATCCACTATTGAGGTACACTCTCTCCAACATTTTGATGAAGGTGATATTCCTTATTCCAAACCTCCTGATCAATCCTTAGAAGAATTTGATATTTTTGTTGTTAAGCAAGATAATTTTAATAAAAGGGTGCAAAATCATCTAATGGAAAACTCTAGAGCTATTATTGAGTTGAAGGATATTGTGGAAAGAACCTCTAATGATGTTAAAATGCTTGTTAAACACTTCCAAATGGTTCAAACTCAAATTGATCAGCTTATTAAGGTACAAAAAGATTTGCTAGTTAATGCTTCTAAGGAAAAACAAGCTTATGAAATTAGAACAAGAAGTGGTGCTACCACCCAGGATCCTCTATACCCTGAGGGGCATCCTAAAAGAATTGAGCAAGATTCTCAAAAATTGAAAATAGTGGTACTTCTCCTAAGAAAAGGAAAAAAGAAACATAAAACTATTATAGAGTCTTCTGAGCCTACTAAAGATCCTAATAGTATATGTCTCTGATGCTGAAACTGAAAGTGGTAATGAGGAAAATGATGCTCCTGATAAAGAAAAAGTTGAAGAAGAACCTGAAAGACACACTAAAAATGCTAAATACACTAAGGAAGATTTTGTTGCTAAGAAACATGGTAGTGAAAGAGAGCCTTGGGTCCAAAAGCATATGCCTTTCCTGGATAAGAAACACAAGTCCAAGGAAGATGAACACTATAACAAGTTTTGTGAGTGGATGAAACCTTTATTTTTTCAAATGCCTTTGACTGATGCTATTAAAATGCATGCGCCTGTTTTGTTTAACCTTGATACCAGGGAAGGATGGTCACTCACCGAGGAAGAGCTCGATGCATATCTGGGGGAGCTCTCCCAGCAAGAGCAGGATACTGGAAGGGAGATTACAGATGATTCGGTCCAGCCCTCGAATGAGGGGGAGTCCTTGTATCAGCAGCCTACCTATGATTGGGGAGCTTCTTCTTCTTCCCAAGGGCCTAACCACGATCATTCTTACGATGACCCGTCGGCTTGGAACCCTTACCCATGTTGGGGTTGATACCCACTTAGGCCAAAAGACTAAGCTTGGAGGGAGGTACACCGACACCACACTCATCTCCATACCATGTTTTAGTCGGTACTTTGTATATCCATGTTTCGCTTTCTTTTGCTTTCCAAAACACAAAAGGACCAAAAATATTTTCGTTGTTTCTCTTCTTTAACTTTTAGCCTTGGTTCGCTTCTTCCTTTTTGCTTTGTTTGGACCATTCGAAAACCCAAAAAGATTTTGCTTTGCTTGTTCCTCCTTTTCGTTCTTGCCTTTAAAAATCAAAAACACCAAAAAAAATCTATTCTTCTTTGGTTTTGTGAAGTTCATTGCAGGGTTAAGTAGAAATGGTTTTCTACTTAAGATTGGTTTGTTCTTAAGTGTTTGCCTTTCATGCATTTCATCTTTATTGTGTATTGCATGGTTGAATATATAGTGATAACTCTCCCAAAGGTTATGCTTGACAATGTATGCAATGAAATTTAAGTTCATCACACGTGCATATATTGTAGGGGAGTTTGCTATATATATGTTGGTTCTACTCACATCTCTTGCATTAGTTGTAGCTTGTGTGAGTAGAAGCAGTTTTGATATGGGCTAGTATATTTGTGTTACTTAACCATATCAAATACAACCTCTTGTATTCAACTTATTCTCGGATAAGTTGCGTACTTGTTTCTAATATTCATTATATAAACCCTCTTGTTCTGATTGTCATCAATTACCAAAATGGGGGAGATTGAAAGGGTAATTGCCCCTATGTGTGGTTTTGGTGATTAATGACAATCCCTATGGACTAATATTTTCAGTGAGTTTTATATGAAGGAATATTCCATAGGTCATGCTTGTAGTCCATATGTTGGATTCAAGTATGGATGCCATGAAGATAAAGTTATACCTTGAGTTTTGGCATCAAGATCATCGAATTGAAGATAATAATATGATATGTTCAAGATCTTGAGAGTGTGATCTCAATAGAAGAATTCAAGATATGGCTCTAAGTCGGTGTCATGATAGCCTCATTAGTTGAGCTATGGTTGATTAATATTTAGAGCATGTAATCAAATGAAGAGTTCCTTATGTACCTCAAGATATTGAGATGGAGCATGAGAAGACACTTGGTTGACCAATGCAAAGAGTGAAGAGTGATTTCAAGTTGGTCAACACATGAAGCATAAAGAATGTACCACATGGATCTTGTGGTGTGGTAAGCCTTGTCATTTATGCATCATGAACTAACCCATTATATATGTTCCTTTGTGGTTTATATATGGGATAGGTATCTTTCCATGGGCTTGCTTCAAAAGTGAAGATCTCAATAGCCCATGAGAGGATGGCATCAAGTGGTGATCGCCATCAAGGTTGAGAAGGGCAAGTTCAAGATAAGCATCTCGAGAAGATCATTTTCCTGAAGCTTGCCGTCCATATTGGTGATAATGCACATGTGAAGACATGTCTTAATGACGCTATCCCATAGTGGTGTATGGGGGAGCAAATTATGAGTCTTCACGAAGCAACAATGATCAAGTGGTGCATTCTGGCCTGGATGGAGCTTGAAGCGGTGTCATCAAGATCAAGCGGGATGCGCAAGGCAAAGGTATGGTCTTGCTAGGTTTTCCTTTTACCGGTCTCAAGGTGGTTGTTGGGAGACCGGGTTATAGGATAGATAGCCGCACTATCAAGAGGGGCTTTCGGTTGGGTAACTTGATCACATTGTCACAGGGAGCTCAATCCTTTGCATATTACTATTTTGTTGCTTCTTGGTATTTTCTCTATGTGAGGTTCTTGAGCTTGTTTCTAGCTCTTCAACAAGCCCAAGTTCATCGAAAACGGAATTCGTATGCATCTTATATGGCGTTTTTGAGTTTGAAGGTTTTACCGGTTCTTCTTATAGGGAGGCTCCATGCCTTTCCTCATTTGGTTCTACCTTCCTTTGTTGGACTATGATGTTTTCATGCACCATATTGTAGAGCTTGTTGTCCTCGTCAAAACAAGCCCAAGATCATCGAAATCGGAGTCCGGATGCAAAAGTTATTGCGTTTTTCGTGAAGTCAGTTTCATCCCGGTTGTGGATCCGGTTCAACCGAGCCCCACACCGGACGGTCCGGTTCCAGCTCCGGTTGACCGGATCTCAGACCGGGTTTTTCGGTTTTCGCGACCGAGTCTATCCCGGGTTGGCATACAGAAGTATTTCGGTTTATAGTCCGGTCCACCAACCTGGGAACCGAGTTGTCCGGTTCTGGGGCCGGTCCAACCGGACTTCAAACCGGGTTCGCGATGTCTCCTCCCAACGGCCATATTTGCTTTCGCCTATAAAAGGGGGTTCTTCCCCCAACGTTTTTGGGTTCTTGACCACGAAATTGACCCCCATTATTGAACCTCTTGAGCTTGCTTCCTCTCCCTTCCCTCCTATGATTCTTGCATCTTTTTGAGGGCTTTGGAAGAGGAGATCTAGATCTACAATCCCCACCAATCAATTCCTCCTCTAAGTGAGGGGAACCCATTGGATCTAGATCTTGGAGTCATTGGTTGACTTCCACCATTGTTCTTCCTCTCTAATTCCTTCCTAGCACTTGTTGCTTTGGTGGGATTTGAGAGTGAGGGATTTGAATGCCCTTGGTGTTCTTGCTTTGCATTCTTGCATAAGTGTTGAGCTCTCCACTACGATTTGTTCGAGTGAGAGACCGTGAGCTTGTTGCTCTTGGAGGGTGACCTCCTAGTTGGCTTGGCGGTTGGTGTCGCGGTGTCCTCTTCGTGGAAGATTGTGAAGAGACCCGGGCTTCTCCTTCGTGGAGCTTGTGAAGTGGTTGTGGAGCTTGCCATCTTCGGAGTGGAGGAAAAGCTAGCCATAAGGAAAGGGCTTATTCCTTCGTGGGATAGACTTGGAGAACAAGGTGAGCCTTCGTGGCATTGGGAAATCCTTCGTGGAATCCCACACCTCTGCAACGTGACGTACCTTACTTGTAAGGGAACACGGGAATACATCTTCGTCTCCGCGTGCCTCGGTTATCTCTATACCCGAGCTTACTTTCCTTGTGATAGCCATCGAGCTTGAAGTACTTATATCTTGCTTATCACTTGTGGTATATTTATCTTGTGTTATCTTGCTTAGCTTATCTTATTGTTGGTGCACTTAGTTGAGCCTAGTGTATTTAGGTTTTGTGCTTGTAAAATAAACGTTAGTTTAATTCCGCATTTATCAAGCCAAAACCGTAATAGTTTCGAAATCCCTCTCTAGGCGACGTCTCTATCCTTTCAATTGGTATCAGAGTAAGGTCTCTCCTTGTGATAACCCATAATTTTAAGATTTAATAAAAATTTGAGTTAAGTGAAAATTAATTTCGAATTGTTCTAATTTTTGTTAATCTCTAGTAATTAAATTGGGTGCTTAGTTTTGCATGCAATAAAATAGAGGAGTTGATTAAAATGGAGTTAGCACTTGTACGTGCATGTATGCCCAGAATGTGTCGATGGAGTTGAGCTAGACCCATGGATGCATGTATGTTCACTAGTATACATATGTCGATAAAGCTAGCTAGTAGATATTTTGCATGAGAAACTATATGGCACTGTATGAGAGGATTGTGGATGAGTCAGCTCTTGCGTGTCTCCAGCTGAGAGGAAAGTAAACTAGGGTAGCACACGTAGCTATCTTAGACGGTGCATCTTAGATATTTAGCTAGAGTTAGACGGCGCGACCTGCTATAAATAGATTGGCCTGCTTGTGTCTCACCCCCACAACGTTCATCGGAGAGAGACAGAAGTAGAGTGAGGAGGAGATGTTGTGAGAGAGAGATCACGCCAGTTTTGAGAGTGAGAGAGCGATAGCCATATCTACATGTGTACAGTCTAGAGTAGTAGAGAGTAGTAGAAAATACCAAGGGTGGTATTGCTGAAGAGTTAGACGGCGCAACCTGGCGGTGTATGTATTTTGGGATGAGGAGAGAGTACCCGGAGGCGTCACTGAATATAGAGGAGAGCTATCTAGGAGGATACCATTCTTATGCTGCCGTTGGATTATATTTGTTGGGTTTCTATTGGAGTATATTGGGATGGATATATATATATATATTTTCAGGCAAGCTACTTATACATCTCTCATATCTTTTGTAAAGTATGTTTCTATTAAATTATGATGGATTATTTTGGTAGTACGTGGTATACGAATATTTTCTGAAATATTTGTTAGCTAATACGCCGGTGTTGGTATACGGTGATGGATCCGCTGGAGCCACCGGTACGATCCGAGTATTTGCCATGAATATGAATTTGGAGAATAACTTGAGAATTGTTAATACTGTCTTACCTGTCACAGTTCAGGTATGGGACAGGCTGAGTTCTCCGCTGGGGCGTCCGGGTTCTAGTGGGACTCTGCTCTTCTAGAGGCCTATGTGGTTCTAGTTGAGGCTGTCAGCGTCGGAGTATCCCTCTGCAGAGTGTAAAAGAGTTAATATTAACCTCTGTGACTCCCGGGTTTGGGAATGCTTACTTTCATATGTGGCACCATGTGTTTTAATCTGCTTAATTACTGTAATCA
The DNA here is from genome assembly GCA_910589775.1 of Avena eriantha. Classification (NCBI taxonomy): domain Eukaryota; kingdom Viridiplantae; phylum Streptophyta; class Magnoliopsida; order Poales; family Poaceae; genus Avena; species Avena eriantha. The sequence goes on along the minus strand of OU342743.1, from coordinate 280,763,310 downwards.
TTTGTTTTTGAAAAGCAAAGTCTATTTTTACAATTTATATGACTGTGTGTATGATTAGTTCGCTGAGTACATTTTGTACTCACCACTTGCTTTCAATGTTTTTATCAGAATTGTGTTGTGTAAGATGTCGATGTTCAGAAGATTAGGCTGGACCGCTGAGCTTGTTGATGTCCACTGTATAGGCTTATAGCTGTGTTTTTAGCCTTACGCATATATAGGCCTCCAGGCTATATACGCGTGGCGGTTGTCATCTACCGGGCCGGGTCTCAGGGCGTGACAAATTAAGTGGTATCAGATCTCTAAATTTAGGATACGCGGGCAAAATGGGTAGATCGTTAGACAGTTTTGCAAGTAACCTTTTATGAATATTTTCTTGTTTAGAATTACTACCAATATTTTAGAATATTTTGTTTGATCCTATGACCTTTTGTTTGACTCTGAATACATTAGGTAAAATCATACATGATTGAACAAAGTAAGTTTGTTTTGTTATGAATTTTGGGGACAAAATTCTATTAAGGTGGGTAGAATGTGATAACCCATAATTTTAAGATTTAATAAAAATTTGAGTTTAAGTGAAAATTAATTTCGAATTGTCCTAATTTTTGTTAATCTCTAGTAATTAAATTGGGTGCTTAGTTTTGCATGCAATAAAATAGAGGAGTTGAATAAAATGGAGTTAGCACTTGTACGTGCATGTATGCCCAGAATGTGTGTGTCGATGGAGTTGAGCTGGACCCATGGATGCCTGTATGTTCACTAGTATACATATGTCGATAAAGCTAGCTAGTAGATATTTTGCATGAGAAACTATATGGCACCGTATAAGAGGATTGTGGATGAGTCAGCTCTTGCGTGTCTCCAGCTGAGAGGAAAGTAAACTAGGGTAGCACACGTAGCTAGCTTAGACGGTTAGACGGTGCATCTTAGATATTTAGCTAGAGTTAGACGGCGCGACCTGCTATAAATAGATTGGCCTGCTTGTGTCTCACCCCCACAACGTTCATCGGAGAGAGACAGAAGTAGAGTGAGGAGGAGATGTTGTGAGAGAGAGATCACGCCAGTTTTGAGAGTGAGAGAGCGATAGCCATATCTACATGTGTACAGTCTAGAGTAGTAGAGAGTAGTAGAAAATACCAAGGGTGGTACTGCTGAAGAGTTAGACGGCGCAACCTGGCGGTGTATGTATTTTGGGACGAGGAGAGAGTACCCGGAGGCGTCACTGAATATAGAGGAGAGCTGTCTAGGAGGATACTATTTTTATGCTGCCGTTGGATTATATTTGTTGGGTTTCTATTGGAGTATATTGGGATGGATATATATATATATATATATATATATATATATATATATATATATATATATATATATTTTTTTTTTTTTTTTTCAGGCAAGCTACTTATACATCTCTCATATCTTTTGTAAAGTATGTTTCTATTAAATTATGATGGATTATTTTGATAGTACGTGGTATACGAATATTTTCTAAAATATTTGTGGGCTAATACGCCGGTGTTGGTATACGGTGATGGATCCGCTGGAGCCACCGGTACGATCCGAGTATTTGTCATGAATATGAATTTGGAGAATAACTTGAGAATTGTTAATATTGTTTTACAAAGTAAAACTTGGTGCTACGAAGGTAATCGTATTGTACCGGTCACAGTTCAGGTATGGGACTGGCTGAGTTCTCCGCTGGGGACGGCCTTGAAACGGAACGTGTAGGTGATGGATCCGTAGGAGCCATCGACATCAGCAAATTCAGGCGTCCAGGTTCTAGTGGGTCAAAGGACTCTGCTCTTCTAGAGGCCTGTGTGGTTCTAGTTGAGGCTGTCGGCGTCGGAGTATCCCTCTGCAGAGTGTAAAAGCGTTAATATTAACCCCTGTGACTCCCGGGTTTGGGAATGCTTACTTTCATGTGTGGCACCATGTGTTTTAATCTGCTTAATTACTTTAATCATTTGTTTTTGAAAAGCAAAGTCTATTTTTACAATTTATATGACTGTGTGTATGATTAGTTCGCTGAGTACATTTTGTACTCACCCCTTGCTTCCAATGTTTTTATCAGAATTGCGCTGTGAAAGATGTCGACGTTTAGAAGATTAGGCTGGACCGGTGGGCGGGACGAATTAGAGAATCTAGTTGTTCTCATTTGTAAATGTGAATAAGATTGTAATAAAATGATGTTAGTGAGCTTGTTGATGTCCACTGTACCGGCTTATAGCTGTGTTTTTAGCCTTACGCATATATAGGCCTCCAGGTCTATATACGTGTGGCGGTTGTCATTCTACCAGGCCGGGTCTCGGGGCGTGACACTCCTTGTTTAGGCTTCACCGCCTAGAGTGTAAAGATGTCGGCTAGTAGTATAGTGCACAATGACACAATTATCTTTGATGACACAAATTATATTTTGTGGAGAAATTGCTTGCTTTGTAATCTTCGGACCTTGTGTCCAAATATTGAGCGATTTCTAGATGTAGGTTTTTCTCCTCCGATGGATCCTCAAAATCTATCTTTAGAGGATGAGAAAAATTTACATCTCGAAGCTCAAGTATCTAATGAGCTTATTTTCTCTTTGAGCCCCATAGTTAATTTGTTCTTGACAAATGTGAAGCGCAAGTCATCTCATGAGATGTGGATCAAGCTTAAAGAAATATTTGGTGGGTCCATTTCTCGTAGGGTCGGTGGTATCTCCGAGGAGCTCTCTTCTCCTTCACATTATGAAGAGCTCCAAGTGGCTTCCACCTCCGACCGCGATGAGATTTCAATTCCCTCCACTTCACCTACATGTGACAAGTCACAAGGTAATGTCATGGTGAGTGGAGAAATCATATGTAATGATGGTAGTGGTTCTCTTTACACCAATGATTCTTGTTCTATAATTGCTAATGGTGTAGAGAGTTTGGACTTAAGCACTTCTCGCAACGATAATTATGTATCCCCTTGTGTTGCTAGTCCTTGCATATTGTCTAGAAATTATTTGAGTACTAGTGTAGATGATATGCTTGATTTGTCTTGTTCCAATGAACAAAATTCTTCTATTTCCTCTAGTTGTGTATCTAACAATATAGAGGAAATCGAACACCCTATGGAGCAAGACACGATCATGAATGAAGATTCAAGAATATCCTCATCTTCATTCTCCCGTGCTCACATGTGCCTTATGGCAAGAGGATCAAAGGTATCTCCTATTTTGGATCCCAAGATATCTTCTCTAGATAATAGCAATGATAATGATGATAGTGATGATGACCTTGATGAGGATACTAGTGCTCTTGTGCTTGAGTTAACTTTTTTTTTACCTCTCTTCGTGGTAATAATAAGGCTGTTGCTTGTCTCAAACATGTTATGGACACCATAACTAAACAAACGGAAACCATAGAGGAGTTGGATTTCCAACTTGATGATGGGAGTCGTAGATTCCATCTCCTTAAGCAGGAGCTTGCCGAGGAGAAGCACACTAATTGTCTCCTCACACAAAAAATTGAATCTTACGAGGTTGAAAATGAAAAAATTATTAATGATGCTAGTGCTACTAACTCTAATTCTTGTGAAGCATCTATGTTAAAGGAGAATGTTGAGCTAAGGGCTCAACTTGAGTTGCTAACTAGCAAGTATAGGAAATTGGAAGAGAGTCATGAAATGCTCTCGAGCTCTCATAATGATCTTCTAATCTCCTATGATGGGCTAAAATTAGCTCGTGAGGCAAGTATCACTAAGGTAACATCTTGTGAGCCTCTTTTGGACATTAGCACAACTTCTAATCAAAATTCTATTTTGCCATGTGCTAGTCCTAGTGATCCTTCTAGTCATACTAGTGATAAACCTTGTGTTGGATTACTTGCTTTGCCTTATTGCTCTAACAATGAAGCTTCTACTTCCTCTAGTACCTCTATTTATACTAACCATGTAGAGGAAATCAAAGAGCTCAAGGCCCAAGTCACTTCTTTGAAGAAAGACTTGAAAAAGAGTCATGAAGGAAAATCCACACTCGATAATATTTTGAGTGTGCAAAAATACCCCAATGATAAAAGTGGACTTGGATTCAACTCCAATAACAAGAACAAGTCCAAGAGCAACAAGAAGAATGGCCAAGACCAAGTCAAGGATTCGGCCAAGATTATTTGCTTCAAGTGCAAGGTTGTAGGACATCATGTAAGATCTTGTCCATTGAAGAAAAAACACTTGAATGAGAAGCAACAAGGGAAGCGGCCACAAGTTCAAGGTCAAGCCCAATCTCAACCTCAAGTTGAAGCTAGGCCACTTCCCAAGAAGAATCAAGATAAGGCTCCCCAAGACAAGAAATGAATAAAGAAGAGAAAGGGGAGCACTTGTTGCTACATATGTCGTGAGAAGGGACACTTGGCCTCTTCATGTTCAAATGGTACCTTATCTAACCCTATCATTTTTGATGATTATTATTCTCTTGGGAAGGATAAGGATGGAAATGTGTTTGCCAAGTTTGTTGGAACTCAAAGTGGTGTTAAGAAAAGAACCATTTGGGTTGCCAAGCCTATTGTGACTAACTTCTTAGGACCCAACTTGGTTGGGGACCAAAAAGCTCAAACTTGATCAATAGGTGTTTTTGGAGGGCATTGGAGACTTGGCTAACTCATGAAGAATTAAGGGATCTTCATATATTATATTTTATAAAGCCAAGTTATAAGGATTATCATCTCCCTACCATATACCCAATGTGCCTCTTTGCGGTAACTCGAACTCAACTCTTTTATATTGAAAGTTACTTGCCCCTTTTCATGTTTTGGTTTTGTACCAAGTATGTGTTTGTATTTGTTGTGGCTCATGCTTGCTTATTTTGTGTATTCAAGTATGTCTATGTGTTTGGCACATCATTTACTTGTGTGTTTTGCTTTGAGCCTCTAATGCATCTTGATGATATCTTTTTTGGCTCTTTTTGAGTGGTTAATGAAACATCCCATTTTGGGGGAGTGATATGCCTCGCGCATCTCTCATACCTTAAAATGTGTGTACATGAGTACTACCATTTAGTATTGATATTGCAAGATTATCTAGTCACTATGTGGTGTGTCATACTCATGAGAAATTCAAATTCTAAATGTCCATTTATTATTTCTAGTTGAGGTTGTTTTTCCTCTTATTAAGAAAAATTGGGTACCACATTATGGGGGAGTAATATGCTTCTTTTGCATATCACAATCCTAGCAAATGTGAACATGAGGTGGTGCCACTTAGAGTTGATATTGTTGATTATCTTGTATCTAGGTGGCATGTTAGCTCAAACAAGGTCCTATTTTCTTGTTAGAAGCTTTTATTGGTCTTTTTTGGTCTTTGCTTGAGTAAGAAGTTCTTGGTGTGGCCTTCCTCAAATGCTTATCTCTATCGAGAGAAGAAAGAAATCTAAGTTTGATAACATCTCTGCCAAACTCGGTTCTCAGGCCGGTTGAACCGGTTCCCAGACCGGACGGTCCGGTACCAGTCCTGGTCAACCGAACCCAAACCGGGATTCTTGGTTTCATATACCGAGTCTATCCGGGCTCACTCACTATGAGCATCCCGGTTTGGATTCTGGTTGACCGGGTTGTACACCGGGCGGTCCGGTACCAGTTCCGGTCAACCGAACCCTAACCGGGATTCTCGGTTTCATATACCGAGTCTATTCGGGCTCACACACAGTGAGCATCCCGGTTTGGATTCCGGTTGACCGGGCTGTACACCGGGCGGTCCGGTGTGTGGTTCGGTCCAACCGAACTTAAAACCAAGTTTCGTAGAAAATGCTACAAACGGCTAGATTTCTCCCTTGAGTATAAATACCTCTTCTTCTAGCTTGTCTTTAAAAAAATTGTTGTGGCTCCCATTGTCTTCCTTGGCTTTTGAACATCTCTTTGATGGTGTTTCTGATTATCATCAAATGTGATTTTAGTGTAAGACAAACCTTTTCTTCTCGGAACCTTGTGCCATTGTGAAAAGTGTTAAGGGTTTGGTTTATTTGTTGAACCCTTGCTCTCTTGGGAGTTTGTTATCTCATTCTTTCTTCTCTATGTTATTTGCTTGAAAAAGATAAATATTTGAGCATTTATGTTTTTATCTCATCTTTTATGCTCAATAGTTTTTGCTTGGTTCATTTGTTGAACTTTGTTGACCAAATCTTGTGTTGATTTGATTCTTTGATATAGTTTGGACAACAAATGTGTTTTGTCACACCTTGTATGCCTTCTTGAATATTTTGGTGTTTTTTCCAAATTATATCTTCGTTGGTTCTTGAAAGTATCGTGCATGCACGTTTACTAAATGTATATCTTATATCTTGTTTTGCTTTCTTTGATCCAATATATAGGGTATACTCCATCAAATCCTTAAACGGCTATGATGTGCATGAAATTCAAATTTCATCTCTAAATATGCACATATGTTTATGGAGTATGTCCTATGTGCTGTGGTTAGTCTAACCACTTTGGACCCAATAAGTTTGGGGACCAAGATGTACTTGAATGTTGTTTTAGGTACATTGGAGATGCAATAGATGCTTATCTTATCTATACACATTATAATTGGAGCCAAGCTAGGATGATCGAAGAATTCTTATCTACTACATCATACCATTGCTACTCGGTAACAAGTATCTTATTCATGCGTACTATTCTTCCATCCAATCTCTCGTAGGTTGCATCTTGGCATGAATTTATCTGTTTGTAAATGTTGCGGTTCTTGCAAGGATCTTTGAAAGACTTTTTGCTTATGTGAGTAATTTGAGATGATGCATATAATGGGGAGTATATAAAATCATGCTCATGTTTCACCAATCCCAAATATGCCTTCTAGCAATTATTGCATATCAATTCCTCAATGTACTCTCATGTGCAATATTGTTGAAATTGCATTGAATCCTTCCTTTTGATACTTGTTGCCTTTCTCAAAATATCCCAACTAGCATTAGTTCCCTTAGTGTTAGTTGTGATGTTTTTGAGGTTTTTTTGTTTTTCTTTGGTGAAGTTCTTTGATATACCATGAGAGAAAATAGAGCCATGGGCTTTATATGCACTTAAGCAAAATATCATTTTTTTGGTATATCTTATGACTTCCTCTTGGATATCATGTTCTCTTGTTTTTATCAACCTCTTATGTGTGGATATTTCTTTGTGGATTATTCTCATGTTTCCCCACTTAGAAACTTATATACACAAGAGTGTTAATATATGGCATTGATACCTCGCCTTTTGCCAACCATCTCACTTATCCGCTTAGTTTTTCATGATTTTGGCAAGGTCTTGATTTATGAGTGCTTAGTTTACTTTTATTGCATCTTCGTGCACTCATATCTCATATTTGGTTTCTTTTGGACTTAAGCTTGTCTTGACAAGTGTATTGATTTATATCTATACTCCTTGTATCTTGGTTGTGTTCTAAATGATATAAAGGGAGTGAGGATTCCATGCTTGTGCATATTGTATTCAAATGAAACAACTCTTTTATGCACAAACCTTGGGGAGCTTCCTTATTTCATTTAGATCACTTTTTGTCCATTTGAATATTTGGATCTTTTGATTGCTTACTTCATCCGTTGAAGTTTCTTCACCTTGTTATCCATTTAGCAATATTTGATCCTCAATGTAGTTGATTTCCTCCTAGTATTCGTCATTGGACATGTGCATATGATTTCACTCATATTATGAGAAATGCACACCTTGGGAGGAACTTGAACTATATTGGCCTTCTAACTTTGTCATCCATTTTGGCACTTGTTGTCAATGGGGGAGAAGTTTAGAGGGTTTTAAGGGAAATGGTTTTCTACTTAAAATTGGTTTGTTCTTAAGTGTTTGCCTTTCATGCATTTCATCTTTATTGTGTATTGCATGGTTGATAACTTTGTCATCCATTTTGGCACTTGTTGTCAATGGGGGAGAAGTTTAGAGGGTTTTAAGGGAAATGGTTTTCTACTTAAGATTGGTTTGTTCTTAAGTGTTTGCCTTTCATGCATTTCATCTTTATTGTGTATTTCATGGTTGAATACATAGTGGAAACTCTCCCAAAGGTTATGCTTGGCAATGTATGCAATGAAATTTAAGTTCATCACACGTGCATATATTGTGGGGGAGTTTGCTATATATATGTTGGTTCTACTCACATCTCTTGCATTAGTTGTAGCTTGTGTGAGTAGAAGCAGTTTTGATATGGGCTAGTATATTTGTGTTACTTAACCATATCAAATACAACCTCTTGTATTCAACTTATTCTCGGATAAGTTGAGTACTTGTTTCTAATATTCATTATATAAACCCTCTTGTTCTGATTGTCATCAATTACCAAAATGGGGGAGATTGAAAGGGTAATTGCCCCTATGTGTGGTTTTGGTGATTAATGACAATCCCTATGGACTAATATTTTCAGTGAGTTTTATATGAAGGAATATTCCATAGGTCATGCTTGTAGTCCATATGTTGGATTCAAGTATGGATGCCATGAAGATAAAGTTATACCTTGAGTTTTGGCATCAAGATCATCGAATTGAAGATAATAATATGATATGTTCAAGATCTTGAGAGTGTGATCTCAATAGAAGAATTCAAGATATGGCTCTAAGTCGGTGTCATGATAGCCTCATTAGTTGAGCTATGGTTGATTAAGATTTAGAGCATGTAATCAAATGAAGAGTTCCTTATGTACCTCAAGATATTGAGATGGAGCATGAGAAGACACTTGGTTGACCAATGCAAAGAGTGAAGAGTGATTTCAAGTTGGTCAACACATGAAGCATAAAGAATGTACCACATGGATCTTGTGGTGTGGTAAGCCTTGTCATTTATGCATCATGAACTAACCCATTATATATGTTCCTTTGTGGTTTATATATGGGATAGGTATCTTTCCATGGTCTTTCTTCAAAAGTGAAGATCTCAATAGCCCATGAGAGGATGGCATCAAGTGGTGATCGTCATCAAGGTTGAGAAGGGCAAGTTCAAGATAAGCATCTCGAGAAGATCATTTGCCTGAAGCTTGCCGTCCATATTGGTGATAATGCACATGTGAAGACGTGTCTTAATGACGCTATCCCATAGTGGTGTATGGGGGAGCAAATTATGAGTCTTCACGAAGCAACAATGATCAAGTGGTGCATTCTGGCCTGGATGGAGCTTGAAGCGGTGTCATCAAGATCAAGCGGGATGCGCAAGGCAAAGGTATGGTCTTGCTAGGTTTTCCTTTTACCGGTCTCAAGGTGGTTGTTTTCCTTTTTCTCTATGTGAGGTTCTTGAGCTTGTTGCTAGCTCTTCAACAAGCCCAAGTTTATCGAAAACATAATTCGTATGCATCTTATATGGCGTTTTCGAGTTTGAAGGTTTTACCGATTCTTCTTATAGGGAGGCTCCATGCCTTTCCTCATTTGGTTCTACCTTCCTTTGTTGGACTATGATGTTTTCATGCACCATATTGTAGAGCTTGTTGTCCTCGTCAAAATAAGCCCAAGATCATCGAAATCGGAGTCCGGATGCAAAAGTTATTGTGTATTTCGTGAAGTCAGTTTCATCCCGGTTGTGGATCCGGTTCAACCGAGCCACACACCGGACGGTCCGGTTCTAGCTCCGGTTGACCAGATCTCAGACCGGGTTTTCCGGTTTTCGCGACCGAGTCTATTCCGGGTTGGCATACAGAAGTATTTCAGTTTATAGTCCAGTCCACCGGCCTGGGAACCGAGTTGTCCGGTTCTGGGGCCGGTCCAATCGGACTTCAAACGGGGTTCGCGCTGTCTCCTCCCAACGGTCATATTTGCTTTCCCCTATAAAAGGGGGTTCTTCCCCCAACGTTTTTGGGTTCTTGACCACGAAATTAACCTCCATTGTTGAACCTCTTGAGCTTTCTTCCTCTCCCTTCCCTCATATGATTCTTGCATCTTTTTGAGGGCTTTGGAAGAGGAGATCTAGATCTACAATCCCCACCAATCAATTCCTCCTCTAAGTGAGGGGAACCCATTGGATCTAGATCTTGGAGTCATTGGTTGACTTCCACCATAGTTCTTCCTCTCTAATTCCTCCCTAGCACTTGTTGCTTTGGTGGGATTTGAGAGTGAGGGATTTGAATGCCCTTGGTGTTCTTGCTTTGCATTCTTGCATAAGTGTTGAGCTCTCCACTACGATTTGTTCGAGTGAGAGACCGTGAGCTTGTTGCTCTTGGAGGGTGACCTCCTAGTTGGCTTGGCGGTTGGTGCCGCGGTGTCCTCTTCGTGGAAGATTGTGATGAGACCCGGGCTTCTCCTTCGTGGAGCTTGTGAAGTGGTTGTGGAGCTTGCCATCTCTGGAGTGGAGGAAAAGCTAGCCATAAGGAAAGGGCCTATTCCTTCGTGGGATAGACTCGAAGAAGAAGGTGAGACTTCGTGGCGTTGGGAAATCCTTCGTGGAATCCCACACCTCTCCAACGTGACGTACCTTAGTTGTAAGGTAACACGGGAATACATCTTCGTCTCCGCGTGCCTCGATTATCTCTATACCCGAGCTTACTTTCCTCGTGATAGCCATCGAGCTTGAAGTACTTATATCTTGCTTATCACTTGTGGTATATTTATCTTGTGTTATCTTGCTTAGCTTATCTTATTGTTGGTGCACTTAGTTGAGCCTAGTGTATTTAGGTTTTGTGCTTGTAAAATAAACGTTAGTTTAATTCCGCATTCTATCAAGCCAAAACTGTAATAGTTTGGAAATTGTCTATTCACCCCCCTCTAGGCGACATCTCTATCCTTTCATGTACCCAGTTGATATCATGCTCTTTTTTTTACGGATGTCGTCGGTGTGAAATAAAAGGGGAACTTGTAAATCCATGGAGTTATGTATGTGTGTTAGACAAACGCCTGGGCGGCTGGTCTAATCCATGCCTAATCATGGTGGAAACCTGCAGCGTAACCATAATGAGCAATCTATGGAGCATTTTTATTATAAAAAAAGAGAGATAGTTATTGAGAAAAAGAAAGAAAAAGATGATGAGAAAAGAGGAAAGAGAGAAAAACACCATTTTCCCATGGTAAATAAGAAGATTGTTGAGATGCTCATTGTCTGCTTGCCTTCTCATTTTGATATGGGGATTCTTCTGTATCATCGGGCAAAAGGTACCCCGTTGGCGGTTCTCTATGATAACATGTATTTACTATGACAAGAACTTATCGGTAACTAAACTTGAGTAGCATGAGGAGCGGCCCTCGTACTCAAGGGACATCCCCAAGCTTAACTCCTGCTCGTCCTTGAGTAGGTAAGTGATAAAAAGAAACAATAATTTTTGAGGTGACATGCACCATCATAAACTTGATCAAAGTATTTGTAAAACATTCGAAGCTGGGATCATAGTACTTCAATCATAACATCAAAGACAAAGTTCTAGCAATAAGACAAAGAAACTATGTTGCAAGACGTTTGTTTGTTTCACATAAAGAAAACATAGCATAGTGGTATTCAGCTTGTCCCTCATAGAGTAGCAAACATAAATGCATAGGACACCTTCAAAGTTCATGAGAGTGACTAGATACAAATAGTTTAAAACAACTAATATCAAAGTTATGCATCAATCAACAAGTCTTGGGACAATGCACATAGAACTAAGAATGGCCACTATGCTCTCAAAGTAGGTGCATAAAGGTAGAAGGTGGAGACTCAACAAAAAAGTAAAAGAAAGGCCTTCACTGAAGGAAGTAGGGATTTAAGCTTCATAAAGAGCTTCCAAAAATTATGGTACTTAATAGCTTTCAGCTCTCATTGCCCCTATCATAAGCATCTTGAAGTGATTAAGGTTACAGTGAACAAACTATGGTGTATATGCTTGACGAAGTATAAGTTGGAAATCTCATGTCCCTTGAATACGAGGGTCGCTCCTCATGCTACTCAAGTTTAGTCACCGGTAAGTTCTTGTCATCGTAAGTACATGTGTATCATAGAGAACCGCCAACGGGGTACCCCTTTCCCGATGATACGGAAGAATCCCCATATCAAAATGACAAGGCAAGCAGACAACAAGCATCTCAGCAATCTTCTTATTTACCATGGGAATATGGTGCTTTTTTCTCTCTTTCCTCTTTTCTCATATTTTTTCTTTTTTTCTTTTTTCTCAATATCTGACTCTTTTTTTATAAGAAGAATGCTTCATAGACAGCTCATTATGGTTACGCTGCAGGTTTCCACCATGACATCATGGATTAGACCGGTGGCCTAGGCGTTTCTCTAACACACATACATAACTCCATGGACTTACAAGCTCTCCTTTCATTTCACACCGACGACATCCATAGACAAAAGAGCATGATATCAACTAGGTACAAAGTACAAGTGCAATGTTGAAAGCGTTCCCCATGAAAGCATGGTTCTGCTAATCCCTAACAAATAAGTGCAAACATATACAACATAGACGACACAATGGTTCAAGTTTATTAAGGGCAAGAAAAGTAAAGTGTGCCATCAAGTTCGTGAGAGGTTTAATCACTAGTTTTCTCATAACAAGTTTAATTCGGAAGGTAAATAAAACATGAATATACTTGGAATAGCATATGCTAGTAGGTAGGTATGGTGGACTCTTTGGAATAACTTGTTTTAAGGAGTTGGATGCATGAGTGGAACCCATATTTGGTTACGGAGGCTAGCAAAAGACTGGGAGCGACCAACTAGGAGAGCAATAATGGCCATAATCATGCAGAGCGACAAAACATCATTGATAAAAGAATAAAGTGATACTACAAGTTGAAAACTAAAGGATCATAAAGGCTATGGTGACTTGGGATAGTCATAACATGGTGTGAGCATGTGCCAAGTCAACCCAAATAAAGCATCAAAGGAGAATACCACAATAATATGCTTTAATATGCTAAAACAACGCATGATTCTTCAAAGGCACATTAAGCAATCTCAATTGTTTATAACAAGTCATGCTACAGCAAAGAATACTAAGCATAAAGCCAAAACAATATCGAGCATGGCATGACAAAGCATAGGCACAGTCAAAAACGAGCTCTCTTTACCACTTAAGCATGAACTTTCCTACTCTTTTTCCAATCCAAACCAAACTATTTGAAACCAATGTATGAAAGAGGGGGTCCAACCAATTTATTCAGCAAACTAAGAAAACAAATAAAATGAAAAACCAAAATGAAAACGAAAAAGAAGACGCTCCAAGAACAACACAACTATGCATGAAACAATAAAAATGAAGTGTTTGGAAGAAACCTGGGATTTTTATTGATGAAGAAGGGATGCCTTGGGCATCCCCAAGCTTTGACGCTTGTAATTCTTGGATATTTCTTGGGGCGACACGTGTGGCATCCCAAGCTTGAGCTTTAGTCCATCCTTCATCTCATTACTCTGTCTTTCCATAGACCTGAAATTTTTCCTTCATACAAAACTTCACACAATCTTTATTAGCAATATTAGTGCACTCAAGATAATAAGTCTTTAGGTTCAGTTCTAACACTAATAAAACTTCCATTAAAACACTTGCTACTGTAGCACTTCTCTCAAAAAGCTCAATTCTCCAAAAGAACTCAAAGAGGATCCAACAAGAAGCCAATGCAAATAATAGCAGAAATCTGTCAAAACAGACCACCAGGTAAAGAAGAATTTTTTCGAAGACCTTCTGTTGCTCAAATTGAAAAGTGTTGAACTAACCAAAGTTATATAGCAACATGGGGCAGAAGCACAAACATTCACGCCTCAAAACAACGTACAGAGATTTTACACAAATTTTTACGGTGAAGCACAGAAATCTGTTTCGGGACAGCAACTTTCCCAATCACTACTTCTCTCTCATTAGAGGTTACTCTTGGCACAAAAAGAAAATAAAAAGGATAATGAGCGGTTATTACTGAAGTAATAACTTCCAAGATTCATCTAAAACTTTTGGGTTATCTCCCAATAAGTACTTTTCTTTAACGCCTTTAAATTAGGCATAAGAAGCAAGAAAAAGAATCAAGTGTTTGAAGAAGCATTAAAACCAAATTTCTTGCCCTTACCTCTCTTACTTTTATTCTTAACCTTAGGGAACTTATGAATGGTTGGTGGGGAAACAAAGTGCATGGTGCCATTTTCCACATCTATTATTGCTCCAAGGAGTTTCAATAGGGATCTTCCAAGTGTGATTTGTCCTTTTCCTACACATTCAATAACAAGATAATCAGTAGAAACCATTTTCCCTAGGATCTTTGTAAACACTCCTTCAGCTATTCCAATGGGTAATATTGTGGCATTATTAGCAAGAAAAATTTCTTCTCCTCCTTCATAAATCCCCCAAAGATTCCAAGATCCATAAATATCTTTGGGCATAAGACAAAATTTAGACATGATATCACAGCGAGCATGAAAAGTTTCATTGTTTATAGCAATCTTTACTGTGGGAAGCCATTCTGAGGGTTCAAAATTTATTGGAACATGGTTATGATGCTCTCTAAGCGTATTATAGCAATCTTTCAAACTAGTAGTGCTAGTCTCAAGAGTATTCAATCTAGCAAATATGTTTATGAAAGAAGAATCAGATTTGCTAGGCAAGTTGTAAGTAAAGACCAATTTCTTTATGGCATTAACAGCATCATCCTCATTGCATTGGAGGAAATCTCCTCCCACAACAGCATCTAAAGAATATGTATAGCAAAGAGCAATTCCAAGGTAAAATCTACTAAGGAACAAGCTTTGAGTAATTTTAGGTTCAGTTTTTTCATGCAGATCAGAGATTCTAGACCAAGCTTCTTTGAAACTCTCTTCAATTCCTTGTTTAAAAGTGAAAATCATTTCCTCAGGTGACATAGTGATTGGAGCAATGCTATACATAATGGCAACTTAAGATAGGAACTAATTTTTTTGTGTTTTTAATAAAGAAAGCAAACTTGTAAAACAATTTTTTTTTTGTTTTTGATAAAGAAACAAGCAAACAAAGCAAAAGTAAACTAAGCAAAGCAAAAACAACAAAGTAAAGAGATTGGTTATGAGGGACTCCCCTTGTGAAGATGTCCTTGACTCCCCGGCAACGGCGCTAGAAAAATACTTGTTGACTCATGTACTAACGAGCTCGTTGAGGAACCCCAAGAGGAAGGTATGATGAGCACAGCAGTAAGTTTCCCTCGGTTATGAAACCAAGGTTATCAATCCAGTAGGAGCAAGGAAACATCCCAAAGGTGTAGCTAGCTAAACTTTGGTAGGACGCACTACCGGTGCCAGCAGCAACGTGGAGACCTACACAACACAACCACAGAACTCTGTCCCCAACTTATGATGAGGTTGTCAATCTTACCGGTTTTGCTGAAAAGAAAGGATTAAACGTATCGAGTGGAAGAAAGTAATAGTTTGTAGAAAGTAAACACAAAACAGTAAACAGTTGATTGTAGATTGATAGTAAAAGAAAGGACCGAGGTCCATAGTTCACTAGAGGTGGCTCTCCTTAAGATAGATGACATGTTGGGTGAACAAATTACAGCGGGGCAATTAACAAACATCAAGAAAGCATACAAGCATATACTACTCATCTTGACTCCTTTGAGACTTGATTGGGCATTACAACATTATACATAGACCGCCATCCAACTACATCTATGACTAATAATCCACCTTCAGGTTATCATCCGAACCCCCTCCAGTATTAAGTTGCAAGCAACGGATAATTGCATTACGAATTGTGTGTAAAGTAAACAATATGATTGTTCTATGAACAAAGGATTGTTGTTTTCTCCTAGTAGAAATAGCACATCTAGTACCTTAGAGATTTCTGTCACTTCCCCAGATTACTAGAGGCATGAACCCACTATCGAGCATAAATACTAACTCTTGGAGTTGCTAGCTTCTACTTGTCCAAGATAGCTACGAACAACAGAAAGCATGCAAGATCACAAATAACAAAGACATGATAGAATCAATAATCAATCTAAAATAGCATCTCAATATCCATCGGATCCCCGCAAACACAACATGCAGAATTACAAATAGATGATCTTGATCATGAACGGAGCTCACAAGATCTAAACATGATAGCACAGAGGAGGAGAACCAGCCATCTAGATACTACATGGACCCGTAGTCTAGAGATGAACTACTCATGCATCACACCAGAGGTTTGCATGATGATGAAGAAGGCCTCCAGGGTGAATTCCCCTCTCCGGCAGGGTGTCGGGAAGTGCTTCAGATCCCTCCCGGTCTAGGGATGGAGATGACAGCGGCTACAGACTCTTTCGTGGTTTTTTTATCAGGTACTTAGGGTTTCTGTATCAGAGGCAACTTATAGGCGGAAGGAGAGGCCGAGGAGGTGCCTGGGCTAGCCACACCACCCCCTGGCGCGGGCCAGGCCTGGTCGCGCGGCTAGGTGGTGTGGCCGCCCTCTGGCCCTTCTTTGTCTCGTATTCTGGCTGCTGGTGTCCCTCGGTGAAAAACTGACTTTGGCTTTTGTCCTGTCCAATTCCGAGAATATTCATTTTCTGACTTTCCTGGAAGCAAAAATAGCAGATAACAGGCAGCTGGTACTATGGCTCTTGTTAATAGGTTAGTCCAAGAAATCATATGAAAAGTACTCCAAAGTGTGGACAAAACACAAGAAAGTAGATAAAACCAAGCATGGAACATCAAAAATTATGGATACGTTTGCAACGTATCAGTACTCAAAATGTCTGGGTACGCCGATAAGCTTGTGTCCTTGGGAATAACGATTCCCATTTACTTAGGCATACATCGTGTTCTCCAATCTCTGCCACCTAGCTACAAGAGCTTCATGATGAACTATAACATGCAGGGCATGAAGAAGACTCTCCCCGAGCTTCTGTCAATGCTTAAAACTGCAGATGTGGAGATTAGGAAAGAACATCAATCGTTTATGGTCAATAGAACCACCGGTTTCAAGAAATACAAGAAGGGTAAACAGAAGGGAAAGAAGGGTGGAAAATCTCTTGTTGCGCCTGAAAAGAAATCCTGGGTTGGCCCTAATTCTGATACCGAGTGCTACTATTGTAAGGGTACTAGCCATTGGAAGCGCAACTGCCCCAAGTTTTTGGCGGACAAGAAAGCCGGCAAGGCAAACAAAGGTATATATGATATACATGTTATTGATGTGTACTTGACTAGTACTCGCAGTAGCACCTGGGTATTTGATACCGGATCGGTTGCTAACATATGTAACTCGAATCAGGGGTTGTGGAACAAGCGACCGCTAGCAAGGGGTGAGGTCAAAGTGCGTGTCGGCAATGGATCAAGAGTTGATGTGATCGCCGTCGGAACGCTACCTCTTCACCTACCATTGGGATTAGTTATAAACCTAAAAAATTGTTATTTGGTGCATGCACTGAGCATGAACATTATATCTGGATCTTGTTTGATGCGATGTGGTTATTCGTTTAAATTCGAAAACAATGGTTGTTCAATTTATATGGATAATATCTTTTATGGTCATGCACCCGTGATGAATGGTTTATTTCTGTTGAATCTTGATAGTACTCATACGCACATCCATAATGTTGATGCTAAAAGGATTAAATTTAATGATGATATATCTGCATATATGTGGCACTGTCGTCTAGGTCATATTGGCGTTAAACGCATGAAGAAACTCCATTCCGATGGACTTTTGGAATCACTTCATTTTGAATCATTTGATACATGTGAGCCATGCCTTATGGGCAAGATGACTAGAACGCCGTTTTCCGGTTCAATGGAACGGGCAATAGATTTATTGGAAATCATACATACTGATGTATGCGGTCCAATGAGTGTGTCGGCGCGAGGTGGATATCGTTATTTTGTTGCTTTCACGGATGATTTGAGTAGATATGGGTATATCTATTTGATGAAACACAAATCTGAAACCTTTGAAAAGTTCAAAGAATTTCAGAATGAAGTGGAAAATCATCGTAATAGAAAGATCAAATTTCTGCGGTCTGACCATGGAGGTGAGTATCTAAGTTACAAGTTTAGCACACACATGAAAGAGTGTGGAATACTTTCATAACTCACACCTGCCGGAACACCACAACGTAATGGTGTGTCGGAACATTGTAATCGTACTCTATTGGATATTGTTCGATCTATGATGTCTCTGACTGACTTGCCACTATCATTTTGGGGTTATGCACTGGAAACCGCTGCATTCACTTTAAATCGGGCACCGTCTAAATCCATTGAAATGACACCGTATGAATTATGGTTTGGAAACAAACCTAAGATCTCATTTCTTAAAGTTTGGGGATGCGATGTTTATGTGAAGAAACTTCAACCGGATAAACTCGAACCCAAAGCGGAAAAATGCATCTTCATAGGATACCCTAAAGAAACAATTGAGTATTCCTTCTATCACAGATCCGAGGGCAAGGTTTTCGTTGCCAAGAATGGATCCTTTCTAGAGAAAGAGTTTCTCGCGAAAGGTGTGAGTAGTCGAAAGGTAGAACTCGAAGAGGTTATTGAACCTTCTCTTCATGAAATGGAGAGTAGCGTAGCACTGGAAGTCGTTCCATAGTTGACTTCACCAAATGAAGAAGGAACTATTGATAATGATCATGCAACTCCGAAAGAGAACACTACCGAACCTTGCAGGTTTAGCAGGACACGTGCAGCTCCTGAACGGTACAGGAATCCTATTGTGAATTTCATGGTTGATGAAATAGATGACCCTGCGACGTATGAAGAAGCAATGATGACACCGGATTCCAACAAATGGCTAGAAGCCATGAAATCCGAGATGGAATCCATGTACGAAAACCAGGTTTGGACCTTGGTGGACTTCCCTCACGACCGAAAGGCTATTGAGAATAAATGGATTTTCAAAAGAAAAACTGATGATGATGGTAATGTAACCATCTATAAAGCTCGACTTTTCGCAAAAGGGTTTCGACAAATTCAAGGAGTTGACTACAATGAGACATTCTCTCCCTTAGCGATGCTAAAATCAGTTAGGATTATGTTAGCAATTGTTGATATTTCGATTATGAAATATGGCAGATGGATGTCAAAACTGTGTTCCTCAATGGTAACATTGAAGAAGAGTTGTATATGATACAACCAAAGAGTTTTGTCAATCCAAAGGATGCTAACAAGGTGTGCAAGCTTCAGCGATCTATCTATGGACTGAAGCAAGCATCACGGAGTTGGAATCTCCGCTTTGATGAGGTGATCAAAGAGTTTGGATTTGTCCAAACTTATGGAGAGGCTTGTATTCACAAGAAAGTGAGTGGGAGCAATGTGGCATTTCTGATATCATATGTGGATGACATATTATTGATTGGAACTGATATAGATCTTTTAAATAGTGTTAAAATTTATCTAAACAGCAAATTTTCTATGAAAGACCTTGGTGAAGCATCGTATATATTAGGCATAAAGATCTATAGAGATAGATCGAGACGCCTAATAGGGCTATCACAAAGTACATACCTTGATAAGATTTAAAAGAAGTTTAAAATGGACGAAAGTAAGAAGGGGTTCTTACCTATGTTGCAAGGCAAGACATTGAGTAAGACTCAACGTCCGGCTACGGCGGAAGAAAGAGAGATAATGGATAAGATCCCCTATGCTTCAGCCATAGGCTCTATTATGTACGCCATGTTATGTACAAGACCGGATGTGGCACATGCTATTAGTTTGACTAGTAGGTACCAATCCGATCCAGGTGCGGAACACTGGATAGCGGTCAAGGATATCCTTAAGTACTTGAGAAGAACTAAGGAAATGTTTCTTGTATACGGAGGTGAAGAAGAGCTGGTCGCTAATGGTTATGTTGACGCTAGCTTTGACACTGATCCGAATGCCTCGAAGTATCAATCCGGATACGTATTTCTCATGAACGGGGTAGTAGTTGGTTGGAGGAGCTCCAAACAACCCATGGTAATAAGGTCAACAACGGAGGCGGAATATATTGCTACTTCAGAAGCAGCACAGGAAGCAGTTTGGATGAAGGAGTTCATTACCGAACTGGGTGTGGTTCCTAGTGCGTTGGATCCAATGGTTATCTATTGTGACAACAAAGGAGCCATAGCCAACGCAAAGGAACCAAGGTCTCACAAGAATTCCAAACATATAAAGCGCCAGTTTCACTCCATCCGTGAGCATGTCAAGGATGCATATATAAAGATTTGTAAAGTACATACGGATCTCAATGTAGCAGATCCGTTGACTAAAACTCTCCCTAGAGCAAAACATGATCAACACCAGAACTCCATGGGTGTTTGATTTATCACCATGTAACTAGATTATTGTCTCTAGTGCAAGTGGGAGACTGAAGGGAATATGCCCTAAGAGGCAATAATAAAGTTGTTATTATACATATTCAAAGTATATGATAGATTTTTATTTTGCATGCTACAATTGTATTAATTTGGAAATGTTAATACATGTGTGTTTAATAAACAAAAGGAAAGTTCCTAGTTATGCCTCTCTTATAAACTAGCCCGTTGATTAACAAGATGATCAAGGTTTCTTGATCATGGACATTAGATGTTGTTAATAACAAGGTCACAACATTAGTGGAATGATGTGATGAACATTCATCCGAAGTATAGCATTCCGATCAAAGTCATTGTGTTTATATTGCTATAACATCTAAAAAAATAATCCTAGTCCTTAGACCATGAGATCATGTTAATCACTAATACTGGAAGAGTATCTTGATAACATCAAACGTCACACCGTGAAAGGGTGATTATAAAGGTGGGTTCAGTGCTACAAAAGTGTTATGAAGAAGCTCATGGATCAAGACTGGGATTTTTCCATCCCGATGATAGATAGATATTCTCTGGGCCCTCTCGGTGATATCACATTAGTTAGCTTGCAATCAAGTGATAAGATCACTAGAATGTTATATCAAGGGAACGAGAAAAGAGTACATATCGGTAACGAGATCAAACTAGGTATGGAGATACCGATGATCGAATCTCAGACATGTAATATATCGCGAGACAAAGGGATTTAGTTACTAATGTTAAAGGTTCTCACGATCACAGAAGTCATCGTAGAATGTGTAGGAGTCAGTATGGATCTCCAGGTCCCGCTTCTGATTATTGATCTGAGAGGGGTCTCGATCATGTCTGCATTATTCACGAACCGTAGGGTGACACACTTAAGGGACACCAACACCATTTGGAGCAAATGTGTTTTAGACAAATCAATTGGAAAGCGCTGGAATTATTTCAATAGACACCGAAACTGTTTCGGGTGAAATTGCAGAAATTGGTTCTGCATGTAATATTGAAATGTTGCAGGGGGTTTATGTGAATGGTTATTAATTAAAGTAATTAAAAAAATTATGAATAAATTTAATAAAAGAGTTTTATTAAATGAGAGATCATTAAATTTGGAGAAATTTAATGCATTTAAAGTGGAGACTTTAAAAGAGAATGTGAAGGGGCATTTTAATGTGGAGGAAGTTACCACCACATGAATGGGGGAGGTGAGGGGTCACCCCCCCCCATGGGGCGCCGGCCATGGGGAGGGGCACCCCCTCCTCCTATAAAAGGTCACCCATCTCACCCTTCTTCCTCACACCTCCTCGTGAAGGATCTCTCTCCCCCTCTAGAATTATTCCCCCATGGTCTCGGATTAGTGAGATACATGTTCCTGGTGGCATTTCATCTGGAAGGAGTTACTGCTTCCGCTGCGTCGCTGGAGCAAGGAGGCGGAGGTTGTTCGGTGGCCTGAATGTGTGTGCGAGTGCGGATGCGGATGCGCTACTGGTTTTTGGCGCTAGGACTTGCACACGATCTTGAGATCGACAAGTGTACGACTACATCATCCACGAGTTGCTACTCGTTAACAAAACTTTGTTGTCTTCGCAGGTAAGTTCTCCATGGATGTATATCCACCCGTTGCTTGGATCTAGTAGATAGATCTTGGCGTATAGTTCACATCGTAGGAAATTTTTTGTCTTCTATGCTGCGAACCCTTCAATTGCAATGTCACTTATGTTTATGTTTCATGCTGCTTACTATTTTTGAGTTAGAATCTCTTCATAGCTTGCAATGTCAATTAAGTAAACTTAGTTGCATACTCTTTATTTTGAATTGCATGAGTGTTTGATCATATGCTGAGAATATGTACATCTTATGAAGCAAATGTGTTCATGAAAGTTTCTTTATCGCACTCAGTTTTCAACTGAATTGCTTGAGGACAAGCAATAAGATAAGCTTGGGGGAGTTGATACATCCAAAACGTATCTACTTTCCCGAACACTTTTGCTATTGTTTTTCCTCTAAACTTGTGTGATTTGGATACAACTAACACGGACTGACGCTGTTTTCGGCAGAATTACCTTGGTGTCTAGTTTTTGTGCAGAAAATCAACTATCAGGAAAAATCCCGGAAAATATGCCAAAAATCCTATTTCACCAGAAGACTAACGGAGCCATAAGACGAGACGGAGGAGGTCCATGAGGGGCCCACACCACCTGGCCATGCCTGGGGTGGTGTGGCCGCCTCGGTCTCCCCCTCGGCCTCCCTCTTCGCCTATAAGTTGCCTCTTGACCTAAAAACCAAGGGGGTTCAATGTTTTTCCAGATAGAGTTTCGCTATGCCGCCAGCACCAGATTCCATGAAACAGAACCAGAAACTCCGTCTTGGCACCCTACCGAGACGAGGAATTGGAGGAGATCATCGCCATCATCATCACCATCGCTTCTCCATCAACCATCCATGATTCCCCCATCTATGAGTGAGTAATCCCCCACTATAGGCTATGGGGATGGTAGGGATTGGATGAGATCGTTCATGTAATGGCATCAAATTGTTAGGGCATGGTGCCTAGTATCTATTATTAGTGCTTTTTGACTTTGTTGCAACTTGATATGCTTAATCCTTGTCACTAGGGCCCGAGTGCCATGATTTCAGATCTGAACATGTTATTGATTCATTATGATAGTATCGTTTATGGTATTACCTGCAAGTTGTATACACATATTATTGTCCGGAACCAAAGGCCCCAAGTGACAATAATCGGGATAACCGGAGGGGGTGGCTTTGATGTGAGGATCACATGTGTTCACGGAGTGTTAATGCTTTGCTCCGGTGCTCTATTAAAAGGAGCACCTTAATTGCCAGTAGTTCCCTTGGGCCCCGCTGCAAACGGGCTGCAAGACAAAAGATGTTGTGCAAGTTCTCATTCCAAGCACGTATGACTATATATGGAACACATGCCTATGATTATTTAGTACTTGGATGATTTATCTTATTTATCTACAAATGCCCTACGTCTTGGTTGCTATATGAATTGTCTTATCCATGCAATGCACATCCATCCATCCCTATGCCTACCGCGCTTTAATCCTACTATTTACTGCAATTGTTACTACTGTCTTTACTTTTACTACTGCTATTACTTTGCTATTGCTATTACAAAACTATTGCTACTAATAAACTGTTGTGAGCAAGATTGTTTCCAGGTGCAGCTGAATTGACAACTCAGTTGTTAAGGCTTATAAATATTCTTTGGCTCCCCTTGTGTCAAATCAATAAATTGGGTTTCACTTCCCTCGAAAATACTGTGATACACCCCCTATACTTGTGGGTCATCACTAGGCTTGTTTTCTATTTAGATGTAGAAGAGCATTGAGTGCTGATGAAAAGTCAGTGTTAAACTTGTTTGTTGGGTGATGTGAATGATGTAATGAACTTGGTGGTAAATGGAACCGGGGCGATGCCCTTTTCTTCTAAAAATATATAATAGATATATCTACCATAAAAATCTATACTATTAAAAGGCTAGAGGTGGTTTTCATCGCACCGAATTTTCGTTTGTTTGGTAGTTTTTTGTTTCCCCCATAGAAAGTTTCAAAATCAACCTGATGTCCCTGCCTTATCCTCTCCGGGTCGTTTTGGTCTCACGATCCCGACGACTAGTCTCCTTTGAGCTACGTCGCCTCAATGTCACTGGATTTTATATTTTCCCTAAAGCTCGCCTTAGAATCCCCACCGCCAAGCCCACCCCACCACCGACACTACCACACAGCCAATCGTCGCCGCCGCGTCGAATACCTAAGACGACCTGGCGGGGATATGACCCAAGGGTACCCCAAAGATGGAGAATAGATGATTCAATAGAAGGCACCTCTAGAGGGGGAACATAAATTAAAGTAGTAGAGAAATAATTAAATAAAAAAAGAAAATGCCTACCTGGGCCAGCATAAGGTTAGCTCGGCCTACTCCATACTCATGCATGCCGACTAATTAGCTCCCGGGCCAGCATAACCCGACTGGGCTGACTTCCCTACTAGGCCGACATCTACACATCTTTGCCAGGCCGCTACTTCCCGACCGGCACACGTCGGCCGCGCCCTCCTAGACCGACACCGCACTCTACCTCGACCACTTCCTCCACACCGACTTTACCCGCACCTGAGTTATTAGTAGCAAGGCTAGAGAGTTATTTAGTCAATTTCTTGAATTAAAAGTATATTTAAACGCAGATAAAGATGACTATTTTCACACCCATCATGGGGATTTCGTTTCTCCCTCGCGCCTAGGAGCCTTCAACTCCGTGCATAGGTCTCTAAGGCATGGATTCAGGTATTTTTCCCCTGCAGTCTATATATTGTTCAATCCCTAGATATTATGTTGTATCTAGCTTGTTTTTTCGCATCATATAGGATTGTTCACCTAGGTGTTTTAGGTTCACCTTTATTTATCCACAAATATCCCGAAAACAACAAAAATGGTTAAAATCTATAGTCGCCTATTCACCCCCCTCAAGGCATCGTTTTGATCCTTCACAGTCGACTAAGGACAAAACAACATGAACTAAATATGAGTACAAGGTTCCACAACTGCATCACATGTAGTGACAAGTACAAATAGTTCAAAGCCAGACAAAACATATAAATACAAACTTAGAAAGTAGAGCCTCTCGGGCGCCATTCCTAATGATGAAATCTTTCTTGATTGCACTTGCTTGATGAAGAGTTGTGAATTTCTCTCTCATACTGCACCATGTGAGAACCTCTTCTTTGGACGTGTTTTCACATATATATAATCACCATGATGGCAGCAAGCTTCAAGCATTTGATCTCTACGAGATGACTCAACTTGAACTTGCACATCATTTCTTCTTTCTTCCTCATGTTGATGTCATGAGGTATATGATGTCTACGCACTTCTATTCTTGTAGACAGTTGTTGGGCCTCCAAGTGCAGAGGTTTGTAGAACAGCAACAAGTTTTCCCTTAAGTGGATCACCCAAGGTTTATCGAACTCAGGGAGGAAGTGGTCAAAGGTATCCCCTCTCAATCAACCCTGCAATCAAGATACAAGAAGTCTCTTGTGTCCCCAACACACCCAATACACTTGTCAGGTGTATAGGTGCACTAGTTCGGCGAAGACATAGTGAAATACAAGTGGTATGGATATAAGACAACGGTGCTAGAAAATGGCTTGATGGCGTGGAAGAGACTAAAGGCAAACTGAAATAAAGATGAAAGCAAGCAAACATGTAACAGATCTAGTTGCAAACGGTGTTTCAATGCTTAGAAACAAGGCCTAGGGATCATACTTTCGCTAGGGAACACTCTCATATAAATATATTATCTTCATGATACTACGCTGAACTACTCTCCGGTTGGACACTCTAATCGTTGGTAGGGCTATAACAGCACACCTCGAAGTTCATCTTTCCCATCTAGATAACCCCACACTGTCACCTTGAGTACTAGATGGGTCCAACAAACACCACAATTTCATAAAGACATCCAACTCCAAATATAACTCATAACAAGTATTTGTAATCTCTAGCCTAAGTGCCACCATGGTGTCCACATTGTCAACTTCACACACATGGGGAGAGCAGAGATCTATTAAAGCACTTGAGTAGCAAGGTAGATCTGTAGATTACAAGCTCATGATCTCAATAAGATCATGCATAGAGAGAGAGATGAACACAAAGCTACCGGTAGAACCCTTAGCCTCGAGAGAGAACTACTCCCTCCTCATCATGGGAATCAGCAATGGTGATGGAGATGGTCGTGGAGATCGATGGAGATGGCTCCGGGGTCACTTCCCTGTCCCGGCAGGGTGCCGGAACAGAGACTTTCTGTCCCCCGAATCTCCCCTTCGGTGGTGGCGGTGCTGTGGAACTTTTCGTGGCTGGAGGCTTGACGATTTAGGGTTTTCGCATCGGGAGGCATCTTATAGGCGAAGAGGCAAGGTCGATGGGCGGCCAGGGGGCCCACACCACCTGGTGGCACGACCAGGGCTAGCCCGCGCCACCACATGGTGTGGCCACCCTGTGGTCCCTCTCTGTATCGTCTTCTGGCTCCGTGAGTCTTCCGGTAAAATATCGACTTTGGCTTTTGTCTGGTCCAATTCCGAGAATATTGATTTTCTGAATTTCCTGGAACCAAAAATAGCAGAAAACAAGCAACTGGCACTGTGGCATCTTGTCAATAGGTTAGTCCAAGAAAGTGTATAAAAGTACTCCAAAGTGTGGACAAAACATAAGAAAGTAGATAAAACCAAGCATGGAACATCAAAAATTATGGATACGTTTGCAACGTATCAACATCCCCAAGCTTAACTACTCCTCGTCCTCGAGTAGGTAAGTGATAAGAAGAAAGAATATTTTTTTAGGTGACATGCACCATCATAAACTTGATCAAAGTATTTGTAAAACATTGATAGCTGGGATCATAGTACTTCAATCATAACATGAAATACAAAGTTCTAACAATAAGGCAAAGCAATGGTGTTGCAACATGAAAAGGGATAAACAAAAGATTCATGAATAACAATGCTTTGCAAGACGTTTGTTTGTTTCACATAAAGAAAACATAGCATAGTGGCAAACATAAATGCATAGGACACCTTCAAAGTTCATAAGAGTGACTAGATACAAATAATTTAAAACAAGCAATATCAAAGCTATGCATCAATCAACAAGTCTTGGGACAATGCACATAGAACTAAGAATGGCCACTATGCTCTCAAAGTAGGTGCATAAAGGTAGAAGGTGGAGACTCAATATATGAGTGGAAGAAAGGCCTTCATAGAAGGAAGTAGGGATTCAAGTCTCATAAAGAGCTTCCAAAAATTATGGTACTTAATAGCTTTCAGCTCTCATTGCCCCTATCATAAGCATCTTGAAGTGATTAAGGTTACAGTGAACAAACTATGGTGTATATGCTTGACGAAGTATAAGTTGGAAATCTCATGTCCCTTGAATACGAGGGCCGCTCCTCATGCTACTCAAGTTTAGTCACCGGTAAGTTCTTGTCATCGTAAGTACATGTGTATCATAGAGAACCGCCAACGGGGTACCCCTTTCCCGATGATACGGAACAATCCCCATATCAAAATGACAAGGCAAGCAGACAACAAGCATCTCAGCAATCTTCTTATTTACCATGGGAATATGGTGCTTTTTTCTCTCTTTCCTCTTTTCTCATATTTTTTCTTTTTCTCTTTTTTCTCAATATCTGACTCTTTTTTTATAAGAAGAATGCTTCATAGACAGCTCATTATGGTTACGCTGCAGGTTTCCACCATGACATCATGGATTAGACCGGTGGCCTAGGCGTTTCTCTAACACACATACATAACTCCATGGACTTACAAGCTCTCCTTTCATTTCACACCGACGACATCCATAGACAAAAGAGCATGATATCAACTAGGTACAAAGTACAAGTGCAATGTTGAAAGCGTTCCCCATGACAGCATGGTTCTGCTAATCCCCAACAAATAAGTGCAAGCATATACAACATAGACAACACAATGGTTCAAGTTTATTAAGGGCAAGAAAAGTAAAGTGTGCCATCAAGTTCGTGAGATCTTTAATCACTAGTTATCTCATAACAAGTTTAATTTAGAAGGTAGATAAAAACATGAATATACTTGGAATAGCATATGCTAATAGGTAGGTATGGTGGACTCTTTGGAACAACTTGGTTTTAGGAGTTGGATGCATGAGTGGAACTCATACTTGGTTGTGGAGGCTAGCAAAAGACTGGGAGCGACCAACTAAGAGAGCAATAATGGCCAAAATCAGGCAGAGCGATAAAACATCATTGATCAAAGCATAAGGTGATACTACAAGTTGAAAACTAAAGGATCATAAAGGCTATGTGACTTGGGATAGTCATAACATGGTGTGAGCATGCGCCAAGTCAACCCAAATAAAGCATCAAAGGAGAATACCACAATAATATGCTTTAATATGCTAAAACAACGCATGATTCTTCAAAGGAACATTAAGCAATCTCAATTGTTTATAACAAGTCATGCTACAGAAAAGAATACTAAGCATAAAACCAAAACAATATCAAGCATGGCATGACAAAGCATAGGCCATATTCAAAAACAAGCTCTCTTTACCACTTAAGCGTGAACTTTCCTACTCTTTTCCAATCCAAACCAAACTATTTGAAAACCAATGCATGAAAGAGGGGGTCCAACCAATTTATTCAGCAAACTAAGAAAACAAAGCAAACGAAAAAAACAAAATGAAAACGAAAAAGAAGACGCTCCAAGAACAACACAATTGTGCACGAAACAATAAAAAGGAATCGTTTGGAAGGAACCTGGAATTTTCATTGATGAAGAAGGGGGGTGCCTTGGGCATCCCCAAGCTTTGACGCTTGTAATTCTTGGATATCTCTTGGGGTGACACGCGTGGCATCCCCAAGCTTGAGCTTTAGTCCATCCATCATCTCATTACTCATTCCTTCCATAACCTGAAATTTTTCCTTCATACAAAACTTCACACAATCTTTATTAGCAACATTAGTGCACTCAAGATAATAGGTCTTTAGGTTCAGTTCTAACACCAATAAACTTCCATTAAAACACCAGCTAATGTAGCACTTCCCTCAAAAAGCTCAATTCCTCAAAAGAACTCAAAAAGGAACCAACAAGAAGCAAATGCAAATAATGGAAGAAATCTGTCAAAACAGACCAGCAGGTAAAGACGAATTTTTTCGAAGAACTTCTGTTGCTCAAATATAAAAGTGTTGAACTAATGAAAGTTAGATAACAACATGGGTCATAAGCACAAAATTTCACGCCTCAAAAGGACGTACAGAGATTTTACACGAATTTTTACGGTGAAGCACAGAAATCTGTCTCAGGAGAGCAACTTTCCCAATCGTTACTTCTCTCTAATTAGAGGTTACTCTTGGCACAAAAAGAAAATAAAAAGGATAAGGAGCGTTTATTACAGAGGTAATAACTTGCAAGACTCATCTAAAACTTTTGGGTTATCTCCTAATAAGTACTTTTATTTAACGCCTTTAAGTTAGGCATGATAGTTTGAGAAGATGCTCACATAAGAAATATGAATTGAAGTAAAAGAAAGCATCAAGAAGCAAATTCAAAACACATTTAAGTCTAACCCACTTCCTATGCATAGGAATCTTGTAAAGAAACAAGTCATGAAAGCACAAAGCAACAAGCATAGTAAAGCAAAACAAGTGCAACTTCAAGACTTTCAACATAAAGAGGGGAAACTTAATATTGTTGTGATACATAAAACCATGTTTCCCTCTCTCATAATAACTTCCAGTAGCATCATGAATAAAATTAACAATATAACTATCACATAAAACATTCTTATCATGAGCCACATGCATAAAAGAATTAATACTCTCCACATAAACATAGTCATTCTTATTAATTGTAGTGGGAGAAAATTCAACAAAATAGCTATCATTATTATTCTCATCACCATAATCATCAAATATAGGAGGCATATTGTAATCATGATTAATTTTCTCCTCAATAGTAGGTGGACTAAAAATATCATATTCATCATTGTAATCATCATATATTGGAGGTTTGGTATCATCATAAGCAATAGAATAGCTATCTTCCAATGTTGGGGAACTAAAAAATATCATTTTCATAAAAACTAGCTTCCCCAAGCTTAGACTTTTCCATAGCATTACAATAATAGTGTCCAAAGAATTCATACTAACAACATTGCTATTAGCATGCACATAAATTTCCATAGGTTTTTTCATTTTCTCTTCAAACACTTCATGTCCTAACTCAAGATAAATACTATAAAGCTCTCTAATTTTGTTGTTGTTTTCCATTAAGCCTAACTAGTGAAAACAAGAAACAAAAAGACAACATTGCAGAATCTAAAGGAAATAACTTCGAGCACTCATACCGGAGGATGTGAGTACCTTTTACCTTACCTCCCCAGCAACGGCGCCAGAAAATAGCTTGTTGGCGCGTGGTTGACGTGGGAGCTTCTTCTTCTTTAGTCCCTGGCAACAGCGCCGGAAAATAGCTTGATGTTTACGCACTTCTATTCTTGTAGACAGTTGTTGGGCCTCCAAGTGCAGAGGTTCGTAGAACAGCAACAACTTTCCCTTAAGGCGATCACCCAAGGATTATCGAACTCAGGGAGGAAGTGGTCAAAGGTATCCCCTCTCAAGCAACCCTGCAATCAAGATACAAGAAGTCTCTTGTGTCCCCAACACACCCAATACACTTGTCAAGTGTATAGGTGCACTTGTTCGGAGAAGAGATAGTGAAATACAAGTGGTATGGATATAAGACAACGGTGCTAGAAAATAGCTTGATGGCGTGGAAGAGACTAAAGGCAAACTGAAATAAAGATGGAAGCAAGCAGACATGTAACAGATCTAGTTGCAAACGGTGTTTCAATGCTTAGAAACAAGGCCTAGGGATCATACTTTCGCTAGTGAACACTCTCATATAAATATATTATCTTCATGATACTACGCTGAACTACTCTCCGGTTGGACACTCTAATCGTTGGTAGGGCTATAACAGCACACCTCAAAGTTCATCTTTCCCATCTAGATAACCCCACACTGTCACCTTGAGTACTAGATGGGTCCAACAAACACCACAATTTCATAAAGACATCCAACTCCAAATATAACTCATAACAAGTATTTGTAATCTCTAGCCTAAGTGCCACCAAGGTGTGCACATTGTCAACTTCACACACATGGGGAGAGCAGAGATCTATTAAAGCACTTGAGTAGCAAGGTAGATCTATAGATTACAAGCTCATGATCTCAATAAGATCATGCATAGAGAGAGAGAGATGAACACATAGCTACTGGTAGAACCCTTAGCCTCGAGAGAGAACTACTCCCTCCTCATCATGGGAATCAGCAGTGGTGATGGAGATGGTGGTGGAGATCGATGGAGATGGCTCCGAGGGCACTTCCTCGTCCCGGCAGGGTGCCGGAACAGAGACTTTCTGTCCCCCGAATGTCCCCTTCGGTGGTGGCAGCGCTGCGGAACTTTTCGTGGCTAGATGCTTGATGATTTAGGGTTTTCACATCGGGAGGCATCTTATAGGCGAAGAGGCAAGGTCGGTGGACGGCCAGGGGGCCCACACCACCTGGTGGTGCGACCAGGGCTAGCCCGCGCCACCACATGGTGTGGCCACCTTGTGGCCCCTCTCCGTCTCGTCTTCTGGCTCCATGAGTCTTCCGGTAAAATATTGAGTTTGGCTTTTTTCCGGTCCAATTCCGAGAATATTGATTTTCTGACTTTCCTGGAACCAAAAATAGCATAAAACGGGCAACTAGCTCTGTGGCATCTTATTAATAGGTTAGTCTAAGAAAGTGTATAAAAGTACTCCAAAGTGTGGACAAAACATAAGAAAGTAGATAAAACCAAGCATGGAACATCAAAAATTATGGATACGTTTGCAACGTATCAGTATATTCCATCTTCTTCTTCAAGACACACTTACCATAGGCTCAACTCCAACTTGACCAATCTTCGGATCACTCCTTGAATAACACTTTGGTTCTTCTTTCAACCTTGAAGCCAACATATGGTTCACACATTTCTTATTGACGAATCCTACAAGTATAACTCAATGTAAATGTTAGTCCATAAAGATTCTCATTAATTACCGAGGGACACACATGCTCTTTCATCTATGATTGGCTGTATTTCCTTCATAATAGCAGCAACTTCATCAGCGGACATGAATTGTTGATACTTCTACCCACTTATCTTTATACACGTGTGGCAACCCTAGACATGGGACTCCCTTTTTCTTGGAAAGCCACAATGTCGTTATTAATTAGTTTTGTTGAAACTCCTCAAGGGTGCATACCTATAGATTCTGTATATTCGGAGTAAGGATAAGCATTGTTGCCAAGCATTGCGAGAATGTGATGATGGGATTAGGATAAACAAATTGCCGTCAATAATATATCTAGATCCAATTTGGCGAATTAATATATTAAATCCGTTTGACTTCATTCTTAAGCACACAATGGGAATAATGCAAGTGAGTTAAGATTCTTGCAACTTCCTTAACCTTTTGATTTTACAACTTGTGTGGGGCCCCCAGATTAATCCTCCGATAATCCCTGTTATGCATACACCACGATCCCATGATCAGTTAATCGTGGCACATAACCGACAAGTATCAAAGTAAACATGCATTACTTAAGCGGATATATGTCATACCTTACATGCCATTATGGCAACATCAATAATCATCAGCGGAACTTTACTAATCATAGAGCCCGAGCCATGCCTTAACCTACAGGAAACTGACTGGGAGAACGTCCTAGCTCGCATAGTCATCATCGTCGCCATCTTCTTGATATCTGACCAAGTTAATAGCCAGGGAAAATGCCAGTGAGTACTTTGAATGTACTCGCAAACCACCTTAAGATAATGATGGCCCAAAATATATCGAGCTCGTTGGGGAACCCCAAGAGGAAGGTATGATGAGCACAGCAGCAGGTTTTCCCTCTATACGAAACCAAGGTTTAATCGAACCAGTAGGAACAAGGAAACACCCCAAAGGTGTTGCTAGCTGAACTTTGGCAGGGCACACTACCGGTGCCAGCAGCAACATGGAGACCTGCACAACACAACCACAGAACTCTGTCCCCAACTTGCGATGAGGTTGTCAATCTCACCGGTTTTGCTAAAAACAAAGGATTAAACGTATCGAGTGGAAGAAAGTAATAGTTTGCAGAAAGTAAACACAAAGCAGTAAACAGTTGATTATAGATTGAAAGTAAAGAGAAAGGATTGGGGTCCATAGTTCACTAGAGGTGGCTCTCCTTAAGATAGATGACATGTTGGGTGAACAAATTACAGCGGGGCAATTGACAAACATCGAGAAACCATACAAGCATATACTACTCATCTTGACTCCTTTGAGATTCGATTGGGCATTACAACATTATACATAGACCGCCATCCAACTACATCTATGACTAATAATCCACCTTCAGGTTATCATCGGAACCCCCTCCAATATTAAGTTGCAAGCAACGGATAATTTGTGAGGCCCCCGGATTAATCCTCCGAGAATCCCTGTTATGTATACAACCACGATCCCATGATCAGTTAGTCATGGCACATAACCGACAAGTATCAAAGTAAACATCCAATAATGTACCGAAATACAAGACTTATAGGAATGCCATTATGGCTTCATCAATAATCAGCAGAGGAACTTCATCAAGCGTCGAGCCCGAGCCATGCCTTAACCTACGGGCAACTGACTGGGAAAGCGTCCTAGCTCGCATAGTCGCCATCCTCGCCTTCTCCTTGACATCTGGCCAAGTTAATAGCCAGGAACAATGCCAGTGAGTACTTTGAATGTACTTGCAAACCACCTTAAGATAATAGTAATAACAAGAGGATATGCACTAAGGCTGTGGTAGTAGGAGGGCTCCAAGAGAGGTTCTTTTCTCAAATAGTTTCTCTTGTAGATATAGCGTCTACATATCTTTGTTGAAAACTTTTGTAAACCATTTTGGAAACTGTTTTGAAAAGTTTTTGAAAACATTAGGACTGGGTCACCCATTTGTTCCTTCTCCCGGTCGTCCCACGACCAAACTCCTTCCATCCCTCTCTGACCATCCCATGGTCATAACAGGGATCCTTTCCGACCATCCCATGGTCAAAACATTTTCAAAACTTTTGCTTTTCCGAAATCCTTTTTGAAAAAAAAAACAGCACCGCTCTACAGAAGTTTGTCCAACCCGTCCTTAACTGCGGGCACGGCTATTCGAATAGATTTACACTCTGCAGAGGTTGTACACTTTACCCACACCATCTGGGTACTCTACCCTGATCTTCACTGATCGTGGGGAGAGTAACCGATCAAGACTCTCCAGATGCCCACTCCAATATAAGTGCCTACCCTATGAGTGTTAATCCCCTCAAAACCGAGACGTCGGGTGAGGACCAACCGGAGC
Source organism: Avena eriantha (assembly GCA_910589775.1). NCBI lineage: Eukaryota > Viridiplantae > Streptophyta > Magnoliopsida > Poales > Poaceae > Avena > Avena eriantha. The sequence goes on along the minus strand of OU342743.1, from coordinate 280,729,213 downwards.
GCTTTTTCCACTTCTCGAGTGTGCGCTTTCAATGAGGGGCTCATAGTAACGCGTGGAGGCATGCCGACCCTTCGTTCCTTCTCTAGGTCCCACCTTTATCGGAGAAGGCCCACCCTCCAGGGATCCCCGATCCCCTGTAGTAGTTACGAGGCAGCTTATACCGGAATAAAAAACCTTCAAATCCAGCCTTGTCCTATTCCAGAGTAATGTGGTTGCATAGGGTTAAGTTCTTATAGCTAGACTGCAAAGAACCAGGTGCGTTTTCGTAAACCTTTTTCCTCCAGTTTTTCTCCAGTATTTTGTAAACAAAACCTTTTTAGTTCCCAACAACTCTTGGGAGGTCCCACCTCACCAAGGTTTTCTCATAAAACATTTGGTAAAACTTTTTCCGGGGTTTTCCCATCCTCTAGCTTTTGCTTTGGCTAAAATCGGGGTCTCCAAAGGGGTATGGTGGATACGCACCATCTACTCTACTAGGGACAATTAGGTATCACCAAGGAGGTTGTACTTAGTAATACCAAAGTGTAATGGTTTGGAGGAGCCAAACCACTACCATATATATATATATATCTCAATATATAGCAAAACAATGCAATTTTAATAAACAGTTGATAAAGCATGCATATGTAAAATAGTAGGACAAGGCTTATGAGCAAGAAGGTGGCTTGCTTGATGATCAGCAATATGGCAAAAATGTCCCTGGACTTCTTCCTTAGATATCCTAGAATACCAATATCAAATATACATACCACTTCTTCTGCTCTCCGATATAATCGCAACTATCGTCATCAGAGAGCACACATGCAATACAAACAAGGTCACAATCAACACCAGGCATACAACCAACAATACAATACAGCAAACAATTGAATAACACAAACTCAATATTCAGATGGTTTTGGAGAGGATTGGTTATAAAAGATTGAGATGGCCTTGGAGAAGGGAATGAATACCCCTTAGGATTTATAGTCGATAAACTACCTAAGAGATGGATTTTTGGACAAGACCATATTCTGTATGATACCATTGTAAAAGCCTGATACCAACAGATAGGATTTGATAAAATGAAGCCAACAAAAGTGGTTTCACTATTTTATCAATTACAAAAGATTTATTTGATTTTTATAGTGAAAAAGACTCTAGTTTTAGGAAATAATTCACTAGAAAGGTTCTGGAGCTCCAAAAATTATTTCCTTGGATAGTTCAGTAGGGTTTCATGTACTTGTTCACTTAGAGTTAGAATCAGGTCAAGAAAATTACCAGAATGCCCTCAGGGAATTCCCAAAGGCAGTTCTATACACAATTTGTCTTTTTCAACAGACTAAATCTACAATAGCTTTTAATTTGATTCCAAGGACACATTGTAGGTATTTAGAATACCTTCCTGTATAAATTGGAATCACCCTTTTTGGAGCTGTATAGCTACTGTAGTGAATTTAGAGGTGAACAAACCATGCACAGAACAGTTTAATTCACAGAAAAACATTCAAGGCTCAATAAATCATGGGCTCATGGATTTGGATAGGTATTGATGTGACACATCACTGGGATTTGGAATTAGCCTAATGGGTTCTGTAGACAAGCCTAGGGAATTTTCTAAAGTCAAATTGCCTCTGTTTTTGTCATTTTTTCTACAGAAACTTCCAGGCTCCACTTGGTATGGGACCAAGTCTTGCTAACAGGTATTTTATATACCAAACAATTGTAGTTGGATTTCCTCCATTTGGTGGGATGGAACTCCCTTGAGGATTTATTGAATGAAAAAGGTACTATTTAGGAGATAAATCTACAGAAAATATACATATGTTATTTGGCTAAACTTTTGGTACTGCATGTTAGAGTAAACCTTCAGTAACCCTAGGAAATTTAGATCTAGTCAATTGTAGTTGTTTTCCATTTTCAAAAAGATTTAAATCTGGAAGTCAAATTTCTGGATTTAATGAAATACTAAAAGAAAAAGGAGAGGGGGCATTGCTGGGCCGGAATGCTGATCGAACTGGGCCGTTCGGGGCAGAATGTGGCCCACCGCAGAAGCCTCCCAGCGCGGGACAGGGTTCAAATGGCCTGGCAGGCGGGGCCCGCCCGTCAACGGCGTGGGGCGGCGAAAGGGTAAGGGGCGTTCTGGGCCGTCCATTTTAGTTGAGATCGACGGTCGTCGGTCGTCTTTCTCGTCTATCTGCGGACGACGGTGGCAGAAACCCTAGGTGGTTCTGGGGAGAGGGGCGGCTTACCAGAGGGCGTAGGGGCGACGGGGAGGAGCTGGGGCAACGCGGCGCACGGTGGCGATTCCGACGACGGGCGGCAGGGCTGGGCTCGACACAGGGGGACGGTTCGCGTGAAGATGCCCGAACGGGGCTCACCGGAGCACGTCGGAGCGGCCTCGGGTTTGCATGCATGTCGTCGGAGAGGAGGAAGGGAGGACCAGGAGGGATGCTATAGCCTCGGGGGAGCCCTTGGGGTGCGGAGAGGGCTCGGAGAGGTCGGACTCGAGGGTGAAACTCCAGTCGGGTGTGTCGTCGGTGACGGTTCTCTGAGTTTCCTGCAGTGAAGGGAAGGCACCGGGAGATGGGTCAGCTGCAGGGGAGTAGATCTGAGCAAGAAATAGGGCTCGTAGGAGGCAGGGGTCGAGCTTAAACTTCACCTCTCTAAAGAGGCCGAGAGGGGCTCTCTTCCTTCTCCACGATGAGGGAAGTAGAGGAGAGGGATCTGGATCTCTATAGGGAGGTCGGGGGAGTGGGAGGGGGAGAAATGAGGGAGCAGGAGTGGGTGGAAACCTCTGGTCAATTTAAAGGCAAATGGTAGGTTCATGGTGGACATGGCCTATGGAGGGGCTATGGCAGGTCCATGGCCTTGCCATTGGGCATCTGGGTGGTGGAGAGACACAGAGGTCATGCAGGGGACAGAGAGAGGGAGGGGAGCTGCTGTGGCAAGAGTTTTTGGTGCTAGGTGGTTGTCCCACTTTAATCTCTACTTCCAAACACTAGAGGACAAGGAGATGATGGTGCTATAGTGGTATTGCTACAAGGCTGCTCAACCAGGAGGAGAGAAGTGTGTTGTGCAGGCTTGGTGGAGAAGATTTGATATGGTTTGATGGAGTACTAGAGCAAGGTTTTGCTCATAACTCAGATTTGGCAAAGTTGATGACTATGAAGGAAATTCTTTGAATTGATTTTGTCAAGATGAGTGAATGGTACTGGTGGGTAGATGAGGTCAAGGCATAACTCTAGGAATTATTTGGGATTTTTCAGAGGACTCTAAGTCCACTTAAATCCATTTATACAAAAACTGCAGAAGTAGTTTCTAGAGGATCATTTTATAAATTTACATTGGACAAGTGGAGTTTTTGATGTGGGGTGATCCCAAATGTGAATGCACACTTAGGGGAATTTTCCCAAGATTTATTGAGGCTTAAAAGTATTTAAAACCATTATTATTCCATTTCAGCCATTTAAGGAAATGGGCAAAAAGAAATAATAAATCTCTTCAAAAATATTTATTTTTGAAGTAGGAAGGTGGGGTCTGATATGTGGGTCTCAATTGAGCAAAAGTTGGGGAAGTGTTTTGGCAAAAACCAAACTTTCCTTTATGAGAGGAGTTTTGGAGATTTTGCTAATTTAGGGAATTTGAATAGTTTTGGTCCATAATAAAAATGGATAATGGTTGATAAATTTTTGATGATCTAGGGAGATGATGTAGGCAAGGTGTAGCAAGCATTTTCAACCTTGGGGTTGGAGAATCCAAATTGATTTTGGTGAAATACCTTAGATTAAGGATCTAGGGTGATGTTAATTTCATACCCTTAAAACTAGGTTGGATCTTGGAGCTGAGAGCTCCCCTTGGGGCATGGGATATATGGATGGATAGAAAAAGTTATGTAGATTGCAAAGGTGTAGAGGTTTGAGCTTGATCCTGCTTGAGCTCACCAAGACAAGCTTTCAAACTTTGAATAAAATAAGCCTCCCAAAGCAGATTATCAACTAGCCTTCAAAACCTTGTGGGTGTAAACAGCTCAAGGATCCAATTGGATCAAGTGAAGTAGGTAATGATAGACCTATATGAGGAGAACACAACCATGCAAATAGTTGGTCCATAGAAGGTTAGATGGTGGTGTGAGCTTATACCAAAGTAGGCATGCTGACTAGATTTGCAGGAAAAGTTATCATCTTGCCTACAAAACCATCAAGAACAAGTGGGTTGGAATGTGATCTAACCAAGGGAAAGAGTGGGCCTTGGTAGAACATAGGATTTTTAACTAGATGGTTTAAGTGTATTTCCAATAATGCACAAGGGTTGGTAAAAGGAGGCATTCAAAAAGGTGATGTTGGAAACAGATTTCCAAACTTAGCCAAATTTGGTAGATTTAGGGTTTTTGACTAGAATGTTCGTGGAGATGATTTTGATGGGTTGCAATGTACCCTAGAATCATCAAGTGGATGATATTGAAGAGTAGATTGAGTAGAAGGGATCCATGCTTGATATTCGGCTTCATTGACTTGGAAGCTTCTAGAATAGATCACTACAGAATTGATTTGGGTAAGGGTTTCAGATGATCACCTAGTATCTAGGGATCAGATCTAGATTGTATCCTTGCTTAGGGTGGGATGATTTGGAGACATCTTGATCCTAGGGATGATCTCCTAGAGTAGCTCATACTATCTCCTAAGCAGACAATTCAAACAGCAGATCAAGGCAACTCATCTTACAAACAAATCAACTACTACTAGGGTTACCACCAAGCTTAGCTTGAGGTAAGGATGGGTATTTTGAAATAGGTTGGAGTTTTAACAAGGTAAGATCCTTGGTATCTCTGCCAGGAGTAGAATTCAAAATCTTACAAAAAGGTTTTGGAGATCCTAGAGGTAAGAGTAGTTGAAGGTGCTGTCTTGAAAACATGAGGAGATTATGTTATATAGCTCTCCATGGTTTGATCAATAGAAGCTACTAAAATATGTTTTGGTTTCATAAACATCTTGGCTCATGTTTTAGAAATGCCAGAACATTTGAGAATAAGGAAAATTAAGCCAAGACAGTTTTGGGAAGTAGCTTTTGTCAACTGGGGTTGAGGTAAGGAGTATATCATCTAATACACATTCATATGCATAAGCATATCCAAACAACAAGCAAACACTACACCAATGGACAAGAAAAAGTTTTTGTTCCCCCTGATTTTTGCATTCTGGACAACTAATCAGGGTTGCTGAAATTGGGATGTTACAGATCTTTCCCCCTTAAAAGAATCTCGTCCCGAGATTCCGGAGAATAGGGTTAGGGGATTCTGAGCCGGGTTAGCGCTACTGGATTCTATTGTGCTAACATATGGACTCCGTCATTGAAAGTGACTATTCTGTCGATGAACTTGAGCTTCAGTCTTCCGAGATGCACGGGGAGTTGAGCAGAGTCTAGCTCCGATTGCGAGGGATGACCTTCTTTTCCTTCTGGACTCTAATTCTCGAGGGCTTAGACTAGGCAGACTATCTCGATGCTGAACTTCACGAAATACTCGTCGGAGGATAGCATTTATAGCAGGGAGTACCTCTCTCTAAGGATTCACAGCTCTTCCTTAGGGTCGTAGCGTATCCTATTTAACGATTTTTGGGTCGGGACTCCTGAGGTTGCTTCGAGCAGAGGGTTATTCTATTATGTGGGAAAGACGCAGTCTTTTCCCCTTAGGATTTGACAAGGTTAGTACGGAGATAACACATTCCTTCCTTCTTGACCTTATTGGTGGCGGTTCTGAAGATTGTCGTCCATCTTTTTCCTGTAGTCGAGGTCTTCAGAAGGCGTCCGTGAAGCTATGGACTACAGGGCTTATATACTACCATTCTCCATGCTTAGCCTGGTGGCGTCATTGGAGTCTCACATCCTTTAAGCATTAAGGACCTAGGGTTTTAGCGGTTCGTCGGTCCTTCGGGTGGGTCTTCAGCGAAGGTAGCAGAGGGGGCTTTGTAGAACCTTCAGTTAGTTTATCATCGGATAACTCACGGGTTGTTGCTTGGCGAAAAGGCATCAAATCTGGCGGTCTTTCTGATGTATCTTTGGGTAGATAGTCTTCTGAGGATTGAGCGGAAAGACGCAGTCTTTCCACCTTAGAGCTTCACTAAGGTTCATCGAGAAGGGTGCGAATCTTCTGTCTTGGAAAGCCGACTTGCTGTTAGAGGAAGGATCTATCTTCTCGGAGTCTTGGGCTGGGTCTTTGAGTGACGCCTTATTTTATCAACCTTGGCGGGGGTGGTTTCCTAACGAAGCTTTTAGGATTTCGCTCAGGGCAAGCTAGTTGTTTATGACTCTTCTTGATAGTGCTTCGTCCGGGTAGAGGCATCTAGTTTTGGAGGGGTTGTCGTCTCTTTAACACTTGGCGTTGTTCCTGCTCGAAGATGGAGTAGACCCATTGTCTTAACGCTTCCTTATCATCTGGCTTCAGGGGTGGTTCTGAACTTCTAGGGAGGATCATTCCGTTGGTTTGGGTAGGGTCGACTAGATTAATTAGTCTCCTGAGGCGGTCAGAAACTCTAATACACTAAGGTTAGTGTGGTTTGGTCTCCCCTTCTTGTCTTGGGTTGACTTATCGGGTGGTTTCTTCTGGATATTGAGGATCCGTCGGTGATCGACGTTCGGCTTCAACAGGATCCTGGCTATAGTAGACTGAGGAACAAAGGAGTATGGTGCCATTGACGAGTCTTGTGAGGTGAGTTTGACGAGGTATGTTGTCCGGCTGAGGTGAAATCTTCGAGTTGATTCGGACTTGACGATGTTGAACTCCTGGTTCTTTGTGATGCCTTTCCTCTCATATACTCTCGAGATTACTCTGGGTCTCATTATCGACAACTAACCCAGGGGTTTCCTGAGTTAGTAGGTGGTTTATCGCTCCTCGGGTCACATTTTTAGGGGAGGTCAAGACAAACCAGAACATACAAACAAGGCGAACAGAGCGAGGGGCTCGCGATGTCCTCGGCAAACAACACACATCAAGCCACACAGGGTGCACTTAGGCAAGCAAACACGGTCAACGCTAGGGACCAAGGAGTTAACTACGCGTGATGTAGGGGAATCCTATTCTTAGGACTATTGTCCCTAGATACCGTCTTTCTTCAAGTCGGAGTCACTTATCTTGCAGATGAAGCCTTCGTCGTATCTTGGACGCTTCTTGATAGTGCAACACCCGATGTCTTCGGATTGTAAGGATTCCGCGGGTAGGGCGATATTGTAGTCTCCTTGTGTTTGCTGGTAGTTGCTTATATTCATCTTTTGCTCATTGCCTTCACCGGGTTCTAGATCCTAGTTATTTAAAATCCGTAGGTTTGAAGTTTGGACGAGAGTTAGAGGAAACCATTTTCGAAAGCCTTTACTTAGAGTAAGAGAAGAAATTGAACTTTTTGAAACTCTTTGAGAAAATTAGTTTTTGAAAATCAGGGTTTTCAAAATAAGGTTCCTATCTAGCGACCGCGCTAACTAAAGTTCTCCTACAGTCAGGATGGCTCTGATACCAAGTTTGTGAGGCCCCCGGATTAATCCTCCGAGAATCCCTGTTATGTATACAGCCATGATCCCATGATCAGTTAGTCGTGGCACATAACCGACAAGTATCAAAGTAAACATCCAATAATGTACCGAAATACAAGACTTACAGGAATGCCATTATGGCTACATCAATAATCAGCAGAGGAACTTCATCAAGCGTCGAGCCCGAGCCATGCCTTAACCTACGGGCAACTGACTGGGAAAACGTCCTAGCTCGCATAGTCATCATCCTTGCCTTCTCCTTGAGATCTGGCCAAGTTAATAGCCAAGGATAATGCTAGTGAGTACTTTGAATGTACTTGCAAACCACCTTAAGATAACAGTAATAACAAGAGGATATGCACTAAGGCTGTGGTAGTAGGAGGGCTCCAAGAGAGGTTCTTTTCTCAAATAGTTTCTCTTGTAGATATAGCATCTACATATCTTTGTTGAAAACTTTTGTAAACCATTTTGGAAACTGTTTTGAAAAGTTTTTGAAAACATTAGGACTAGGTCACCCATTTGTTCCTTCTCCCGGTCGTCCCACGACCAAACTGCTTCCATCCCTCTCTGACCATCCCATGGTCATAACAGGGATCCTTACCGACCATCCC
>OU342743.1:279945482-280121002 GCA_910589775.1 Avena eriantha | reverse complement strand
AGGTCTTGAGTTAGCAAAAGATAAGGTGAAGGAGAATCCAAGAAAAGAGAGAGGAATGGGATTTATAGAAAAGACCTCATTTTATCATGCATGAAGAAGAATAAAATGGTGTTTGAGGAGAATATGGGGATGGTGGAGAGGGATGAGATGATCCACAAAGAAAGAACCAATAAAACCAAGAGGAATCAAATGGCCTAAAGGTGGTGGTACTCTTGCATGGCCCATGCAAATTAATAAACGCCATGTTTTTATTTTGTGAAACAATAATAATATGGCATTACCTTATGCATTCACAAGAAGTGGATAAAGGCCAAGCAAAGGAAAATTATAGAATTAGATCCACCCACCCACATGAGCTAGAATAAAATCAAAGAAAAAAAAATACAAGCTCATGGATAATGAGATGGTGGAATTATAAGGTGGTGATAGAAGGTGATGGAGTTGAATAAAAGATATGCCCTCAACTCAACTTGGTCATTTAAACAATATATCAATAACCAAATACAATATCAAGAGGCAAATACATTAATAATGCATATGAGAGAAGAACCAAAGGAAAAGGGTTTTATATGATGCTCAAATGCAAGGTGGCATGATGGCATGAGCATGATATAATTATGATGCAACAATTATATGTAGGAAGTAGCCATTATATTCTAGACCAAGTAGCATTACAATTGTTATACCATTGGGATGCTACAACTCTCCCCACTAAACAGGAATCTCGCCCCGAGATTCTAGGAAGAAGAAGAAGACTCAAAGAGGGTAGGGTACTTGGCACGGAGCACATCTTCACGTTCCCAAGTGGCTTCATCAACGGAATGGTGCGACCACTGCACCTTGCAGAACTTGATGGACTTGTTGCGAGTCCTTCTTTCTGCGACTTCAAGAATTTTATGGGGTGTTCTTGATAAGACAGATCTTCTTGGAGATTGATGATTCATGGTCCATGGTCCTGCCGGGATCCTTGAAGCACTTCTTGAGTTGAGAGATGTGAAAACATCATGGACTTTGAGTTGTTCAGGGAGCTCAAGAGCATAAGCAACTTCTCCTCTTCTTCCACGAATTTTGAAGGACCGATGTATCTAGGAGCCAGCTTTCCTTTGATACCAAAGCGGTGCGTGCCTCTCATGGGAGTGACACGAAGGTAAACGAGATCACCAGGAACATACTCCATGTCCGTGTGCTTTCTGTCATAATTGCTCTTCTGGCGACTTTGAGCAATCTTCAGGTTTTCAAGAATGATGTGAACTTTCTCCTCCGCTTGAGTTACAATGTCGGGCCAAACAATATTCGTTCACCTGCGCCCGACCAACCAATCGGAGTCTGCATTTGCGACCATAGAGAGCCTCAACTGGTGCCATCTTTAGACTTTTCTAGAAGCTGTTGTTCTAAGAGAATTCAGCATAAGGAAGACATTCTTCCCACTTCATGCCGAAAGAGATAACGCAAGCACGGAGCATATCTTCCAGAATCTGATTGATCCTTTCAACTTGTCCTTGCGACTGAGGGTGGTAGGCTGTGCTGAAGTTTAATTTTGTTCCCAAAGCATTTTGGAAACTTCCCCAGAACTTGGAAGTGAAGATGCTTCCACGGTCTGAACTGATCTCAAGAGGAACTCCCATACAGAGAGACAATTCTGTTGATATAGAGCTCAACCAACTGAATTGCAGAAATTGTTTTCCTTGACTGGAAAGAAGTGAGCTACCTTTGGAAAGCCTGTCAATGACAACAAAGATTGCATTGTTGCCCTTTGGCGACCTTGGAAACCAGTGATGAAGTCCATCTCTACTTTCTCCCATTTCCATTCCGGAGGCTTCAATGGTTGTAGAAGACCGGAAGGTTTTCTGATGGACAGCTTTAACCCTGCGACAGACATCACACTCCGAGACATACTTGGCACAATATCGTTTCAAACCAGGCCACCAATATTGTGTTTTCAAGTCCATGTACATCTTAGTGCTGCCAGGGTGGATAGAAAGAACAGAATCGTTGCGCCTCCTTGATAACTTGCTCTCTTAAACCCGGGTAGTTCGGAACAAACATCCGGTGTTCAAAGAAAAGAGTGCCTTGGTCGTCGACCGTGGAAAGACTCATACTTCGGAAGCTGACATGTTGGAGATGATCTTTTTAGTTGTAAGGATCACCAAGTTGAATGGAACGAACTTTTTCTTCCAAGAGAGGTGTTGCCAGAAGGTTCAAAAGATACCCTTGATCCACAATTTCAAGGTTGAGCTTGCGGAATTCCTCGCCACAAGAGAGGCTGTTGTTCTTCCACCATGAGGTTGTTGACATAAGATTTCAGCTGAGAGCATCGGCCATGACATTAGCTTTGCACGGAGTGTAGTTAATGGTCAAATCGAAATCATTGATTGTTTCAATCCACCTCCTCTGACGAAGGTTGAGATCAGGTTGTGTGAATATATACTTCAGACTCTTGTGATCAGAAAAGATCTCACAACGGTTGCCAAGCAAGTAATGCCTCCATACTTTCAAAGCAAAGACAACTGCTGCGAGTTCGAGGTCATGTGTAGGATAGTTGATCTCATGCGTCTTCAAGTGTCGAGAGGCATAAGCAACAACTTGTTTTTCTTGCATAAGGACCGCACCCAATCCTTGCAATGAGGCCATCACAGAATATCTAGAAAGGCTTCGATCTATCTGGAGGAACTAAGACTGGTGTGGAAGTGAGCTTCTCTTTGAGTGTTTCAAAGCTTGCTTGACATGCAGGAGTCCAAAGGTATTCTTGCCTTTCTTGAGGGAGATCGGTAAGAGGCTTCGCAATCTTTGAGAAGTTTGAACGAAGCGACGACAGTAACTGGCCAAACCAAGGAAACTGCGGACTTCTTTGACATTTATGGGTGGAAGCCAGTCCATAATTGTCTTAATAGTTTCTGGGTTGACGGCAATGCCCTTGGCAGAGATGACATGACCAAGGTAGGTGACTTGAGGCAGCCAAAACTCACACTTGGAGAATTTTGCATACAGGCGGTTCTCACGAAGCTTGTTTAGGACACACCGAAGGTGTTCTTCATGTTCTTCTTTTGACTTAGAATAGACTAGAATGTCATCCAGATAGACCACAACAAAACTTATCAAGATACTCCATGAAAACCGAGTTCATAAGCCTCGAGAAAGTGGCAGGTGCGTTGGTGAGACCGAAAGACATGACCGTGTACTCATACAGACCATAACGGGTGGTGAAAGCTGTTTTAGGAACATCTTCCTTGCGGATCTTGATTTGATGATAACCACTTCTCAAATCAAGTTTAGAGAATACCACAGCTCTAGCTAGCTGATCGAAGAGATCATTAATCCACGGAAGGGGATATTTATTCTTGATTGTTTTAGCATTGAGTGCCCGATAGTCAACACAAAGTCTATCAGTCTTGTCTCGCTTCTTCACAAAGATGGTTGGGCTACCCCAAGAAGAAGTACTGTGCTGAATGAAACCCAACTTCTCTTGTTCATCCAGCTGGCGTTTGAGTTCTGCCAACTCAGCAGGACCCATTTTATAAGGCCGCTTGGAGATAGGAGCAGTACCAGGTTCAAGTTCAATGACAAACTCAACCTCACGATCCGGAGGCATACCTGGCAACTCTTCAGGAAAAACATCTGGGAACTCACAGACTACAGGAACACTCTGAATACCTTCCATAGCATCATCATTAGAGCCGCCCAAGAGTAAAGCTGAATTGCAGGAGTCAAAGTTGGAGAATAGACTATATAGCCTTCAGGAATTTTCAGAGAAACCGAACGTTCCGCACAATCAATCACAGCTGCATTTGCTATTAACCAATCCATGCCCAAGATAACATCAATATCAGAATTGCCCAGAACAATTAAGGAAGCCGGAAATGAAGAACCACCAATCTCAATTTGATTGTTATGGCTGATTTTAGAAGATGCCATTGTTGCCCCAGGAGAAAGAACCATTAAACGCTTGGGGAGAGGATCCATTGCTAACTCATTCTCATTTGCAAATTTGTGAGAAACAAAAGAATGTGAAGCACCAGAATCAAACAAAACTCGTGCAGGAACTGAGTTAACAGGAAGCATACCCATCACAACTCCAGGAGCATGCTCAGCTTGAGCGACGTTGACACAGTTGGCACGAGCAACCGTAGACCCAGGCTTAGTGTTGATGTTGAGAGCCCGAGGTGGAGGTCCACGAATCATAGGAGCACTTGCTGCAGGTCTTGGAGGTGGTGGTGGAAGAGCTTTGTTGTTCATTGGACAATTCCAGTGCTGATGCCCAGTGTTTCCACAAGTATAGCAAGCACCAGGTGGACGAGGAGCAACGTAGCCAGGGACTCCGCCAGGCACTCTAGGGTAGTTGTGGTTGTAGCCCCTGGGAGCCGCAGTGAAGGAGTTTGGTGGCCTTGCCGCGTAGCTTGACGGTCTTGGTGGAGCAGGGAGCGACGGTGGGGTGTTAGGAACCCAGACACGACGCTTAGAAGGAGCTGTCATAGCAGAAGAGCTTGCTGTATCACGGCTGTGTTTCTTTGACTCCTCAAACACTTGCCTACTTGCTTCTTCCTGCAGAGCTGTGTGTTGGAGTTCCAGAAAATACGCCGGCCTTGCATGAGTGATTGCATATTTGATGGATGCATTGAGGCCTTGCCGGAACCTCTTTTGCTTCTTCTTGTCATCAGAGATCTCATCGCCACCATAACGAGAAAGGTTCATGAAGTTTCTGATGTAGGTGTTGACATTGTCAGTGCCCTGCTTGAGGTTGAGAAACACTTCCTTCATCCTTTCCATGACAATTTCTGACAGATATTGCTCTTTGAAAGCAGTAGTGAATTGCTCCCAAGTAGGCTGAAAACCAGAAAGATCTGCCTTGAGGTAATTTTCCCACCAGAGAGCTGCATCTCCCTTCAAAAGGTGAGTGGCACATTTGACCCATTCTTGCTCGGGAACATCCACAGTCATCAGCAACCTTGACACTTCACGAAGCCAATCATCCGCATCAAGTGGCTGATCAGACACCTCAAATGGGGGTTGAACTTGAGAAAACTCTTGATGTCTCCTCGCTTGGGAGGTGGAGGTAGCGGAACAAACCCATTCCTCCTGACACTTTCCTCGAAGCGCTACTGGTTCTGCTGCATAGTGCCCAAAGCATTTGCAATACTTGCCAAAGCAGCCCCAAGTTCAGGTGGTATGTCCTCCTCAGAACGGCGTGGTGGTGCCATCCTGTGATTGATATAAAACACAAGTCAGTACTATAATGGAGAATGATAATAATCCAAAATAGTACCAAAATGGAATTAATCAAGATTAAATGATGCAATTCACTGAGATGATATTAAAATATCAACAAAGTTAAAGGCAACTAGAAGATATTAAGCATAACGCACACGACTGAACAAGGAGTGTGGTACACAAACTACAAAGAAAAATTTTCCGCAAATTTCGGCATTAAAATACCACTATATGCGCAAAACCACTTCACGAATCAAGATTAGAAACTCTACTAGTTCAACATACAAGAGCAAATGATAAAAGTAGTGGTATGGTTGCGACTCCATCCCGCACTCGAATCATTACTCCGCACATGAACCAGTAAAACACATATCCCAACACCTTCTTCTTAAGATGAACCTAAAGATTGGGAACTACGAAAAAGAACACCCCAACAAGATAACGTCGGATAACAAAGAGTAAGATAGATCGCATCGGTATACCACGAATCAGATAGATCGCATCGGTTTACAAAAGCTTGTCGGTATGGAATGTACCAACAGTTGATAACCAAAGGCAGATAGTGATAACATTTGGATGCAACAGATACACAAGGAATTCACACACACACACACAACCTATGGTACTACGGAACCCAGAACACGTGAATCCTAGTTTGAATTTTTAGAAGAGGATTGAAAACGTTACACTTCCTTACCAGAAAAGGGTGGGTGGGTGGGTAAGAAGAAAAATGGAAGCAGTCCTACTCTCACGTTTGTTTTTCCCTAGTATACATAACTACCAAAAATATTTGCTAGACTGACAACGACCATTTTGGCTGAGACCCTGAAGGGAGGGATGGCTCTGATACCAATTGTAACTACCTCGGTGAATTACGCTCTTAGTTATATGCCTGGATGAACAAAAGTGGTTAAAATAGTACGGTGGGGCCCAGGGGCACTCACGGTAGACCTTTCGGCCGTCCTAACCACTTTCAGAACATCGAGACAAGAACGAGCGGCGTAATCGGCAGGCGAAGGTATCAACTACATACACAAATGAGTATGTATGCAAGCCACATACAATAGTCCTCAGAGCCATTCCATCTAAAAGAAATAGAAATATGGCAACGCCATACGGGAAGATTCAAATATCCTAGATAGAGATAATAATTTAGGATAGCTCCTTATACAACAAACATCAGAGTATCAGGCGGAAGCGGAAAACAAGATCCGAGTACGGATAAGAAGCAAATCGGCATAAGATGCCATATAAATAAACACATCCTGCCCACAGATCTCACAGATCCCCGTTCCCGGAATCTCTACACCGAGTGATCGTTGCCAACATCCTCTGTCTCTCCCACCCAGTATCCATCTTGCGAATACACCTGTTCATCTGAATCAAACAATTTATCGTGTGAGACCCTAGGGGTACTCAGCAAGTCTTTATGCCACTAAAGGGGACACAACCTGGGGTGACGCAATTGCAGCAAAAGATAATAGCTAACAATTCTATAGATACTCGCTAAACATCCGCCTAACCAATGATAGACGGATGTCCGTGAATTAAGAACAACAGTTATAACAGTATAATTAACAGATCCATCCTCCTCCTCGCTTACCAACGAGGAAGCGCACGAACAACCCCCCCCCCCCCCCCCATCATCCGTTGGCAGTTTTATTAACCATTCCATGAGTATTGCACTATTTACTAGTCAAGTACTTAGTCAAATTAAAAGCGGTACTTTAGTTATACTTGTCTATGATCGAGAAACTGTGCTCCAAGTCGTCCATAACCGCGGACATGGCTTTCAGAAAGATTTACCCTGCAGGGGTGCACGAATAGCAACACACACTCGATCAACCTCGGAAAGACCAACTCAAAACCCAACGAGGCATTCACGACAAAGCAATCACAGGATTCAGAAATATTTCAGGGGGCCACCCCATTAAGCTACCCGCAACGAAGTTGGCCGGATCCGAGACGGACCCAAGGTTTGCGTCAATGGCTGTAAACGACTGGGAACCCGAAAGTGTGACTAGGCTTGTTGATACCGCGAAAACACTCCGCATCCAAAACAGTACAGGTGCTCCACGCACAATCTTAAATAAAACAGTAAAGCATGGCATAAGTACAGGATAGTAACAAAGCCCCAAACTACTTTGTGGCCCCAAGAAATAAGAATGAATCAAGCTCTGGCTCAGGGGGTCCATAAGGCCTCCTGGATGTGGATAGTGCGAATAGTCAAGGAACAGGAATCAAGTACTCGGGGTCCTACGGGACACAATTGAGCATGAAGAACCAAATAGCAGATATTGCTCACCGGTGCCTCTTTCATTAGTTATCCCATTACTACACAGGTTATGTTGTTTAGGTACCTCGTTATTCATCAGACACTCACATACCCTACATATGTTTTTCTACGACTCGCATGGCTCAAACAACTCCTGTAGTAATGGCTCATGGGATGGAGGAACAAGCTTCGGTGGGGTTTAAAAGTAAAGGCTATGCAGTACTTGGGATTTAATTTAATGCAATCGCGACTCAATGATGCAAGAATAAGATAGAGGCAATAGGTACTATATGTATGCAAGCATGTGGTAGTGCTTGCCTGGTAGTTCAGTTGAAGCGAGACATGGATCTGGGTAGTACTCCTATGATTCCTGGTAATTCTCCTGTTGGGCGTCTATTCGAAGAAGAACCAAACAAACAAGGGCCAACATAAATAAAGTGCACAAGCATATGAATTAAAATGCGTCAAGCAAACAAGCATGCCATGATGAATGATGCACAATTTACATGGCATTAAAGTAGCATGGCATGGTGAGGTGTGGAATACAAGAATAAAGCATTTTATTATCTATTTGGTCCAATTTTTGGTTGTCATAAACAGTTCCGATGTTTAAAGACGACATGATGCATGCTTCAATTCAGAACAAGGAATGCATAGATAGAACGGGATCGTCGCGCAGATCGATTTAGACATATTATTTACCCAATTTTGAGTTATAGAATTAAAGTTATTAATTTATTAAGAAAAGGGCATTTGATTGTAATTTTTTATCATCTCGAAATTTTAAAGTGTTCAAACATTATTTTTAATGGCATATTTGAATTCCTCACATTTTTCTGATTCCAAAACATATGTCATAAGTATTATTTGGATTTGTATTTTAAAAGTTATTTAAAATCTGATTTGAATTGGTTTTGTTTAAACAGCTAAACAGAAAAACTTTTCTTACTCAGACCGACCCAACCACAGACGCTGACAGGTGGGCCAGTTGCTGGCGGGACACACGCGTGCGGAATCCTTTTCTCACCGGGATCTGTCTAGCCAATTTTACTGCTAGGTGGGACCAGCTGGCTAAGGCCCACGTGACAGCGGCGGAACCCGCAGAGGCTGTCAGGTGGGGTCGCACTAGACCACGGGTTTAGACTACGAAAACCGGGGTGCCTAACTGCAAGATTGCCAGGGCGGCTGACAGGTGGGCGCGCGCGTACTACGGGTTGAGGCGGCAAAAGAAACAGGGGCTAATTGCAAAATGGGAGGCCGCGGCACTATGGATCTTCTCCACGGTCTGGCGGCCAGATCCGCGCGTGGCCGTGGCGGGGCGGGGATCGAACCGGGGACCGGGGGCTCGCGTTGAGGGGCGGTGGCCACTGCGGTAGGCGGGGTTTGCTGACAGGTCTAGGAAGGGCGGCTAGATGAGTGGTTCGCGTGCGGAAGCGTGCAGACGCCCGCGCTCGGTGACGCACCGAGAGTGCCCGACGGAACGCGTGGCGCGACCAGGCAACGGCGACGATGGCGAGGATGTCTAGGAGAGAGCTTGGCTTACCGCGAAGCTGCTGGCAGTGGTGGTTCGGGCAGAGGAGCGGGCGATCGTCGACGTAGCAGGCGCCGGCCGGAATTAGGGTTTCATCGGGACGACGCAGGTACTGGCGATCCTGGGGCTTCTCCTCCACGTCGGCGCGTACAAGGAGCGGCAGGGGGATCTCCTTGGTCTCCTCGACCACCCCCACGATGCGCGTGCTGACCGGCACAAGGAGACGCCGGTGGTTCTGGCGGTGGTCGGCGAGAGGTAGACGGCGACGATGGAGAGGAAGGGGAAAGAGGCAGGGCTCTGGGGTGGATCTGGCGAGGTAGAGGACGCGTGGGGAAAAGTACAAGGCGAGGGAGAGGCCGAGGTAGCGTGTGGGCACGGGACAGAGATAAAGGTGGTCTCGGCCACCTTTCTCCTCCTCCTCCTCTCACGTGCTCGAGCTGGAGCGAGGCAGGGGCAGGTGCGGCGGGGCTGACAGGCGGGCCAGGTGCGGCGGGGCTGACAGGCGGGCCAGGTGAGGACGGCTCGGTGGTGGGGCTGGCACGGCAGGTAGAGAGAAAGAGAGAGGAGAGGGGGCTCGGGTGGCTCGGCTAGGTTAGGAGGAGCTCGGGTTAGCTAGGGCTAGGGTTAGGAGAGGGGGTAGATGGGGTGTGGGACCAGGGAGAGAGGGTGGCCAGGTGGGTCCAGCATGGTAGAGAGAGGGAGAGGTGAGTGAGGTGTGGTAAGGTTTAGGGTTTAAAGTAAGGCTAGGGTTAGAGGGAAAAATAGAGAGAGAAAGCTAGGTTAGGTTTTGATTAGGTGTTTAGGTTTTACAACTTGTTTAGAAGTTCAGGCCAAGAGAATAAAGTGAGGTCTTGAGTTAGCAAAAGATAAGGTGAAGGAGAATCCAAGAAAAGAGAGAGGAATGGGATTTATAGAAAAGACCTCATTTGATCATGCATGAAGAAGAATAAAATGGTGTTGAGGAGAATATGGGGATGGTGGAGAGGGATGGAGATGATCCACAAAGAAAAGAACCAATAAAACCAAGAGGAATCAAATGGCCTAAAGGTGGTGGTACTCTTGCATGGCCCATGCAAATTAATAAACGCCATGTTTTATTTTGTGAAAACAATAATAATATGGCATTACTCTTATGCATTCACAAGAAGTGGGATAAAGGCCAAGCAAAGGAAAATTATAGAATTAGATCCACCCCACCCACATGAGCTAGAATAAAATCAAAAGAAAAAGAAATACAAGCTCATGGATAATGAGATGGTGGAATTATAAGGTGGTGATAAGAAAGGTGATGGAGTTGAATAAAAGATATGCCCTCAACTCAACTTGGTCATTTAAACAATATATCAATAACCAAATACAATATCAAGAGGCAAATACAATTAATAATGCATATGAGAGAAGAACCAAAGGAAAAGGGTTTTTATATGATGCTCAAATGCAAGGTGGCATGATGGCATGAGCATGATATAATTATGATGCAACAATTATATGTAGGAAGTAGCCATTATATTCTAGACCAAGTAGCATTACAATTGTTAGACAATTGGGATGCTACAACTCTCCCCCACTAAACAGGAATCTCGCCCCGAGATTCTAGGAAGAAGAAGAAGACTCAAAGAGGGTAGGGTACTTGGCACGGAGCACATCTTCACGTTCCCAAGTGGCTTCATCAACGGAATGGTGCGACCACTGCACCTTGCAGAACTTGATGGACTTGTTGCGAGTCCTTCTTTCTGCGACTTCAAGAATTTTTATGGGGTGTTCTTGATAAGACAGATCTTCTTGGAGATTGATGAATTCATGGTCCATGGTCCTGCCGGGATCCTTGAAGCACTTCTTGAGTTGAGAGATGTGGAAAACATCATGGACTTTGAGTTGTTCAGGGAGCTCAAGAGCATAAGCAACTTCTCCTCTTCTTCCACGAATTTTGAAAGGACCGATGTATCTAGGAGCCAGCTTTCCTTTGATACCAAAGCGATGCGTGCCTCTCATGGGAGTGACACGAAGGTAAACGAGATCACCAGGAACATACTCCATGTCCGTGTGCTTTCTGTCATAATTGCTCTTCTGGCGACTTTGAGCAATCTTCAGGTTTTCAAGAATGATGTGAACTTTCTCCTCCGCTTGAGTTACAATGTCGGGGCCAAACAATATTCGTTCACCTGCGCCCGACCAACCAATCGGAGTTCTGCATTTGCGACCATAGAGAGCCTCAAATGGTGCCATCTTTAGACTTTTCTAGAAGCTGTTGTTCTAAGAGAATTCAGCATAAGGAAGACATTCTTCCCACTTCATGCCGAAAGAGATAACGCAAGCACGGAGCATATCTTCCAGAATCTGATTGATCCTTTCAACTTGTCCTTGCGACTGAGGGTGGTAGGCTGTGCTGAAGTTTAATTTTGTTCCCAAAGCATTTTGGAAACTTCCCCAGAACTTGGAAGTGAAGATGCTTCCACGGTCTGAACTGATCTCAAGAGGAACTCCATACAGAGAGACAATTCTGTTGATATAGAGCTCAACCAACTGAATTGCAGAAATTGTTTCCTTGACTCGAAAGAAGTGAGCTACTTTGGAAAGCCTGTCAATGACAACAAAGATTGCATTGTTGCCCTTTGGCGACCTTGGAAAACCAGTGATGAAGTCCATCTCTACTTTCTCCCATTTCCATTCCGGAGGCTTCAATGGTTGTAGAAGACCGGAAGGTTTCTGATGGACAGCTTTAACCCTGCGACAGACATCACACTCCGAGACATACTTGGCACAATATCGTTTCAAACCAGGCCACCAATATTGTGTTTTCAAGTCCATGTACATCTTAGTGCTGCCAGGGTGGATAGAAAGAACAGAATCGTGCGCCTCCTTGATAACTTGCTCTCTTAAACCCGGGTAGTTCGGAACAAACATCCGGTGTTCAAAGAAAAGAGTGCCTTGGTCGTCGACGTGGAAAGACTCATACTTCGGAAGCTGAATGTTGGAGATGATCTTTTTAGTGTAAGGATCACCAAGTTGAATGGAACGAACTTTTTCTTCCAAGAGAGGTGTTGCCAGAAGGTTCAAAAGATACCCTTGATCCACAATTTCAAGGTTGAGCTTGCGGAATTCCTCGCACAAGAGAGGCTGTTGTTCTTCCACCATGAGGTTGTTGACATAAGATTTTCAGCTGAGAGCATCGGCCATGACATTAGCTTTGCACGGAGTGTAGTTAATGGTCAAATCGAAATCATTGATTGTTTCAATCCACCTCCTCTGACGAAGGTTGAGATCAGGTTGTGTGAATATATACTTCAGACTCTTGTGATCAGAAAAGATCTCACAACGGTTGCCAAGCAAGTAATGCCTCCATACTTTCAAAGCAAAGACAACTGCTGCGAGTTCGAGGTCATGTGTAGGATAGTTGATCTCATGCGTCTTCAAGTGTCGAGAGGCATAAGCAACAACTTGTTTTTCTTGCATAAGGACCGCACCCAATCCTTGCAATGAGGCATCACAGAATATCTAGAAAGGCTTCGATCTATCTGGAGGAACTAAGACTGGTGTGGAAGTGAGCTTCTCTTTGAGTGTTTCAAAGCTTGCTTGACATGCAGGAGTCCAAAGGTATTTCTTGCCTTTCTTGAGGAGATCGGTAAGAGGCTTCGCAATCTTTGAGAAGTTTTGAACGAAGCGACGACAGTAACTGGCCAAACCAAGGAAACTGCGGACTTCTTTGACATTTATGGGTGGAAGCCAGTCCATAATTGTCTTAATAGTTTCTGGGTTGACGGCAATGCCCTTGGCAGAGATGACATGACCAAGGTAGGTGACTTGAGGCAGCCAAAACTCACACTTGGAGAATTTTGCATACAGGCGGTTCTCACGAAGCTTGTTTAGGACACACCGAAGGTGTTCTTCATGTTCTTCTTTTGACTTAGAATAGACTAGAATGTCATCCAGATAGACCACAACAAACTTATCAAGATACTCCATGAAAACCGAGTTCATAAGCCTCGAGAAAGTGGCAGGTACGTTGGTGAGACCGAAAGACATGACCGTGTACTCATACAGACCATAACGGGTGGTGAAAGCTGTTTTAGGAACATCTTCCTTGCGGATCTTGATTTGATGATAACCACTTCTCAAATCAAGTTTAGAGAATACCACAGCTCTAGCTAGCTGATCGAAGAGATCATTAATCCACGGAAGGGGATATTTATTCTTGATTGTTTTAGCATTGAGTGCCCGATAGTCAACACAAAGTCTATCAGTCTTGTCTCGCTTCTTCACAAAGATGGTTGGGCTACCCCAAGAAGAAGTACTGTGCTGAATGAAACCCAACTTCTCTTGTTCATCCAGCTGGCGTTTGAGTTCTGCCAACTCAGCAGGACCCATTTTATAAGGCCGCTTGGAGATAGGAGCAGTACCAGGTTCAAGTTCAATGACAAACTCAACCTCACGATCCAGAGGCATACCTGGCAACTCTGCAGGAAAAACATATGGGAACTCACAGACTACAGGAACACTCTGAATACCTTCCATAGCATCATCATTTAGTGCCGCCAAAGAGTAAAGCTGAATTGCAGGAGTCAAAGTTGGAGAATAGATAAAGGCCAAGCAAAGGAAAATTATAGAATTAGATCCACCCCACCCACATGAGCTAGAATAAAATCAAAAGAAAAAGAAATACAAGCTCATGGATAATGAGATGGTGGAATTATAAGGTGGTGATAAGAAAGGTGATGGAGTTGAATAAAAGATATGCCCTCAACTCAACTTGGGCATTTAAACAATATATCAATAACCAAATACAATATCAAGAGGCAAATACAATTAATAATGCATATGAGAGAAGAACGAAAGGAAAAGGGTTTTTATATGATGCTCAAATGCAAGGTGGCATGATGGCAAGAGCATGATATAATTATGATGCAACAATTATATGTAGGAAGTAGCCATTATATTACTAGACCAAGTAGCATTACAATTGTTAGACAATTGGGATGCTACACGCTTCTAGCAAGGCAAGGCAAAAGGTGGATCGGCCTAGGGTTGAAAGGGTGGTGGTTGTAGCTAGGGTTAGAGAAAGGAGGTTGAGGTGGCTCGGGTGGGGTGGTAGAGAGAAGGTTGGTGGTGAGGGTTTAGATTAGGGAGGGGTGATGGATATGGAGAGTGAGGGCATAGGGTTGGGGTTTTTGATCTCACATGTACAAGTGCAAGATCAAGCAAGGGGTGGAGTGAGATGGAGGTGAGTGGTGAGTGGTTTTGGTTGGACCCATCGTGATGATTAGAAGAGAGATAGAGAGAGCGGTGTTTAGGATTTTCAAGATGAGCTAACAAGATCATGCAAGACATGAAAGGAAATGGTGAGGGTGAGGGTCTTGATGCACATGGCAAGGAACACTAGACCAAGATGAGGAGGTTTGAGTAAGAGAGAAAGGGAAGCTTAACAAAAGAGAAGATCCACTCATAAACCAAGAAAAACCAAAGGAGAAAAAGATGGTGGTGATTTGCATGGCCCATGCATAGTAATAATTGCCATGTTTATTCTGGTAAAACAATAATAAAGCCTCATGGCATTTATTCCCATGCATCCCTAAAATATGGAGATAAGGCCAAGCTAAAGGAATTTAAAAGGATGTTCCATGTGGAGTAGATGGAGATGATCATATTTGAATATAATTTGGGACATGCTTGTGTGTGTGTTCCACTAGGTGCATAATATCCCCAATAATATTCCAACATGAGCAACTATTCCAAAACACTCCATATGGAAGCTAGAAAAAGGGGTACCACTCATAATGCATGCAAAGGTGGCTCCACATATCAATAATGTGAAAACAACATGATGCTAATATGAGAGCATGTGGAATTGTAAGTGGATCCATCCCAACACACATGAGCTAGAGGTAAACCCAATAAGATGAAAAGCTCACCTATAGTTGGATGGTGTAATTATGGAGTGGTGACAAGAAAGGTGGTGGAGTTAATAAAAGATATGCCCCCAACTCAACTTGGGCATCAAGCATTTATCAAGAACCAACTACAATATATCAAGAGGCAATTACCATTAATAATGCATATGAGATAAGAACCAAATGAAAAGGGGTTTTATATGATGCTCAAATGCAAGGTGGCATGATGACATGAGCATGATATAATTATGATGCAACAATTATATGTAGGAAGTAGCATATATATAGACTAGGCTAGTAGCATTGCAATTGTTAGACAATTGGGATGCTACAACTCTCCCCCATTAAACAAGAATCTCGCCCCGAGATTCCTAGGAAAAAGAAAACAACACCAGGAGAGGCGGGTGTTCGGAACGAAGGTGACCCTCACGTTCCCAAGTTGATGAACAACGGAATGGTGCGACCACTACACCTTGCAAACTGGCTAGACTTGTTGCGAGTCTTGCGTTTTGCTTGAGACACAAAGGGTTAGAAGAATTGAAGGATTGTCGTGAGTCAAGAAGGATAGGATGAACATAGCTCCGGTTTTTCGAGAAACATGATAAAAGAATAGAACCACTTGTGAAAGAAATGGAAAGGACGATGTATCATGGATAAAGAAAAGACACACCGTTAGGATTAAAGATCGGAAGCGGCAAGTGATGATGATTCTTGCCCTTGCCGGACGAAAAGAGCGACTTTGGAGAAGTTATCAACCAGTATGAAAATAGCATTGTCTCTTCTCTCAGATTTGGGAAAAGAAGTTCGGAAACAATATTGCCTTCAAACAATAGGGTTCCTTGATATCAATGGAAAGATTGAGTTAGACATTGCCGAATTAGATTCTTGTTGCACCGGTATAAAGAAGAAGACATAGAAGATTTTGCATTGGTTTCCACCAGATAATTGAAGATTTTGCACTGTGTAGAAAGGGCGAGATCACTAACAAGATATTATTGATTAATTTCTTCGAGAGAGCACTCCGGATAGACAAGGACGGAAGTAAAAGTATCGAGGGATAAAGGCCACTTCCAACTTCCATGGAATGAGTTAAATTACATTAATCCGCCAATCCAATGTACAAGAGCGAATGATAAGAGTAGTGGTATGGTAGATACTCCATCCCGCACTCAAAGCATTACTCTACACATGAATAGGAAAACTAAGCAACCCAACTACCAAAACAGACTGAAGATCTTGACAAGGATAACTCATGGAACTCCGTTAGAAAACAAGGATAGATGCCAACAATTCACCGGATTCAAGATAGATAAATATGATGATGTTGTCGTCATGTCGGAAGTACCAAGCCACCGGAAATATATGAAGGAAGATTACGGAGAACAACTGCAAGATTCAACAGATAAAGAAAAAGATAGCACCAACTTGAACAGAAGGAATACAAAAGATCTGAAAAGTCTTCATTGCCTCCGGTGGATTGAGCATAGAAGATCGAACGAGATGGTTCCAAATATTACTTAACAAGACAGAGGTGAAAATAACTCCATGTTCTTCTTGAAATGATTGAGAGAGATTTAGCAGTCTTGAGGAAATCTTTAGCGGAACGGCGATGATAACTCGCCAACAAGGAAAAACTCCGGGTTTGATTGAAGGTGGAGGATGGAATTAACGATGGACTTGCTGATTCCAGAATTGAAGCAATCTATTTAGCAGAAGGACATGGTCGAGATAGGTGACTTCAAGAAGCCAGAATTCACACTTTGAGAACTTTGCACACAAGCGGTGTTCTCGAAGCTTGAGAGAAAGAGACATAGATGATCTTCCATGTTCTTCCATTGATATAGAATAGGCCTGCATATCATCAAGATATACCACCACAGATGAACAAAATCTTCCAAGAATATCAAGATCAAGAGGCGGGAGAACGAACAATGCTCAAAACACTTTCTGAGCTCAACGCTCTTTGAAAGATCAACGTTAAGAGCATGTGTTCATGTTGACGAAGATGCATTGTAAGAATAGATTATCTGGTCCTTCGGAAAAGAACAAGAAAGGCCACCTGGATCACATACTTGATCGGATCACCGGTTACAAGGATAAAGAGATCTTGGATAAGAATGATGGTAGCTCATACATTACGCAAAGCTATCAGAAATGAAAGGATGTGATTCTCTTGTATCAAAGAGAGCCTTGCAGATATGGAGTTCAAAAGATATGAAGCACGACAATAAGATGAAAATCCATCCTAGTGCCTCTAGAAACCTTCGGATTACCAAAGATACTTCAAGATGATATAGATATGGTCATGGTATAACTCAAAATCACAGGAGATAACCGCCATCATTTGGAGGATAGTGTTGATAGCATTTTTCATATTCCACTCATGATAAGTGTCATATAGCTATACCGAGAACCAAATTACAACCACAAGCATCGGATCGACACAAGTTATGTATTTAGCCCAAAAGAATTGAAGATGAAGTAGAACTCCAAGATTATGCGCCGATGACAAAAGAATGAGTTAGCATGAACATGCCGATAAAAGGAAGATAGATAATGTTTCACACATGACTGAAAAAGGAGTGTGGAAACGCAGATGTATCAAAGAAAAAAATTCCGCATTTTCGGCATTAAAATACCAATAAATGCGCAAAACCACTTACAGATAGAGATTAGCAACTCCACATTTTGTGAAAGCATGCTGGAAGGAAGAACACCCTTAACAAGATTGCGCCGGTTAACAAGGCATCTGATAGATCACGTCGGTTTACAAAATCCTATCGGTATGGAATGTACCCACAGTTGATAACCAAAGGATTGTGACAACAAGGTTGGATGCAACAGGTAGACAAGGAATTCACACACACACACACACACACAACCTATGGTACTACGGAACCCCGAACATGTGAATCCTAGTTTGAATTTTAGAAGAGGATTGAAACGTTACACTTCCTTACCAGAAAAAGGGTGGGTGGGTGGGTAAGAAGAAAAATGGAAGCAGTCCTACTCTCACGTTTTGTTTTTCCCTAGTATACATAGCTACCAAAATATTTGCTAGACTGACAACGACCATTTGGCTGAGACCCTGAAGGGCGGGATGGCTCTGATACCAATTGTAACTACCTTGGAAAAACCCTACGCTCTAAGTTCAAGCCTGGATGAAGCGGAAGTGGTTAAAATAGTACAACGGGGGCCTAGAGGACCGCCCATGTGTAGACCCGTCGGCCGTCCTAACCACTTCCAAGACATCGGAACAAGAGCGAGCGGCGTAGGCAACAGGCGAAGAGATCAAATACATACACAAGTGAGTATGTATGCAAGCTACCATACAACAGTTCTCAGAGCCATTCCATCTAAAAGAAATAGAAATATTGCAACGCCATACGGCAAGATCCAAATACCCTAGATAGAGATAATAGTTTAGGATAGCTCCTCATACATCAAACATCAGAGTATCAGGCGGAAGCGGAAAACAAGATCCGAGTACGGATAAGAAGCAAATCGGCATAAGATGCCACATAAATAAACACATCCCACCCACAAATCTCGCGGATCCCCATCCCCGGAATCTCTACGCCGAGTGATCGTTGCCAACATCATCTGTCTCCTCCACCCAGTATCCATCTTGCGAATACACCTGTTCATCTGAATCAAACAATTTATCGTGTGAGACCCTAGGGGTACTCAACAAGTCTTTATGCCTCTAAAGGGGACATATACCTGGGGTGAAGCAATTGCAGCAAAAGATAATAACTAACAAGTCTATAGTACTCGCTAACTATCCGCCTAAACAATGATAGACGGATGTCCGTTAATTAGTAACAACAGTTATAACAGTATAATTAACAGATCCATCCTCCTTCTTGCTTACCAACGAGAAAGCGGACGAACAACCCATCCGTTGGCAGTTTTATTAATCATTCCATGAGTATTGCACTATTTACTTGGCAGGTATTTAGTCAAGTTAAAAGCGGTACTTTAGTTATACTTGTCTATGATCGAGAAATTGTGCTCCAAGTCGTCCATAACCGCGGACACGGCTTTCAGAAAGATTTACCCTACAGGGGTGCACAAATAGCAACACACACTCGATCAACCTCGGAAAAACCAAATCAAAACCCAACGAGGCATTCATGACAAAGCGATCATAGAATTCAGAAATATTTTAGGGGGCCACCCCAATAAGCTACCCGCAACGAAGTTGGCCGGCTCCGAGACGGACCCAGGGTTTGCGACAATGGCTGTAAACGACCGGGAACCCGAAAATGTGACTGGGCTTGTTGATACCATGAACACATTCTGCGTTCTTAAATAGTACAGGTGCTCCTCGCACAATCTTAAATAAAGCAGTAAAGCATGGCATAGGTACAGGATAGTAATAAAGCCCCAAACTACTTGTGGCCCCAAGAAATAGAAATGAATCAAGCTCTGGCTCAGGGGGGGTCCATAAGGCCTCCCGGATGTGGATAGTGCGAATAGTCAAGGAACAGGAATCAAGTACTCAGGGTCCTACGGGACACAAGTGAGCATGAAAAACCAAATAGCAGATATTGCCCACCGATGCCTCTTTCATTAGTTATCCCATTACTACTCAGGTTAAGTTGTTTAGGTACCTCGTTATCCATCAGACGCTCAATGGCAGGTGGGGATAGTGGCCTCGCGGGCCCACTGCGCGCGCGGCCAGCCGGTGGGCGACACGTGGGCGATCCCAGGCAGGCACGGCCAAAAACAGAAAAGCCCGGGTCCCTATTTGTAAAAAGGCATGGGAGAGTGATAGGTGGGCCACTTGGGACTACGGGTTGAGGCGGGAAAATGGCAGGGCGTTTTCTGCGAAAATGACGGCGACGCCGGACTGTCGGCTGCGCGTCGTCAGCAGAGAACAGGGGGCTCGGCCTGGGTTGCGGCTGCGGTGGCGGCTAAACGGCGGCGAGTTTCGCCGTGCCGTAAAAAGGAAAGTGAAGAGCGGTCTATGGACTACGACTTCCGTTCAGGTGGCATCGCCGGAGGAGGTCTACAGCACGCGGGGCATGACGAGGAACAGAGGCGGAACGGACGCTGCTGCTGCTGCTCCTGTCGACAAGCGCGGCGGACGCCGCGGTGCAGGCGGTCGGGCGACAACGCGAGGACGGTGGCGACGCCGTTGTTGCTCGGACGGCGGCGGCGCAAAAACAAAAGGCGAAGAGGGGAATCTCGGCTACAAAACACTCTCAGGTGGTTTGGTCCAAGGGGGGCTATAACAACGGCAAATCGTCAAGGAATAGGGCTCCATGGCGGTGTCTTCTGCCGCTGTTGCTGTCTGCCAGAGCCCGGCGCGCGGCGGCGAGCGCGCACGCGGATTGCGCAACAGAAGGTGGCGGCGCTACGAGGCACCAGAGGGGAAACGAGCAAGTCCGGCGAGTAGGGGGGCTCACCAGAAATCGCTCAGGCGGAAGAAGCTTGCTGGGGACGGGTAGATCGGCAGCAGCGCTCGTGACACCGAGCTTCGGGAGCATGGCGTCTACGGCGGCGTGGCGGCATCTCCGGCGACCTTCCGACAGGGGTCACATACAGGCCGAAGAAGAGGAGGCCGGGGAGTCTCCTGGCGCCTTGAACAGGCCCGGTGGCCATCATCTCGAGCCGGCACAGGGGAAGGCCGAGCTAGGGTTTGGGGAAGGCATGAAAGCCATGGGAGGTGGCAGGGAGAGGAAGAAGAAGGGAGGGAGAGAGGGACATGCCGCCTCCTGGATAGGGTCGGAGGTGGTTGAGGTGGTGGGGTAGATGAGGGAGGATAGGAGGGCACATGGGGGTGATGGTGGCCACCTTTTTGGCTAATCAAGGGAGAGACCGATGGGGCTTAGGGTTTTCTCTCTTCTCTCCTCTCTCTCTCTCTACTTAGCCAGGAGGGGGGTTGGTGGTCGAGCTGGTTGCGCTTCTTGCAAGGCAAGTCAAAAGGTGGCTCGGCCTAGGGTTGAAAGGGTGGTGGTTGTAGCTAGTGTTAGAGAAAGGAGGTTGAGGTGGCTCGGGTGGGGTGGTAGAGAGAAGGTTGGTGGTGAGGGTTTAGATTAGGGAGGGGTGATGGATATGGAGAGTGAGGGCATAGGGTTGGGGGTTTTGATCTCACATGTACAAGTGCAAGATCAAGCAAGGGGTGGAGTGAGATGGAGGTGAGTGGTGAGTGGTTTTGGTTGGACCCATGGTGATGATTAGAAGAGAGATAGAGAGAGAGAGGTGTTTAGGGTTTTCGAGATGAGCTAACAAGATCATGCAAGACATGAAAGGAAATGGTGAGGGTGAGGGTCTTGATGCACATGGCAAGGGACACTAGACCAAGATGAGGAGGTTTGAGTAAGAGAGAAAGGGAAGCTTAACAAAAGAGAAGATCCACTCATAATCCAAGAAAAACCAAAGGAGAAAAAGATGGTGGTGATTTGCATGGCCCATGCATAGTAATAATTGCCATGTTTATTCTGGTAAAACAATAATAAAGCCTCATGGCATTTATTCCCATGCATCCCTAAAATATGGAGATAAGGCCAAGCTAAAGGAATTTAAAAGGATGTTCCATGTGGAGTAGTTGGAGATGATCATATTTGAATATAATTTGGGACATGCTAGTGTGTGTGTTCCACTAGGTGCATAATATCCCCAATAATATTCCAACATGAGCAACTATTCCAAAACACTCCATATGGAAGCTAGAAAAAGGGGTACCACTCATAATGCATGCAAAGGTGGCTCCACATATCAATAATGTGAAAACAACATGATGCTAATATGAGAGCATGTGGAATTGTAAGTGGATCCATCCCAACACACATGAGCTAGAGGTAAACCCAATAAGATGCAAAGCTCACCTATAGTTGGATGGTGTAATTATGGAGTGGTGCCAAGAAAGGTGGTGGAGTTAATAAAAGATATGCCCCCAACTCAACTTGGGCATCAAGCATTTATCAAGAACCAACTACAATATATCAAGAGGCAATTACCATTAATAATGCATATGAGATAAGAACCAAATGAAAAGGGGTTTTATATGATGCTCAAATGCAAGGTGGCATGATGACATGAGCATGATATAATTATGATGCAACAATTATATGTAGGAAGTAGCATATATATAGACTAGGCTAGTAGCATTGCAATTGTTAGACAATTGGGATGCTACACTTGTGTTCCTTGTTTTGCACACTGCTCTTATCTTAGTGAATATTACTTTGAAAGCTATCATTGAAAACCCCATTATGTTTGAACTCCTGCAAATTGTTAACCGTTCTTTGACAAAGATCAAAGTTTGCCATTACCAATTATGATTTACTTTGTGTATCTTTATTGTGTTTTCTTTTACTTATTGCAAGTTAAGTTATATAATAGTGAGTTGTTTTCTATTATGATTTATGTATTGATGAATGTGATGCTTCTTGTTCGTATTCTTTTATCGACACTTCACTCCATAAACCTGAGGTCATGTTTACTGAGCTCAGTTTTCGCTTGGGGACAAGCGAAGTCTAAGCTTGGGGGAGTTGATATGTCCATTTTGCATCACTATTCTATATCATAATTTATTGTTATTCATTGATATATTTCATATTAAGATATGATACTTATGTTATTTCATCTATTTTTGCATGGTTGATGACTTTTGGAGGATGGACCACTGAAGTCAGGATTCTGATGGAAAAGGCACTATTTGGAGGAGAAATTCACGAAGATTAGAAAATCCCGAAAAATATATGGAAAATCCTATTTTTCTAGAAGACGAAGGAAGCCAGAAGGGGAAGCGGAGATGGGCCATAGGGGGCCCACACCACCCCCTGGCGCGGGCCACCCTAGGTCGCGCCACCAGGTGGTGTGGCCACCCTGGCCCATCTCTGGCTCTTCTATTTGGCGTATATAATCCTCCTGAAAACCTAAGACTCAAGGAGCAACCACAGAAAGATTATGCCGCCTCTTCGGGGCGGAATACTACAGACATAGAAAGAGCTCTCTGGCAGGCAGAAATCTGCTGGGGAAATTCCTTTCCGGAGAGGGGAGATCGTCGCCATCGATACCACCATCAAGCTGGACTTCATCAGGATCATCATCACCATCATCTCCATCATCATCTCCACCAGCATCATCATCACCACTTTGTACCACTGTAACAATTGGGTTGAATCTTGCATAGTTCTTAGGGGAAACTTTCTCGGTGTTGATTACTTGTTGTAGTTGATGCTATTGAGTGAAACCATTGAATTATTGTTCATGTTCAGATTGTTACTTATCATTATTTCATCTCTGATCTTGATCCATATGATGTCTCGTGAGTAGTTCGTTTAGTTCTTGAGGACATGGGAGACGTCATGTTGTTAGTAGTGGAATTGTGTTGAGAAAGATTCAATAGTTTGATATTTAAGTTGTGGTGTTATTCTTCCAGTGGTATCATGTGAATGTCGACTACATGATACTTCTCCTTTATGGGCCTAGGGGAATGCATTGTGTATTTGGCTACTAATCGTAGGGGTTGCCGGAGTGATAGAAACCTGAATCCCCGTTAGTGTAGGATCTTAGAGTTTAAGGTTGTGCTTAGGTTTCTATCTTAATTACTTTCTTGTAGTTGCAAATGCTTGCAAGGGGTATAATCACAAGTATGTATTAGTCCTAGGAAGGTCAGTACATTAGCACAGGTTCACCCACACAACACTTATCCAACTAGAGAAGATTAATCAACTATATGAAGCGAAAGCACTTGACAGTATTCCCATGTGTCTGATACGTTGCAAACGTATCCATATTTTTTGATGTTCCATGCTTAGTTTTATCTACTTTCTTATGTTTTTCCATACTTTGGAGTACTTTTCATATGATTTCTTGGACTACCGAATTAACCAGAGCCACAGTGCCAGCCGCCTGTTTTCTGCTGTTTTTGGTTCCAGGAAAGTCAGAAAATGAATATTCTCGAAATTGGACGGGACAAAAGCCAAAGTCAGTTTTTCAACGAGGGACACCAGGAGCCAGAATATGAGACGGAGAGGGGTTGGGGCCCGGCCACACTACCTGGCCACGCGGGCTAGGCCTGGCCGCGCCAGGGGGTGGTCTGGCCGCCCCAGGCACCCCCTCGGCCTCCCTCTTCGCCTATAAGTTGCCTTCTGACCTAAAAACTCAGGGGGGTTTGACGTTTTTCCAGAAAGAGTTCTGCTCCACCGCCACCACCAGATTCCACGAAACAACACCAGAAATTCCGTTCTGCCACCCTGCCAGGACGGGGAATTGGAGGAGATCATCGCCATCATCATCACCATTGCTTCTCCATCGACCATCCATGTTTCCCCCATCTATGAGTGAGTAATCCCCCGTTGTAGGCTATGGGGATGGTAGGGATTTGATGAGATCGTTCATGTAATGGCATCAAATTGTTAGGGCATGGTGCCTAGTATCTACTATTAGTGCTTTTTGACTTTGTTGCGACTTGTTATGCTTAATGCTTGTCACTAGGGCCCGAGTGCCATGATTTCAGATCTGAACATGTTATTGATTCATTATGATAGTACTGTGTTTATGGTCTTACCTGCAAGTTATATACACACGTTGTTTTCCAGAACCAATGGCCCTGAAGTGACATAAATCGGGATAACCGGAGGAATGGCTTTAATGTGAGGATCACATGTGTTCACGGAGTGTTAATGCATTGATCTGGTGCTCTATTAAAAGGAGCACCTTAATTGCCAGTAGTTCCCTTGAGGCCCCGCTGCAAACGGGCTGGCAGGACAAAAGATGTTGTGCAAGTTCTCATTGCGAGCACGTATGACTATATATGGAACACATGCCTAGGATTATCTAGTACTTGGATGCTTTATCTTATTTATCTGCAATTTCCCTATGTTCTGATTGATATGTGAATTGTCTTGTCCATCCAACGCTCGTCCATCTATCCCTATGCCTACCGCACTCGAATCCCATTGTTTACTTCTATTGTTACTGCTGTCTTTACTTTACTACTGCTGTTACTTTACTATTCCTACTACAAAACTGTTGCTACTGATAAACTGCTGTGAGCAAGATTGTTTCCAGGTGTAGCTGAATTGACAACTCAGTTGTTAAGGCTTATAAATATTCTTTGGCTCCCCTTGTGTCGAATAAATAAATTGGGTTTCACTTCCCTCGAAAATACTGCGATACACCCCCTATACTTGTGGGTCATCAAGACTATTTTCTGGCGCCGTTGCCGAGGAGCATAGCTTTATTTATCAAGTTCACTTGGAATCACTATTGTTTAAGAATAATCATAACCAATCTTTTTACTTTGTTATTTTTGTTTTGCTTAGTTTATTTCCGCCTTGTTTGCTTGTTTCTTTATAAAAAATACAAAAAATTTAGTTCCTACTCTAGTTGTTATTTTTGTTGGTCTGTTATTGTCTTGCTTTATCATGCTTTCTATCCATGGTTGGTTTCTTTGAAACTGAATCTTATTGGCAAGGTGGGTTCACGGAAGAACAAAAGTATTATTATAAGGAACACCGCTTGTCACAAAAAGGGAAACACTTATTGGAACAAATTGATAAATTGTATACCATTGTTATAAACATGTGCTCTACTTATAATGTTACTTATTGATTTGATAAATCTTGTTGTTGTAGGAGGTATAAACACCTCCCTTTTCAATGTGAGTATAATGATGATGTTACCATATCTTCTTATGTTAAGGGAAATTATGACTTTTATGATGTGGAACAAATTGAGGAATTTATTGCTTGGAAGGGTGCATTTGAACTTGCTAGTTTGCTTGAAAATATTGATGATTCACCTTATAAATATGAGGTTTATGATATACTTAAATTTTGCTTTGATAATTACAAGGAAGAAAATGGCTATATTCTTGAATATATTAATAGATGCTTTCCACAAATGGAAGAGACTAATGCCTTGTAGGATCTTATGGAAGAAGAAATTGATGAACCTGAAAGCTCACTAGATGAAAAAGAGGAGGAGAGTGATGAACAAAAGGAGGAAGAATGGATTAGCTACCCATGCCTACCTTCTAATGAGAGTAACTCTTTATCCCTTACATTATTTGATTGTCCCCCATGCTTACCAAAGAAGGACGAATGTTATGCTCATGTTATCTGTGATAATCCTTTATTTGTGCCTAACTTCGAGATGCATGGTACTAAAGAGTTTTGCTTAGAAATTGTTTATGATAAAGCTCTAAACGATGGTCCTATATTGAATGATCAGTCATCTTGTTATAGAATTATTAAAAGTGGGTTTGAAGGTTTTAATCCCACTATTTTCGAGCTTGATAAAACTTATGTTTTTGTAGAACATTAAAAGCATGCTTTATGTGATAGTTATATTGTTGAGTTTATTCATGAGGCTACTGAAAATTATTATGAGAGAGGAAAATATGGTTGTAGAAGTTTTCATGGTATTGAAACACCTCTCTATGTGCTAAAAGTTTTGAAGTTACTCTTGTTTTATCTTCCTATGCTTGTCACTTTGTTCTTTGCAAATTTATTTGCATACAGGATTCCTATGCATAGGAAGTGGGTTAGACTTAAATGTGTTTTGAATTTGCTTCTTGATGCTCTCTTTTACTTCAATTCATATTTCTTATCTGAGCATTGTAACACCCTCGAATCGGCCCTATGCAGATTTCAGCGCTTCCCGCCAAACCCGCATAGAAACGATTCAAGGACGCCCACCAGGCACTTGCGTGTGGGTGGAAAACGAAGTAATGCCATTACACAATAGTTCACGATCGAACCCACAAAACATATATATACAACAACGACTCCATGAGTCAAGAATACAGATATAATATACAAAGATCCAAATCACCTCGAAAACGAGAGAGCGTCCGACTACAGACAAGATGCAAATGGGGCTAAGAGCCCTGAAGAATAACCAATGGCGTCCATAACCCTGCCTAGGCCAAGCCGGAAGGGTAACCCTGCTAACGACGTCGATCTCAAACCTGCTAAAACAAAAGGGGTGCCGACAAAGGGCAAAGGAAAAAGAGGAGCGTCAGTACTGAGGCCAGTACACGGTGAGGCTAGAATTCAGCGGCTCTCGCCTACATAGGTATGGTGGACTGAAGCGGCAGCGCAGCAGCACTAAACAACCTATAGAGACTCAGTACAACTGTCGGCTATTAGAGAGAGATAAGAAAGACCTATTCGGAACCACCTGATACTAACACCATTCATACCCATCCTGGTATTCCCCCTCAAGACCAAACGAGGAAGTCAAACCGAGGAACTCACACAGTTGGCAGTTTTATTCATTCCATTATAGTTGCAGCATTTACTAGTCAGATATATAGCGTGAGTCATCCTGATAGCATAAGTAGTGGGCAGTTTTAGTTAACATTCCGTTGTAGTTGGAACATTTACTAGTCAGATATAATTGTCCTGAGGAATCCCAAAACCCAGCAATTGTTGGCACTTTTATCACATTCCATTGGAGTTGCGATACTTACTAGGCAGGTATAACATGGCACGATCACCACAGATCCTCCAGTTGTTGGCACTTTTATTATCCATTCCATTGTAGTGAAGCTGATTACTAGTCACATATTAAGTCAAATTTATAGCACTACTTTAGTTATGCTTGTCTATGATCGAGATACTGTGCTCCAAGTCGTCCATAACCGCGGACACAGCTTTCAGAAAGATTTACCCTGCAGGGGTGCACAAATAGCAACACACACACGATCAACCTCGGAAAAACCAAATCAAAACCCAACGAGGCTTTCACGACAAAGCAATCACAGGATTCATAAAATATTTCGGGGGCCACCCCACTAAGCTACCCACAACGAAGTTGGCTGGCTCCGAGACGGACCCAGGGTTTGTGACAATGGCTGTAAACGGCTGGGAACCCGAAAGTGTGACTGGGCTTGTCGATACCGCGAAAACATTCTACGTTCCAAAACAGTACAGGTGCTCCACGCACAATCGTAAATAAAGCAGTAAAGCATGGCATAAGTACAGGATAGTAATAAAGCCCCAAACTAGTTTGTGGCCCCAAGAAATAAGAAATGAATCAAGCTCTAGCTAAGGGGGATTCATAGACTCTCCCGGATGTGGATAGTGCGAATAGTCAAGGAACAGGTATCAAGTACTCAAGGCCTACGGGACACAAGTGGACATAAAAACCAAATAGCATATATTGCCCACCGGTGCCTCTTTCATTAGTTATCCCAACAATTTAATAGTTGTATTTAAAGTCATGATCCTTTCCACCGTAAAACATCTCCACCATTTGTCATGTGCCAACTTGCCGTCAACGGTGGAACGACAACGACGCGAAGCAACATATAAGCAAGCAACTACGACTCGCAAGGCCGACTATCTATCAAACAACGGGTAATAGGAGGTGTCCACATCAATATAAAGGCTGCACGGAATATATCTGGTATGGAACACTAAAGAATCGCGACACGGATAGCAGTAGATCAACAAGAAGGAAGTAAAGACTATAAATGCAAAATAGGTAGAAAGGGGAAGAATGCTCGCCTGGGAAACATTGCCGAAGGTTCATATCCGGAGAACTTGTCGATACTCGCATCAACTCATCGGCCTAATCCGCGAAGAAGCAAACACTAGAAGAAATACCGGATGCAATATTTAATACTACGGCAGAAGATCCGGCATGCTTATGATATGATGCATGGCATGGCGAAGATGCGATGCGATTAGGCAATATTAAGCGAAACCGGGGTCCCAACATTTACTTAGGTGGTTTAAGTTATTTAGAAACCCCACAAATTAAACGTTGAATTAACAAGGCAAAACATGGTATCGGTTCGCTACACAAATTTAAATGGAGCCGATATAAGACTAGAATCGCCCGCATATGGCTCCATATTTAATTTAGGTGAATCGACTAT
Organism: Avena eriantha; assembly: GCA_910589775.1. Taxonomy (NCBI): domain Eukaryota; kingdom Viridiplantae; phylum Streptophyta; class Magnoliopsida; order Poales; family Poaceae; genus Avena; species Avena eriantha. Next base: position 280,092,257 of record OU342743.1, on the reverse strand, counting down.
TTAACCCAAACAACCTCAATATGTATGCGAGTATGAACAATTTAAATGCAACAAGCTAGATACCATTTATAAAAAAACATGAATTTGTTCAGGGTCTCACGGTTCAGGTGGAGTCAGATTCTTTGGATTGTACATGAGATAGCGAAAGTAGCCAAAGTGGACACCGAAAAGAAGTCCTTGGCGAAGGGTGGTGGCTCAAAGACGCTGGTTAGGAAAATCCAAGGCAAAAACTCTTGCGATCGTTTTGTCGAGCACGTGACAGGGGAGATGATCTCAGAAGATTGGGGCACGAACGAGTAAGTGACAACTGCGGCCGATGCTATATATCCACCTTCAAACACAAACGAAGAAGCTATGGAGATGAGATGAATTAGCATGGAGCCACGCGAGATAAAAACAACACAGCCAATTAGGCAGCTCAGAGTAGGCTGTGTGTGGAAACAATGCAGAATAAAGATGCTACCTGCGAAGGCTGGTGTGGGGAGCACCGAGGCAAGGCCAATGTGACGCAGGTGGTGGCGGCCGGCCAATTCGAAGGAGGCGCTGTGCTAGTGCGGGCACAGGATCGAAGGAGGCGATGTGCTGGTGCGGGCGCAGGACCCAAGCTTGTTCAGATGCTGCGCTGGTGCGACATGACAAGCGGGCTGGAGCTGGCCCTCTGATACATGAAGGAACCCACGTGTGCGCTGCCTGCTGGTGGAGCGGGTTGGTGTAGAGGAAAAACAAAGGATCAAAGGCCAAGCGTCGGTGCACAGCGTTGCGTCGCGGCGGCAGCGATTTGGCGGCACCGTGACCCGGCGAACGGAAGTAGGGGCAAACCTCGATCCAGCCAATGAAGATCTAATGGCATAGTGGTGTGTGGTGGACGGGAGCAGGGGATGGAGTCGAGGCAGCAGGCGACCACACGCTGGACAGGGCCAAGACGGGGCGGCGGAGTTGCATCGATGGGATCTGGGGAGTTGAAAATTGGTGGAGCCTTGTGGATCTTGTGGTCAGAACGAAATACAAGGAGAAGACGTGGTGCTGCTGGCTGAGATCGTGTCAGACGGGATTCAAAGGAGAAACGACTGCGCTGCACTAGGTACACCAGGATCCAATGTAGAAAAACAAAACATGGTTGTTGTTCCATGTGGGATGGCATGCCTAGTACACACAGATCAAAAGAATAAATAGCTGGCTAGATGCATATGAACAAAGTACACCGGCGATGAGAAACCTAATGGAAAATTTAGAGAATTTGGAATAGGATTTTGGGCGGATAAGTGGAGATGTCCAGATTAAGATATGGAAAAAATGGGGAGATTTTTAGATAGATTTTGGGGCTACAGTTTGGGGAGTAAGAAGAAATGGGAAAGAATTATTTATACAGTCTAAAATAGTCTAGATGAGACTAGTTTTGGGCCAAAACATAGACGACTTTTTGGTCTACTTTTATTTTATTAAAAATAAGAAAATCTTTTGTGATTCTATAACGGACCAAAACTATTATTTATTTTGTTTTAAAATAAGAAAAGAGAGGTACCTTGTATATATTAACCTTACAGGTATTTAAGCCAAATAAAAATAAACATGGCTTTTAATAAAAATAATTTTATATTCATAAAAGCAAAAGGGTTTAGGCAAGATGGTATGGAAAGCATATTTGTGTGAGGTTTGGAATAAAAGGGTGGTGTCATGGTAGAGTTAGTAGAATCGAGAGAGTGCAAGATACATGGCTAGATCAATACAAGAAAACATTATGTAGATAAGTAGAAGAGAATGGAGAAGATCAAATATTTGTAAGGAATGAAGATCACCAAGGATGTAATAATTGAAGGATATCAAGCACAAGAAGAAAAGTGGAATAGATTGATTAGATGAGAAAAATGTAATAGGGGAAGATGATTAAAAGGATATAAGAGAGATCCACTCAAGCAATACATAAAATAGAAGAAGGTAAAGATTGATGGTCACATGAGTTTGAGCTAGAACACACAACATTTAGAAGACTCCAACAGCATCATTTGAATTTAAATAGAAAAAGGAGGGACCAAGTTTAATAAAAGATTAGAGGGAAACTTGTGGTGCTACTAGAATTTGAATAAGGCAAGATTTAAATCAATTGATCCACACATGGTCATATGAGCATGATTTAAAATAAGGAAAAAAATCCATATGTCCATTAGGTGGTAGAATTAGCAAGAGGATCATATGGCAAGATTGAGACCACAAGGCAGATATAGAGAGAATAAGAGATGATGCCCCCAACTAAATTTGAGCATTATTGTTAAATGGAATAGCAAGACTGAAAGAATAAGAATTAAACATTATGGTTCCATAACCAATGGCACCAACTGGAATAGAATAGAGTGAGGCGAAATAGAGAGAAAGCAAATACAAATAACAAATAAAATTACAAAGACCCAAATACAAGTGCCACTGTTTAAATGCAACAATTCTAATTCTATGTACCATGCAACGTGGCATGATGAACATAATGATGCTCAAATGCAATGTGGCATGATGACATGAGCATGCGGTCATGATGATGCAATACACAGAAACACAGCGATTTTCTAGTAGTGGTTTTAGCGGGGTGCCACAAGCATCCTCCCAAACTATCATGCCTAACTTAAAGGCGTTAAAGAAAAGTACTTATTGGGAGATAACCCAAAAGTTTTAGATGAGTCTTGGAAGTTATTACTTCAGTAATAACCGCTCCTTATCCTTTTTATTTGCTTTTTGTGCCAAGAGTAACCTCTAATGAGAGAGAAGTAATGATTGGGAAAGTTGCTATCCCGAAACAGATTTCTATGCTTCACCGTAAAAATTCATGTACAATCTATGTACGTCCTTTTGAGGCGTGAATTGTTTTGCTTCTACCCCAGGTTATTATCTAACTTTCGTTAGTTCAACACTATTCGATTTGAGCAACAGAAGGTCTTCGAAAAAATTCGTCTTTACATGTTGGTCTGTTTTGACAGATTTCTGCCATTATTTGCATTTGCTTCTTGTTGGTTCCTTTTTGAGTTCTTTTGGGGAATTGAGATTTTCAAGGGAAGTGCTACAGTATCTAGTGTTTTAATAGAAGTTTTATTGGTGTTGGAACTGAACCTAAAGACTTATTATCTTAAGTGCACTAATGTTGCTAATAAAGATCGTGTAAAGTTTTGTATGAAGAAAAAATTTCAGGTGTATGGAAGAAATGAGTAATGAGATGAAGGATGGACTAAAGCTCAAGCTTGGGGATGCCACCCCGTGTCACCCCAAAAAATATCCAAGAAGTACAAGCGTCAAAGCTTGGGGATGCCCAAGTCATCCCCTTCTTCATCAATAAAAATCCCAGGTTTCTTCTAAATACTTCATTTTTATTGTTTCATACACAGTTGTGTTGCTCTTGGAGCGTCTTCTTTTTTGTTTTTGTTTTGGGTTTTCGTTTGCTTTGTTTTCTTAGTTTGCTGAATAAATTGGTTGGACCCCTCTTTCATACATTGGTTTTCAAATAGTTTGTTTTGGATTGGAAAAGAGTAGGAAAGTTCATGCTTAAGTGGTAAAGAGAGCTTGTTTTTGACTGTGGCATATGCTTTATCATGCCATGTTGGATATTGTTTTGGCTTTAGGCTTAGTATTCTTTGCTGTAGCATGACATGTTATAAACAATTGAGATTGCTTAATGTGCCTTTGAAGAATCATGCGTTGTTTTAGCATATTAAAGCATAGTATAGTGGTATTCTCCTTTGATGCTTTATTTGGGTTGACTTGGCGCATGCTCACACCATGTTATGACTATCTCAAGTCACCATAGCCTTTATGATCCTTTAGTTTTTAACTTGTAGTATCACTTTATGCTTTGATCAATGATGTTTTGTCGCTCTGCATGATTATGGCCATTATTGCTCTCTTAGTTGGTCGCTCCTAGTCTTTTGCTAGCCTCCATAACCGAGTATGAGTTCCACTCATGCATCCAATTCCTGAAACCAAGTTCTTCCAAAGAGTCCACCATACCTACCTATTAGCATATGCTATTCCAAGTATATTCATGTTTTTATCTACCTTCCGAATTAAACTTGTTATGAGAAAACTAGTGATTAAAGCTCTCACAAACTTGATGGCACACTTTACTTTTCTTGCCCTTAATAAACTTGAACCATTGTGTCGTCTATGTTGTATATGCTTGCATTTATTTGTTCGGGATTAGAAGAACCATGCTTTCATGGGGAACGCTTTCAACATTGCACTTGTACTTTGTACCTAGTTGATATCATGCTCTTTTGGCTATGGATGTCGTCAGTGTGAAATGAAAGGGGGGCTTGTAAGTCCATGGAGTTATGTATGTGTGTTAGAGAAACGCTTGGGCCGCTGGTCTAATCCATGCTGTCATGGTGGAAACCTGCAGCGTAACCATAATGATCTGTCTATGAAGCATTCTTCTTATAAAAAAAGAGTCAGATATTGAGAAAAGGAGAAAGAGAAAAAAAAGATATGAGAAAGAGGAAAGAGAGAAAAAAGCACCATTTTCCCATGGTAAATAAGAAGATTGCTGAGATGCCCGTTGTCTGCTTGCCTTGTCATTTTGATATGGGGATTCTTTTGTATCATCGGGCAAGGGGTACCCCGTTGGCGGCTCTCTATGATACACATGTACTTACGATGACAAGAACTTACCGGTAACTAAACTTGAGTAGCATGAGGAGCGGCCCTCGTATTCAAGGGACATGAGATTTCCAACTTATACTTCGTCAAGCATATACTTCATAGTTTGTCCACTTAAACCTTAATCACTTCAAGATGCTTATGATAGGGGCAATGGGAGCTGAAAGCCAATAAGTACCATAATTTTTGGAAGCTCTTTATGAAACTTGAGTCTCTACTTCCTTCTTTGAAGGCCTTTCTTTTACTTTTATGTTGAGTCTCCACCTTCTATCTTTATGCACCTACTTTGAGAGCATAGTGGCCATTCTTAGTTCTATGTGCATTGTCCCAAGACTTGTTGATTGATGCATAGCTTTGATACTGCTCGTTTTAAACTATTTGTATCTAGTCACTCTTATGAACTTTGAAGGTGTCCTATACATTTATGTTTGCTACTCAATGAGGGACAAGCTGAATGCCACTATGCTATGTTTTCTTTATGTGAAACAAACAATCGTCTTGCAAAGCATTATTATTCATGAATCTTTTGTTTGTGCATTTTCATGTTGCAACATAGTTGCTTTGTCTTATTGTTAGAACTTTATCTTTCATGTTATGTTGAAGTACTATGATCCCAGCTATGAATGTTTTACAAATACTTTGATCAAGTTTATGATGGTGCATGTCACCTCAAAAATTATTCTTTCTTTTTATCACTTACCTACTCGAGGACGAGCAGGAGTTAAGCTTGGGGATGTTGATACGTTGCAAACGTATCCATATTTTTTGATGTTCCATGCTTGGTTTTATCTACTTTCTTATGTTTTGTCCACACTTTGGAGTACTTTTCATATGATTTCTTGGACTAACCTATTAACAAGAGCCATAGTGTCAGACGCCTGTTTTCTGCTGTTTTTGGTTCCAGGAAAGTCAGAAAATAAATATTCTCGGAATTGGACAGGACAAAAGCCAAAGTCAGTTTTTCAACGAGGGACACCAGGAGCCAGAATACGAGACGGAGAGGGTCTGGGGCCCGGCCACACCACCTGGCCGTGCGGGCTAGGCCTGGCTACGCCAGGGGGTGTTCAGGCCGCCCTAGGCACCCCCTTGGCCTCCCTCTTCGCCTATAAGTTGCCTTCTGACCTAAAAACTCAGGGGGCTTCGACGTTTTTCTAGAAAGAGTTCCGCTTCGCCGCCACCACCAGATTCCACGAAACAGCACCAGAAACTCCGTTCTGGCACCCTGCCAGGACAGGGAATTGGAGGAGATCATCGCCATCATCATCACCATCGCCTCTCAATCGACCATCCATGTTTCCCCCATCTATGAGTGAGTAATCCCCCGCTGTAGGCTATGGGGATGGTAGGGATTGCATGATATCATTCATGTAATGGCATTAGATTGTTAGGGCATGGTGCCTAGTATCTACTATTAGTGCTTTTTGACTTTGTTGCGACTTGTTATGCTTAATGCTTGTCACTAGGGCCCGAGTGCCATGATTTTAGATCTGAACATGTTATATATTCATTATGATAGTATTGTTTATGGTCTGACCTGCAAGTTGTATACACACGTTGTTGTCCGGAACCAATGGCCCCGAAGTGACAGAAATCGGGATAACCGGAGGGAATGGCTTTGATGTGAGGATCACATGTGTTCACAGAGTGTTAATGCTTTGCTCCGGTGCTCTATTAAAAGGAGCACCTTAATTGCTAGTAGTTCCCTTGAGGCCCCGCTGCAAACGGGCTAGCAGGACAAAAGATGTTGTGCAAGTTTATCATTGCGAGCACGTATGACTATATATGGGACACATGCCTATGATTTTCTAGTACTTGGACGCTTTATCTTATTTATCTACAATTGCCCTATGTTCTGATTGCCATGTGAATTGTCTTGTCCATGCAACGCCCGTCCATCCATCCCTATGCCTACCGCACTCGAATCCTACTGTTTACTGATGTTGTTACTACTGTCTTTACTTTACTATTGTTGCTACTTTACTATTCCTACTACAAAACTATTGCTACTGATAAACTGCTATGAGCAAGATTGTTTCCCTCGAAAATACTGCGATACACCCCCTATACTTGTGGGTCATCAGTGTCCTTGAGAATTTTTGGTCATCTTAAGTAATACAACCGGCTTGTCCTTTGCTAAAGAAAGGATTGGGCCACTTGCTGCATCTATTATCATTTCTTTTATTTACTCGTACTTTATTTATTTGCATTATCAAAAACCCCTAAAAATCCGTTTGCTAAGTATTTATAGAGAAGTCCTGATCCAAGCCACTCGTCAACACCTTATGCTCCTCATTGGGTTCGACACTCTTACTTATCGAAAATACTGTGATACACCCCCTATACTTGTGGGTCATCAACACTCAACACCACTGAAAATGTTGATTGACTTGATAGCTCTCATTAAAAGGATTTGTTCGATTGAATTAATGTTTAGCGGTTTTTGTGAGCATGCCAAAGTTTGACTTGTTAATCATAAGAATGATATAGCTTTATGCGTGTCAAACTTCATGGGATGCTAACAACTTCGTTGGCCTACGAACGTTCTTCATGGAGGAAACTCCTAGATTTTGGCTATGAGTTGATTAAACACACGTAGAAGCAATGCTATAGTGGGTAAGATTCTTGGCACTCCCGGGTAGCTGTGTTCATGATGGAATCACTCCTCTGGCTATTATGAGTAATCATTATGCAAAAGGAACTAAAACCTTGGTGATGCCACGAGTGTCCATCACAGCCCGATAAACTAATAATTTTTTTGGCATGCTCTCAATTACTCAAGAACTGAAATTCTTAAAGGACAATGAATAGAAAAGTCTTGCTTGAAAAGTCTTGATTTATTGATTTGGGAGACTTGAGATACTCTAGTGTATATGCTTTTCATGACAACTCTCACACCCTCAATTTACATGATTATACTTTATTGTTCAAAGGCAAGCCTATGAGTTAATTACATGACATGGAATAAAGTTTACTCATTTGAATCATCCATGTTAACAATAATTTTGATGCACTATAAGGATGCATAAAACCCATATGATATGCTTGCCATTACTCTATCTATGTTGAAGTTTTTCAGATTTATGAAGTGGAGGAAACATGACACTACCAATCATGAGTAAGATCATCATCTCGTTATTTCAGTTTAAATGCTGAGTTCCTTTTTGATTTTGGTTTTCTTGCTCGAGGACGATCAAGTTTAAGCTTGGGGAGGTTGATGGATCTGAAATATAGCCATCCATGTCCATATTTAAACTAGATATTATTCATATTTTTGATAAAATATCTCTCTAAACCCTACCACTAATGCCTAATAATCGAAGGGGTATGCAATCATTCTCTTCTATTTTTTTTCCTGCGCAGATAATGACGTTTGATGATGGGAATCACTACATTAAAGTCAAAGATACGAAATTTCCAACAACCAGAAGAAACCAAGAGTCATGGTTCGGAGGCAGACGCTTTAACGACCAACTATACGACCGAAATAAAATTACGGCCGTATAGTTCCGGCCGTATAGTTGCCAGCGACACCGCTAGGTCAAACAGAACAACTTTCATGAAGGGACCCATATATAAAGAAGCCTCGGGCGACGAGAAAAGGGCCTCAAGAGTCCCTGCCCCAGATCATCAGCCGCCTCCAGATCTCCATCCACCACACTGAAGAGCCACCGGAAGAATAGACTTAGATCTAATCTCCAAAGCCCTTCTCCACCACCATAGCCATATTCCACCACTTGTAATAGTAGATCCCATCTTCGATTGGTGACACTATAAGAATATTTGCTATCCATCTTATGATTTTCATTACAATTTTTGTGATTGTTGATCTCATCTCTATGTGTGAGTAATTCTCCTTGGGCTAAGGGCTTCGGCCTAGTCATGTAGCTTTTGTGCATGTTATTTATCATAGCTAGGATCATGTATTAGTTTGTATGATATGATGATTATTATATCCTCTCCTTCCTCAATCTAAGGACTTGTCAGGTACCCAAGACCCCGAGGATTGAGCCAGTATAGGGAGTATGAGTAATGACTAATCTGTAGGTTGGGAACTCCAGTGACAGAAGAGGCAGTACAACTGTATGTGAGGGATTTACTTGGGATTAACGGCGATGTCACTATGCATATCATTAGTTCTCTTTCTTCTATGGATGAGACTAGTAGGTTATTGCTATAAGCGGTTGCGGAGGCAATAGCAATTATAGATGCACTGCCCACATATAATTTATTTTTCTCGAATAATTACATGCATACTTTATTTCTATATTTTATTCCCATCATATGTTTTGCATAGCTACAGGTGAAACCGAACGCCCTAGCCCCTCTCTCTCCATCATCGACAACAACAAAAAGATGCAAACTCTTGGTCCATTAAAGTAACTTCACTACGCATGTGCTTTCTGAGGATTCGATAAACCTAGGTCTACTAGGGAAAAAGAAGCTATATTATATCCATAATCTGGATCGAAGGTATCATTGGGTAAGTTACCACATGTTTATATTGGAGATAATCATGGTTCTACTTACAACTCATTAATTAATTTTTTTGGAGTAGATATAATTAATAAAGATGCATTAGTGGGAAATAATTGAGATTCGGCTGTTATCCCGCCCACTTGTGTCCAACTAGGACCCGAGTATTTGATACATATTTCTTCACTATTGCGCTAACCACATGAGAGAGTTCTATGGGGCTCCCCTCACCTCACCCTGTTCTAAAGATTGTTTTCAGGACCACAAATTAGTTTGGGCTTTATACGTTATATTCTCTACTTATGCATGTTATGCGCTGTTTATAATTCTTTTGCTTAATGAGCGTTTATTATTGTTGTTGTTGCGCAGGCGCGACCCTCTATCACAGAAATATTTTGTCTATGGCCTTTGCTCATCTGACAAGGGAAAAAACCTTTAGGTCCATATGAGTATCAGTTATACCTTGTACATGTACCTCATTCGGGTGCCACCCCCCCACCCCCCAAATTTCTTCCGTGCTTGTAAGAGTTGTGTCATGATACCTCGTTGGATTTTGCCTTCCTTTGATTTTTCTAAGGTTGATCGAGCATGCGGATATATTTGTGTACCCCTGTAGGGTAAATCTTTTTGAATAGCCATGTTCACGGTTATGGACTACTTGGAGCACAATTTCTCAATCGTAGACAACTTACATTTAACTAGTACTATAAATTTGATTTGGATCTTACATGACTAATAAATAGTACACTACAACAGAATGGTTAACTAAAAGTGCCAACAGATGGTAACATTGGGATGTCTTACTTATCATGTTATCTATATCTAACTAGTAAGTAGTGCAACTACCACACTGAATAAATAAACAACCAACTGTGTGAGTTTTGTCAGAAGGACTTTCTTATTTGGTTTCGAGTGAGAAATCCTAGGATGGGTTATGTTTGGTGTTAGTATCTAATTGGCTCCAGATAGGGCTCTCTTAGCCCTCTCTGATATACGTAAGTTGTATCGTGTCTCCATAGGTTGCTCTAGTGCATGCTTTGCTGCCCCTAAGTCCACCATATCTATGTAGGTGAGAGCAGCAAAATTCTAAGTATCGTTAAGTACTTTTCTCAGTACTTACCCTCGTTTGCTTTTCACTCGTTTGTGTCTGCAACCGTTGGCCTGACTTTGACAGGTATAAGATCGATGACGTTAGCAGGGTTACCCTTCAGGTTTGGCCTAGACAGGGTTATGGACGGCATTGGTTATTCTTTAGAATTTTTAGTCTCATTTGTGTTCTTATCCGTACTTGGATCTTGTATCGCTTTCAATGTGATTTGGATCTTTGTAATGTATAATTGTATTCTTACACTCGTTGAATAGTTGTTGTATATAAATGTTTTTAGTGGGTTCTATCGTGAACTATTATGTAATGTAATTACTTCGTTTTCTACCCGCAAGCAAGTGTTTCGTGAGCGTCTTTAAATTGTTTCTATGCAGGTTTGAAGGGAATCGTTTAAATCTATATAGGGCCAATCCGGGAGCGTTACAGTAACACCTGTCGGTCGGTAGCATACCAACACACATAGCGTGGGAGATCATTGCCGACACTTTTGACCCATATATAAATCCATAATGGACGTTACATGTGCACCCTTCATTAGTTACATGTTGTTCTTTTACACTAGTCATATTATCACGACAATGTTGTGGGTGGTGAGATCACTAGATGTGGGATATGATCGGATCCAATCCATGTAATCGAGGAACGTAAGAAGCTAGAGGCTTTGTCGAATGAAGCACACAAAACATCAAGCACCGATCCGATTGGTAGCCCCATTGTAAATATGGGCACATTGTGCAAGTGATGCACTTGATAGTTGTATAAGCGAAATGCAGCTAGTCTAGAATGGACTCCAATATGTTGAGGTTTCATATGAGACTATGTGGATACCCGCGCTTTGCTGCATCGTCAACATTACGCTTTGGCATTGTACGGTGGAATCACAGTGAGACTTATGCACACTTGTAGTATATATCAATGACTATCTCCAGAATTTTCTTTTTTGATACTTTTAAATATAATATTTTGAGTTTTCAAAATAAAGAGCTCCACGTAGCTCGGGAGCTATTTGTCCACTCTCTATTGTAGAACTACATAAGAAATATAGCCTGCACAATGGAATAATGTATGTGATATACCTAAATATATATAGTACTACCTCGGTTCCATAATATAAGCCTTTTTAGAAGATAAAACAACTTGCTAAAAAGTCTTATATTGTGGAACAGAGGGAGTAGTTGATTAATTAGTTTGGATAGTGATTCTAACCTCACATATGCTTAAAAAGCAATAACGAAAACCTCAAATGGCTGAACATCCTAGGAGTTAATTTAGAACAGAGAACACGTATACATCAACATTACATACCGACTAATCTTCTTCTTTCATGCATCACATTTTGCAAGAGAACAAGATCTCATGTTTCACGTTTTGCAAGAGAAAATAGAGCGACGAAATAGAAAATATCCTATCTATTTTCCAATATTAAGCGCAAGGTGTTCCTCAACCTCGTGCCCTTTGTACCTTTCTAGAGGCTGTTCATCTCCGACACGGTCTATTCCCGCCATTGCACCCGAAGTGGCGAAGTCCCCGGTGGTGTTGAGGTTAGCTGTCATCGGAAGCTTCGGCAAGAACTTGGTGGTCTGCACTGCTAGTGTATAACTTCACGAGTCTGATGGAGAAAAGTATACATAACCCCCACAAGTATTTAGTTTGGAACAGAGAACCCCCACAACTAAAAATCGGCTTATATAATCCCCTTAAGGCCTTGTTTTTCTGTAGCTTTTTTAGGGGATCAGTGAGATAATATCCACCGGGATTGGGTGAATCCACTCCCCTCAAAATCTCTCCCTTGCCTTTTCCATTCCTGGCACTCAAAAACGCCGCTGGGGGTGCTGGGTGTGCCTCAGAGATCCACGACGCGTGTCAGCGAGAGATTCCAAAAAGCGAGGGAAGGGTCACGTTTTGACCTACGTGTCTATTTGAGGGTTTCAGCAAGGATATTTGGGGCAGAGACCGTCTAATCCCCGACTACAAAACAATATAATGAGAATTCTTGGGTATCTTAGGCTACCACGATAAATACTCTACAAAAGCTGCCAATACCGGCCTGCAAAACAAGGCCTAAGTTAACTAAACTGGAAAAATAGCCCTCGACACCAGTTTAGGTTGTTTTGAATAGTGGTTTTGCTGATATGGCGGCTGTCAAGCACCAGGTAAGCGTGTTAACGGTTAGACAGTAGCGCGCAACTGAAAAGTTTCTCTCTATGTGCGATTCTGACACTCAGTACACCAAACAATTAGAGTAGACCACGATGTGATCAATACGCCAATAATTTCTGGCAGGAAGAATTTATTTCCTCTCTGAAGCACCGGTATATAAAAAGGGCATGCCCCATTTATGATCTGAGGCAATGTACACCAATAGATACATTGAACCTTTTTTGAAGCCGAAATTGAAAATAAAAACAAAGAGTGCACTATATACAAGTACATAGAGAAACAAATCCACACATATCTACCGCTTTCAGTAAGAATTGAAGAAACATCTTACACTTCGATCACATTAGATTCCTGCATGAGTATTAGGCTAGACTGCAGATAATTTGGACCTTTCAGTTAGCAGTGTTAAGTGACACTGCAGGAGTGCATGATGCTCGAGAAATAAACTATGCATGCACTCTAGAAAAGGTGTGGGAGCAGTGCTGATACCTGAACTGCAAATATGTTGGGCTTTTGGCTTCAGAGCCGACTGATATTGCAAGCATGCATGATACCTAAGAACTAAAAATGCACCTACAATACAAAAAGATGTGCTAGCATGTTGACAGCAAATAAGCAAATAGGCTGCACTTTGGTAGATACAAGTCGGTACATCAGAATGAAGAGAAGATGAACAAAATGACAAGATAGAATAGTGATTTAGCAGGAATTTTGAACATGTTCTTTACTAAAAGTTTCAGCAAACTCACGTTTATAAGTTGCATTGTTGCATCTGTCATTTTATGTGTCTCTAGCTGTAATGTTTGTTACTGTTGCATTTCCATGCTCTAAATCGGTTGCTACATAAGGCATCTTCTATATAAATCAATTACACCAACATCTGTGAAGTTTCTGGCCATTGACATCACTGAAACCTTGTCCTCGAGCTCTATCAATGTACCTCTATGATCACCTTCAGGAAACTTCCAGCATAGTTGTGTGCACTGCAGAGCATCATCTGAGCAGCCAACATGGTCGGCAAGGTGATTCTTCAGTTTAGACAAAGAAAGCTTGGAGTACTCCACCGTTGACATTCCTTGCTTGCCACCAATGTACTCAAATTTCTTCTTATTCTTATTCCATACGAATTCTCCACGAAATTGAAACCGAACAAAAAATAGTCTAGACGATTCATGGTTTCTACTATAGAAAAATACAGAAAAGTTGAAACTTGGCATTGTGTATACATCACAAATACTGAACTTTCAAAAATCCCTTCTTGACACTGACACTACCTACTCGAATTCATGTAAATTGAAGTAATCATAACCTTACATGCTAGAATTACCAATGTAATCTACAAAGGACACCATAAACAGACGAAATCATGGAATAACTACACAAGTCAACCGCCAAATAAACCCTAAACCCCTACACAAACTGCCTCGGGGGGATTGGAAAGTTGGGCAACACAAAGTAAGCTGCAGAGCTAGGGTTTGGGAAACTGAACTAGTGGTCGCGCTACACTCAAATCAACAGTAAATAGCGTCGATCGTCTGTCGTAGTCGCGTCGCCGTCGTTTAGGAGAGAAACTGTCGCGGAGGTGAAGGATGGAGCAGTCTACGCACGGGTGGAGAAGAACTGGTTTGGTCGAACCAGGTAGCAGCAGCGCATGCCACAGGGGTTATTGGGTTCGAGCCTGTGTGGCACCGTCAAAACCAGCGGCGGATCCAGGATTTAGACATAGCGGGGGGCAAAGAGACAAAGATCGCATATGAACCCTAATATCTCTATATGTATATCAAGTCTCACATAAACTAGTTTTTTAACAATGGTATATATCAATGGTCTATTTAAAGTTGACAATTGCTCTATTAAACTTCCATTAGTGAACAAGTTAATTATTTATTCATGGAAAACCTAAATTGAATTGGAATTTTTGGCCCACAAGGACTCAAGATTAAACTCTGTGGGTAGGAGAAGGCATTATGTTCTAATCTTTTTTTCAGTTTTTATCTAGAGAAGTACATGTAAACAAAACAACGCATAATTTAGACCAATCTCTTGCATCTAAGAAAAACAGTACTATTACCTTTGGATTGGTCATTCTAAGATTGGTGGTATGTACATACGTACCTTGAGACATTTCCTAGGGCGATGGTACGGATGCGCGGCAAACCAGCAACAACGAACAACAACGGCTGTCACAGCTTGCAGCATCACTGAGTATCGGAGATTAGACAAAACAAAGTTATTGCAGGGGACAACTGATTCTGAGCGGCTTCTGACGGTAATGCCATAGCACGGGCGGCGGCGACTATCAGAACCGTCGAAGGCTTGCCGATGTACATGGAACCTCGGGATCATGCGGTAGCTTAGGAAATCTAATTCATGTTCTTGTTGGGCTTGGGGCTTGGGCCATGAAGCAATCTCCTAGTCTAATGGCCTAAATAACTACAATTAGCATCAAACTTTGCTGCAATTAGTAGTGGCCCTTACCGTAAGTCCATGGGGGTGGTCGAGCATTAGCAGGGTCCTAGCCCCCGCCCCCCATCTTCCATTGGTCAAAACAGTCACGTCAGCAAAACCACTAGTCAAAACAGCCTCAACTCGTTCCGGGGGGCTCTCTGTCCGGTTTACTGAACTTAAGGAGATTATTTGAGCCAAATTTTAGTTGTGGGTTCTCTGTCCCAAACTGAATGCTTATGGGGATTATATATATACTTTTCTAAATCTAATGTTATACAACAAGGAAAATGTATCATTTGTAATTTTCTTTCCAAACCACGTGAAGTGGTGCTTTATTGTACCCTGCGAGTGGATTTTGTTGCATACCAAAGTAACACCAAGAGCTAAAAGCTTGAGCATCTAGCAATGGCTACAATGACCCAAAAGGAGATGTCCATGCCACTCTTATTTCTCACTCAATCTGATGCAAATGGAATGTTTATTAATATTATCAAATAATAGCAGGAACTGTGCTATACAAATATTTATATGTAACTAATAGCCAACCAGTTATGAATGACATACCTCTAAAAAAGTTATGAATGGCATACAAATAATAATTCAGGTTCTTCAACTTTACACTCGCAAAATCTACATATATTATGACATTCTACCTACATCAACAATAATCCAAAAACTAATAGTTGCACCAAGCACACTCGAAGGAAATAAACATATGTAACAAAAAGAGTGGTAGGAATTGAGGAATGCCTTTCAATGCTTTTTATGATCTTCACACAGAGACCAACCTAGATTAAAGCGCCAATACCGAATAGTAGAAGTAACTATTTCAGTTTCATATAATCTAATAAATCCTTTAGCACATCTAAAAAAACTCTCGTGTGAGAGCAACAATGCCCATCCTTTTTGAATGTCTCAACCCTAGAATGATTTCTACCCAAAAAAAATCAAGCCTAATCATCGCAACGAAAGCTGGAGAAACAAAATCTAGTGGTCAGAGATACCTTTGATAATCTAGCCATCTTAGATTCAAGCAATATTGGCGTATGAGAAAAACTGTATCGGTCAGTTCTTACTAACTTAGACCAAAATGCACATGTAGAAGTAGTGTCACTTATAACAGGAATTACATCGGTTGCACCAACTAATCCCCATATTATACCAGCGACTTGGCTTACAAATATTCTTACCTAGATAAGACAACATCCTCATCTGTCTGTATATCTGGTGAGCTCTCTTACTTCTGCATTCAAAAACCTCTAAGGTTAAATAAGTATGTAATGAACTTGGAAAAAGGAAGAGACCATATATTACTTGCTAGAACTTGAATTCTGGTGAAAAAATAGCCATTATATTGGCCAACCTCCACCTTCAGTTTCATGTAAGGATAACTAAATCGTAAGAAAGCTTTAAGACCACATATATATGAGATATATAGATAGAGAGAGAGATCACAACTCATGGATGTAGTTTTCTTTGCCGACGGCGCCTGTCTACCAACCTGCATCAAAGTCCACAAAAAGTATCACAACCACCGGGTGAGCGCAAACGCAAAGACCACTATCAGCATGAACTCTGCTTGGCGAACACACGCTGTCCACAGAGAATATCAGGCGGGGCATTGAGCACATTGTTGATGGGCGTGCCCTCCATGCCGGCCCACCCAGGTGCCCGTCGCCACCATCCCCTAGCCTCTGCCTCCGTCCAACACGTATGCGCTGCTACGACCTCCTCTAGACCGTTAGCCTGACGTCCGCAATGCCCTAGCCCCACCTCATCTAAGCAGGTAGGGACGACAGCACGGGGAGACACGATGAACACAGAGGGAACGGAACAATTCAGGGGAAGCGAGAGGGGTCGACAGCAACTAGGGAAGAACGAGGGCGGTCGACTAGAACCACTGCAGAAAATTGCGTGGGAGGCGCATAGAAGGATGATGGCCGTCGCCTACCTTCACTGGCACCAGCTCCCCTTGGATACCTTCCCCATGGGCCCTTTTTGCTGCTGCGCGAGATCCTTCACTTTCACCTAGTCGATCTCCCCTATGGCTCCCGACAGCTGGCCCTAGAACATCTCAAGCCATCTCCCTCCTCCGGCAATGACCACGTCCGGCTCCGACGTCCTGAGTCGGCTTCATCCGTTTCCTCACCTCGAGCTTGCCCACTTCAGCTCCAACCGGCCGCTGACACCGCGCACGTGTCCGCCGCCACGCTCTCCGTCGGACCGTCGACCTTTCTCTGGCCGGACACAAGGAAGAGAAGGGGATGGAAAGGATGCGATGGAAGAGAGTTGAGAGGGTGGAGGGGATAACGATGGGATCTAATAAATACCGCTTTGACTACCACTGCTAAATAGACCGACGCAGACTCCAGGTTATCCAAAGCCAAAGGCAGCAAAAAAAAAACAACCAACGCTCGCGCAGCTAGGCCGGCAAATAGTCTCAGATGCGTTGTATTCTAGCAAACTTAAGGTATAGAATAATTATGTGAGTTCAATGGGTCAATTATTTGAACCGATTTACACCCACACAAGATGTATCACATTAACAATGTTGCTGGTGACGAGATCGGATCTATGGATCAAGGATGTTGAAGTACAAAATGTATCATCACTGTCATTCATACTTTTTCATCTATCCGATGTTGTGTACATGCTGTTCTACATGCAATGCACCTCGGAGATGGGAACATACGAGTATTATGTTTTCATTCCCATTTGTATCGTGTCAGAGGATGGGAACAGAAGTATTTATTGGGCAGCTAAAGGAAAAGCGGATGGTTCCGTGCAAGAGGGAGACGTGCATGCACGTGCACCGGTCCGTCCACCCATCCATCGACCCACCTATATTATGGTACGTACGTACGTACCGTAAGAGGTGTACACAAATTAATGGCTTATAAATAGCGCCCGTCCCGTCCCTGCATCGATCTCTCCCTCCCTCCCTCCCTCCCTCCGTCCGGCCACCACCACCCAACCCGCGGCCCCAAATCTTTGCCCTGCCCCCGGCTTTCCCGGAGACAGATCCAGCCCAGCCATGGGCGCGGCGGCGAGGAGGGCGCCCGAGCAGGAGCAGAGCTGCAAGGCCACGGAGGACTTCGACGCCGCCAAGCCCCCACCGTTCCGCATCGGGGATGTGCGCGCCGCCGTGCCCGCGCACTGCTGGCGCAAGAGCTCCCTCCGCTCCCTCTCATACGTAGCCCGCGACGTCGCCGCCGTCGCCGCGCTCGCCCTCGCCGCCTGGGGGCTCGACAGCTGGGCCGTATGGCCGCTCTACTGGGCGGTGCAGGGCACCCTCTTCTGGGCGCTCTTCGTCCTCGGACACGATTGGTGCGTTTCTATCAATTAATAATTACCCCTTATTTCCCCTGTTCCTCCGGCCGCCGCCATTTATCCATGAACCAGATCGCGTCGCCGCCTCCTTCCTGGGTACCACTGCATTTGTATAGAGATGCATGCATAATAATTGCTCTTGTTGTAATGCAGTGGTCACGGGAGCTTCTCGGACAGCGCGACGCTCAACAGCGTCGTCGGCCACCTGCTGCACACATTCATCCTCGTCCCATACAATGGATGGTCAGTATCTTTCGTTTCTTTTTCTCTCTTCGTTCTTGCGTTTCGACCCAACATAAATACAGACAGCTTATTTAGACAGGCACCCAAATTCTGAACCTGTACTACATAAACGCTGCAGATTTCTATTCAAGCAATGATATTGTTAGTTTATTAGGTGCCTATTTCTTTATGAAAAGGTGCTAAATCTTGGAATCTGGATAGTTGCATGGACATACTCCATAAAGAACCTGTACTACATAAACGCTGCAAATTTCTATTCAAACACTACTATTATGAGAATGTGCTAAATTTTGGAGTCAGCATAGTTGCATGGACATATATGTCTCTTTTCTGAACAGAGACCATGCAATCGACAAGATGCCAAACAGAGTTTTTCTTTCTTAGTCCTGGTATGAGAAAGAAAATAGTTCAGGAAAATATCTCCCGACAACGATTCGAGTTGTTTAGCAGTAGTGCACGGTCCCCAACGTCGTCAACATTGAAAATTGCACACAAATCAAGACGAAAATGATGGGCACAAGTCATGCGTGCGTAGTCCATGCCATGCATGCTTCTGAATTTTCTTTGGCAAGCCCCTACTTTTTCTTCTGCAACACTTAATATTTTAGTAGTACTACTATTGATTCATCTAGTGATGTACTACAAGTTAGCATTCTTATTCCATACGAGTGATGGGTCATGTATGTTGTTATGGTATGTAATTCAGGAGGATCAGCCACAGGACACACCACCAGAACCATGGCCACATCGACAAGGACGAGTCATGGCACCCGGTTAGTAGTACAGTACTATTTTATTTACCATCGTACAAAATATTTTTTTCCGTTTGAGAAAATCATCCTACACTAGTACCACTAGCTTTGTTGCAGTTCAGATTAACAGCAGCTCAATCATTTGACAGACATTTGTGGCAAAAATTTATGTTGACGCTGAATCATTGATAGGTAAAAGTGTAGAGAGTTTGCCAGATTTGAGGTAAAATATGAACAGAAAAAAGGACAAGCAATGTTGTAAGAGTAACAAACAAACATTGCTTTCAGCTCAGCCTGTGATCCAGAGGCACATGCAGTGCAGCAGGAAAAGGAGATACTATATGATTAGGGTGCCAAACTACCCCTAAAGATCCATCCAACAAAGCTAGCCAGCAATGTGGTCCGTCCTGTCCTAGATAATAATTCCAAACACAAGCTGCAACAGCAGCAGCTGGTTGCCTAAGTAGATCTACTCATGCCTGTCACGTGATCAGATCTGCATTTTGCTGTTACCTGCTAAGTTGATCGCAAGAGATCAACAAAGATGCGCATCGAATCTTACCTTGGATTAGCTTAGGCACCTACTACCTAACAAGTGCATTTATAAGGCAAGCTCCCTTTTTTGTTAGTTGCATGACTATCATCATCATTAGGCCGTCCTTGCCCTTTTCAGCTGCTTGCTGTAGTTGTTGAGGCAATAGAACCCTTGAGATCAATTATGCATGCACTGGAATGAATTGCAATTTTAACAAAGAAACATTAAAATCCTCAGTCATGCTTATTTGCTTATAGCTGATGTACCCTTGTTCATGCAAATTGATCTGAGCAGATCACCGAGAATGTGTACAAGGAGCTGGAGCCAAGCACCAAGAAGCTACGCTTCTCGCTACCATACCCGCTCCTGGCTTTCCCTGTCTACCTCGTAAGAATCATTGTGCTCTGCATCCTCAAGTGTCAACTGAAAACTGCACTCTACCTATGTTCTCCAATTGTTGAATGTTTGCAGTGGTACAGAAGCCCTGGCAAGAACGGTTCACACTTTAACCCAAGCAGCGATCTGTTCAGCCCCAAGGAGAGGCGTGATGTGATCATTTCAACCACTTGCTGGTTCACGATGATCGCGCTGCTCATCGCCATGGCGTGTGTGTTCGGGCCGGTGCCGGTGCTCAAACTGTACGGGGTCCCATATGTTGTAAGCAACCATGCAGAATCTGCAACTGTTTACTGTTTTGTTAGTAGTGCTTGCTTCTAAGCCACTCGGACTGAACAGCTAACTGAATGTGGTATCATCTGATGTCTGTCATTAAAAACAGGTGTTTGTGATGTGGCTTGATTTGGTGACGTACCTTCACCACCATGGTCACCAGGACCTCCCTTGGTATCGCGGCAAGGTACTTGCTATATTAATTCACTTTTTGTTGAGGAAAATATTTAATTAGTTACAAGTAAATGAATAAGATCATCTTCTACACATAGTCCATGCGTTATGTGCAGCCTATTCATTCTTCAGCTTGTACTTGTCATGGCAGATGGAACAGAAAGTTACAGAAAATAGGAATACCTCAGCTTCTGAACATCTTAGCTACTACTATTGGTAATGGATATGCAGTGAAAAATAATTAGGCTACCTAAAAATTTGTGATGAAATTAGGCTATGTAAATTTTTGTGATGATGTTCCTTTTTGTGGGTTAAACTTTGATTTTTCCCCCTCAGACAGTTTGCCTCTATCATGGTTTTACTATCTCGCCACTGTTCAAAGCTCAATTTTTTGACAGCTAATCCATATATGGTCTGTAATTGCTGTTGCAGGAATGGAGCTACCTCCGTGGTGGCCTGACGACCGTGGACCGGGATTATGGGTGGATCAACAACATCCACCATGACATTGGCACTCATGTCATCCACCATCTCTTCCCCCAAATACCTCACTACCACCTAGTGGAAGCGGTAAGTGCACTACTACTCTGCTATACAAATGTCCAGTTAACAGTCCAATCACTACTACTGTGTACTGAAACTCCTTATTTTTTTGAACAAAAATCAGACTAAGGCAGCAAGGCCAGTACTGGGAAGATATTACCGTGAGCCGGAGAAGTCAGGTCCACTGCCAACTCACCTCTTCAGCATCCTCCTCAGGAGCTTAAGAGTCGATCACTTCGTCAGTGATGTTGGAGACGTTGTCTTCTACCAAACTGACCCAAGCTTGGACAGCGATAGCTGGACGAAAAATGGCAAGCAGAAGTGATGCAAGATTGCAACTGAAAGTTACTACTGTCCCTGGAGGAATGCTTGGAGGAATGCCTCGTAGGTAGAGATATCATAGCCTGCTGAAGAATAAGCAGAAAAAGGGCTTCCTGCTAAAATCAAAGCATGCAGCTCTGTGACAACAGACAGGATGTGTTGATTGGTTGATTGAGATTCAGATCATTCATTATAGTTAGCATTCTCCAACTGTGGTTGTAGCTAGCAATGTTATTTTCAATCTTTACAAGTTTTGGATGTGGAATTATGTAACACATTAATTAAACTTCTTAGACCATTGATCAGTTCTGGAATTTGTATGTGCCAGGCCTGAAAGGATGGACATTAATTTGCCAGTTTAAGCTAGCTCCGTACCTTCTGTTCTGAATTGAATTATGGACTTCAACATAAGCAGATTGGTTACTCATCTTTGTGTAGTATACCAGACTAACTATTTTGCTGAAGCAGGGTTACACCACCATAATAAGCAGAATAATAAATTGGCCTAATTCCTAACGCAAAAGATAAAATACGGAGCCACTAGACTTACAAATTTCAACATGAACATACACCACCATTAGCATAACTTGTTGGCCAAATGTGGACTGATTATGGACTTCAACATTCAACTGCTACATCATCGTATACATAACAATGATATATTGGCAAATCAACAGGAGTTACAATCAATATATAATTGCCGATATACATGAAGGCAATGCATCATGATCTAGGCTACACATTATTTCCTGGCAAAATAATGCTATACTATTGTGGACTAATAGCTAGAAATAATTACAATTATCCCTATATATACAGATACCATCATTCTAGAATTATTCTTGAGGGGAGCAAACCTCCAAAGCCATCGGTTTCCTTGACTGATGCCATGTCCTCGCAGGCCACTAGTCTAAGAGTAGAGCTGCTGGCATGCTTACCATACTTGACCTTCAGCTCCCCAAGGCTTCCAGCGAACACCTGCTCAAGCCAAGCCTGGAGAGGCCTCTTGTCCTCTGATGCCCATGCCGCTGCAATTATCTGCTCCATTGCACCGACATCGACTTCCAATGTGCAGCCAGAGCCCAGAACTCCGCGGAGTGCATTGCTCAACTCCTGCAGCATGTAGTCGGCAACTTTGTCAAAGTTGAATGGCTTGAAATCGATCGACCCATCAACCAAACACAAGAGGCTGTCGATGGATCTCTCTGGAGTGCCACACGACTTGTCGTTGCTGCTGCTGTGGTCGTCAGCATCATTGGATCCATCCTCGTCGCCAGGGAGGTTTAGGTCGAACGGCACACTTGATGTTCGGTGCAGTCTCTTCGAGGTGCTTGGTGATTCTTGCAGCTTTTCTTGGTCATCAGAGATGTTGAACTTTCGCTTACTGACAGAACCTCCGGAGTACAAAGATGCTTGAATTTTGGTCAGAGAGTGCCCTGGGAAAACTACAACCTTATCACCATGGCCTTCGCTGGTGCTCGACGTACCTGATCCTACCAGGATCTTCAGTTGATGCCCTCTAGCTGCCAGGATTGTTTTTTCAGAGAAAGTATGACCCTCTTTCACTCCAGTAGACACACTTTTAGAGCCTCGGACCGTTCTTGTTGATAGCACCACAATCGAGTCATTAATGTCAACCTCCTTGCCACGCAAGTCTCGGAACCTACCAGTCTCACTGGCATGAATCAGAGTGTCCTGGACAAGGCAGTCAGCTTTATCGACATTGTCAAGGAAGATGACAGATCGCCGCTTCTTGCTCAACTCGTCAACAATGAAGTCAGTGCCAGTCTTTCCTCTGTAACTTGAGTCACCCCAATCCTGGGGACTCAGGTCCAGATAAATCATGTTCTCTTTGCTGCCGTGCATGAGCTCCGCAAGCGCCAGAGCAACTCTCCGCTTGGCCATGCTGTCAGAACCATGAAAACTAAACCAGATGTCATTCTTCCTGTTTGCACCATGGCGCCTCTCCATTGACTTGCACCGCACAATGTATCCACAAATAGCACTTAAGGCTTCTTCCTGCCTTCCAACTACCTGGAACAGGCTTTCCACAAGTACCTTGTAGTTGCTCAAATCAGAACCTTGTGCTGCAAGGTGTGAAGGTTTCTGCCAATGACCAAAGGCAGATACACCTCCAGAAGCTGCTGAATGCCGAGCACTAGGTGATGATTGCCCCATATTTGTGGGACTCCTGGAACAAGCATAGGGTTGTGCAAACAGCTGTGGAGGTTTCCGATTCAAGCCATCCACTTTCTTGGGTATAGACATCTCTGCATTGTGTACATGTTTCCAACAGGCAGAATTTGTACCCTTGGAAGAAGATTCACGAGGTGTGCCCAAAACTAAGTCAGTTGCCACAGATGCAGCAGAAGATGGTGACACGTGATCTTCGCGGTCATGACAATTTGACATGGTTTCATGTCGGGATTGCACACGCCTATCTTGTTCATCACTCTTTGAATGCCCAGCTTGAAGTTCCAATACAAGGTTTTCATTCCTTTGGTTGGAGATCGATGGAGGTGAAATACTCGCTGTGGTCATGTTGGCATGTGAAGCAGATACTACAGAAGGTCTAACAACCTCCCTTTGAAGTACAACTGATTCAGAACTGCTCAGATTTGCTGCTCTTTCCCCGTCAGCTGGAACACCAGTATAATTTGGAAATAACAGGTATGGACCACTGTTGATCCTGTGGCAGCCTTGGTGGAGCCGCAGGCAGTACTCGTTCCACTTCTTCTGAAGATTCGATATTTTTGAATTCAATACCATCTGATCTCTGACCTGCACTGAAGAAAAACTGCACGCCTTTTATATCATTGATATCCAAAGTTATGCATCTATCCAAGCGATGGCATATTAATTAATTAGTTAAAAGTTAGAAACATGTAAGTAGCTTCACACCTTGACTGCATCAAATCCATTGTTAGGACCAATCATGCTGCCATTCTGCAGCAGGGAAGGTATACCTCCTTGGTGATGGTCTTCAGGTGTAATGCCACTTCCTCTGATGATAGTTGCAACTTCTTGCTCAAATCTATCATTGCACTGTTGACACCGAAGGGCCTGAGGACAGGAATTTTCTGTGAGGCTGTTAGCTTCGTATGTATCGTGGACAAGTCCTCCGAAAGGAACAAGCGAATCCATAAAGCTGCAAATTACGAATTTGGAATTGTTAGGTCAAGTTGAAAGGAGCAGAAGGAGTACATCGTCAAACCCATACCGAATCCTACTTCAAAACACCTATTTCTCACTCTGCAGTTACTTAGTATAGCTGGTAGTTTTGGCTACAACGAAACAGAGCTTTAGGGTTCAGAGAGCTCGTTTACGGTATGGAAGAATGTGTACAGCCTTGTTTCTTTATTTTTTTATCTTTCCTTTAAGTACCTTTATTTTATAACCAAGCTATTCTGAATTGTTCATGATACTCAAATTAAATCAGTCATGTATCCAGAAGTATATTAGAAAACGTGAAGCAGAAATCTAAGGATCTTCAGCACAAGTAATCAGGGAAAAGGCATCACTGTTAACTTAGATACAAAAATTGCAGAGGTTGCTTGTGATCTTCGAAGTAAGGATGTATCCATTATGAAATAAATTAAAAACCTCCAGGTGGCCTTTTCCTCACCATTGAAACTTTAAAAAGACAAAGGAAAAGTGGCGAATGAAAATCAAAACCATAACCATCACAAGTAACAAAACTTCAGTCTATACTTTATTCAAGCATCACCACAACCTCCAAAGGCCATAAAAAATGTTGACCAACGGGGGAAAGGATCCGTCCCTTGGTTATACTCCAGCGATTTTTACGCAGATAGCACCCGGGTTATAGTTCGAACGCTTCATCTGCAATTCGAATCCGGGTGGGCGACCTCATGTTGACACTAAGCCATCGCTTGGTTCTCACCTCGAAAGGCCATAACAACATACTACCCCAAGATAATAGGCATGCTTAAGTCAATTACTACAGAGTACTTAAGTAAGTAAGCATAATACCAGGTCAAGCATTGACAAAACAACTGTACTTGACGGAACGAGTAAACCCATTACTAGAATACTCCAACCGATGCAACGAAAATATTTCAGCCATATACTACTACAGCAGTATATTTAAAGACCTCGGTATAAACTCGACCAAGCAGACATGGTAGTAAAACATCCAGGCCAATGAGCATACAAACAAATCAGCCCTATAAACATAATCAAGGACACAAACAAGTACTAATCCTTACCCGACAGCTAAGAACATTATACTGATAATAAACTGAACGTGGGGAGTCACCAAATGGATGGCAACATAAACAATTGATGGAAGGTAGTATAGAAACAAAAGCGAAAAAGGATTTCACCTTCCAGGCTTGGAGAAAGTCAGGGCCGTTGTGGTTGCCGGGGAGATGAGCGCAGAGGGGCTGCCTCCGGCGCGCACCGCCGTGATTGGCAGCAGCTGGAGCTCCCAATCCTTGTCGAGCAAGGGGAACTTGGAGAGGAAGGTGAGGTAGGTCTCATACGTGGCCGACCACCCCAGCACCCAGACGCGCCCCGCTCTGTGCGTCTCCAGCACTCGCGTCACCTCCGTCACCACGCGTCGCCCCATCTCCTGGAGCCCGCCGTCGTCGGGGACCAGCTCTTTGAGGTCACCGATGCTTATGATGAGGCCGGAGGTGGCGCTGGCCATGGCCGCGGCCACGCCGAGATCAGTTTGGTCGATGGAGGTCGGACCGACGGGGAGGATACGGTACGGCGAGGCGGTGGCGAAATCGGCAGCGGCGGAGGCGGCCCCGACACCGACGAGCATGGGGTTGCGGCCTCGGGCGAGAACTTCTCCGATGCGGCGGAAGTTCTCCTCTCCGGTACCGCCGCCGAGTGTCCCTGCAGCTGGGGAAGGCGCGTCGGTGTCGTCCGCGGCGGCGAAGCTGCAGAGGAAGAGAGGCGGCGGACGGCTCCTCGTGGGGAGGCGTCCGAGCATGGGCATGGGCGGCGCCGGGCGGAGGATAGCGAGCTTGATATCTCCGCTGCGGAAGCCCGCGTCGCCGAAGACGCGGCTGACGACGGGGTCGTCGAGGATGGCGAGCACGAGCTGCGAGAGCTCGACCTTGACGGCGGCGGGGGCCTGCGCGGTGGCAGCCTGGTGGTAGAAGTGGAAGGTGTCCGGATTGCGGCGCTGGTTGGCCTGCGAGCGCTTGACGGCCGCCATGAGGGAGTTGGACACGGGCGGCTCCTGCTCATCGGCGGCCGAGGAAGAGGAGGATGAGGCGGAGGCGGAGGGGAGCCTGTCGAGGGACACCGCGAAGCAGAGCTCGAGCGCCTTAAGCTGGACGCGCGGGGCGTAGGCTGCGCTGCGCGCCCGCGCGAGCGCGTCGCGGAGTAGCGGCGGGGCGGGAGGCGCGAGCAGGGCGGAGATGAGGTGGAGCGAGGTGGTCTGCGCGTGGGCGCGTCGGCGCGCGGAGACCACGGCCGCATCAAGAGCTGTAACCGCGGCCGGCGAGAGGCACTGCCTCGCCGCGGCCACCGGCGTCGGCATCGCCGGCGCACGCGCGGGGGGTTGGAGTTCGGGATTGGGATTGGGGACTCGAGCGACTGTCGAGTCACAGGTGTACTCAAACCGGGTGATGGGCCTGGTTGCGATTATTTTTTACCACACACGGGGACCGAAGTGGAAACTTCCGAGGGGTGGATTACCAATATGGGAAACTTCGAGGGGTATCGGCCGCTGGCTGGAGGAAAGATGGAACAAAAATAATTGGCCAGTAGGGAGGTGGAGAGGTTTTATATACGCTGGTGATGATATCTGCTCCTCCTCTTTTCGGTGATGTGGTGGGACCCGCGTAACAGTGACGGCGACAGCGACCGTGGATGCTGCTTTCTGGAGTGGGGAGAAGAAATTAAATTTGGTGGAGTGGAGGTAGCACCACACCAGGGCAATGGCATATATGCAGCTGAGCTCAGTGGCAGTACAAATTCCTCTTTTGGTTAGATCACTGTGCTCAGCGCGGTGTGTGGTACACACTGTGCGACCAGTGCATGCATGGATGATTGTTCTCTTCTCCTACGAAGATCCTCACAGTGGGTGAAAGATATAGTACAGGTACCGCCACCCATGAGATCATGCAAATCCTTCTAGGAAAGGCATTGGGATCTAGTGCAATCTAAGGACAGGACAAGAGCCGAACTAGCTAGGATCTCCCCTTGTCGATTGCCAACGAAGCTTGAGATGTCACTCCACCGTTCATTACTCCCTCCTTTCCAAATTAGAAACCATATTAGTTTTGGTCTTAATAAATTTTGACTAAATATCAGAAAATTGTATGAATATCTACGACATCAACTCAATGTTATTAGAATCATCATAAAGTATATTTTTATACATATTCATTTGATATTAGAAAATTTAGTATGTTTTATATATACTTGGCAAACTTTATAAAGATTGACTTTGAACAAACCTAGGGAGTATTATAGAGCATCTCTAATAACTTACGTATAATAGGTAAGGGCAAGCATAGTAAAAGAAAAAACACAGCTCCAAGAGCTTACACATTCCTGGCCTCATACCAAAAAATACGGATGATCACCTATTTTTTGCCCCATCCTACCCATATTGTGTAGAGAGGGATAGTCTACACATCTTACCCATAATCCGTGCCACATAGGATTGGAGGCCAACCGCATGAGCGGAGACCGCGCCACGATCGGCCACCGCCGCCATTGCTCCGGCCGCCACCCCCGTCAACCGCCCCCACCCCTGCCCCTCTTACCGCTATTGTGGCGGCCCGAGTCGCGCTGCCAGGCCGCTCGCTGGGGGCGTGCCGTGGGGGTCAAAATCCTAGTCGTTGCGCGCCTCCTCCTCCCTGACCGCCGGAGAGGCCCCTCGCTCCTCCTCCTTCGAGCTCGCCCGCTACCAGCGAGGCCCCACGTGCCCCTACCCGCCCGAGACCGCCTACTCCCTAGAGGTTGCGTCGGAAGCGCTCCGACGAGCTGCGAGGTCGCCACCGAGCTGGGATACTAACCGGAAAATATGACACCAAACTATTGTGTTGGCGGAAAAATTAACGTTTGCATCGAGTAGAGATTTTTGGTTTCCGAGATAAGAGTGGAGATTTTTTGGCTCCCGAGCATAAGTGCTCCTACTATTTAAAAAATTGCAATTATATTTCTGAGTTTCAAAAAAGTTGAAAAAAATATTCCGATGTAGCCAATAATTTTTACCACAAACGTGTAAAATATCAATTTCAAATACTTTGTATTTTCAGCTACACAAAAATGAAATATGTGGATCTATGCATGCATTTTTTAAAATTTCCAAACTTTATCAGATTTTGTCATTTTTTATGTAGCTTACGATACAAAGAATTTCATATTGCGATTTTCATGCTTGTGGGTTAACATTAACTACATCTAGACTTATTTCCATTTTTTAAAAACTTGTAAATATGATTTTTTTTAATGGTGGGAGCACCGGAACTCGGGAGCCAAAGACACTTTCTGGTGAGTCATGTTAATAAAGTTTTATAATCAGTACAAATTCCTATATGTACTCAATTATATATCCTACAAATATGTAAAATTTTAATTTCAAATACTTTGTATTCTAAACTAGTCAAAATTGGAAAAATATGGGTTCCAGTATAGTGAACAATACGTATTCCAACATCGAGTAGAGATTTATGGTTCTCGGGAGCTTCGTTGACCCTTTATTTAATTCGCAAATCATGTGTATAAATTTGTATACAGTATAAAAACATTTATAGATGTACTAGATTATATATCCTACAAACAAAATTTCAATTTGAATACTTCATATTCTAAACTACACAAAAATGAAAAACAAATACGGATGAGTATAGTGAACAACACGTGTTACAAAATTTATCAATTTTTTTCATTTTTATATAGCCCATAGTCCAAAAGATTTTTGTTGGAATTGTGCTAGGATACATCATTAGCTACGTCTACAAACTTTTGCAGATTTTCTTCAAACCTTTAAATATGTTTTTAATATTTTAAAATAAAACGATCACTAGAGTTGGAGTTCGAGAGCCAAAGAGAGTTCCGGTGTATATCATGCTAGTTATCTTTCTTCTATTTTTTTTCCGTTTGTGAATTCATGGAAGCAAAGAGCTTCCTCATGGGATGTATTCAAAAATAGCGCTCAACTTTAGCTAGACATGGACACCTGCAATGCTCTTAAGGCTTCCAACTACTCTCTCCGTTAAGAAATATAAGACATTTTAGCTTTATAAAATAAATATATCTAGAAGTTTTTTAATGTATAGGTTCACTCCGAACCTCTACGAGCAACGAGCCTATGCAGTAAAAGACATCTATATACATTGGATTCACAAAGCTAAAATTCTTATATTTCTGAACGGAGGAGTACATCCATTTGGTTTTATTGTCAACTTGTATCGTCCAAAAGGTATGGAAGACATATATCTTCCTACAAATTGGTATATTTAGCACGATCTTTAGGAGTAGCCTTATCCTCTCCCCACTTCTTCCTCCTCTGCTTGTTCGCCTTAGCCATAGACCAGGCCGTTCCCGAGTCCCTCCCGCCGGAATAGCCGGCCAGGTGGCGGAGGAGCGACGCTGGAGTAGATATAGGGTCTAGTAGTAGTAGGGTAGTTAGATTTTGTCTCTTTGCCGTACTTTGGCTCTATGCCGGGAGATGGCTGGTGGTTCTCTTGCCCAGGATCTGCAGCCGACGGCGGACTCTCTTCCTCGACGCGGAGCTCCGGTGATCAGAGCCAAGGGCGCTGAGGCGAAGGGCTGCTTCCTCCTCAAATAAAGGGGCTCCTTCCATTAGCGCGGTCCTATTGCTTCTTCTCATGTTGGCCGGCCGTGGAGGCGAGGGGATGGGGAAGAGCAGCGGGTGTGCTAGTGGAGTTTCAAGGCGGTGACGGTCTCCTACCTCTCCAGTGTGTGGACACGGCGCTGGGGATTCGGTGGCGGAGCTCCATGGCATGCTTCCGAGGTGGAAGATGCTACGGTTTGCTTCGCTGCAGAGTCGCTTTTTCAATAAGTATCTCCATCTCCATGGATGCGGTCTTGTGTCTTCGTTTCTTCTCTCGGCCGACCAAGGTGGCGAGGGAGGGGAAGGAGTTGTTGCAACGGCGTCTGTTGCGAGATGGACCTGGGTATCCTCATGGTGGAACTCCGAACCTTTGGAAACTGTGATTTCGGTAGCGAATCCCGAGTGACGGCGAGAGACCGCTGCTATCCTTGGCCACACATTTGGCCCAGCTGCACTCGAGCACAAGTTAGACTCGGGTTTGTTCATCCTAAAGTTGAGGATCCTCTCCTGCACTGATGTGGCAGAGTCCGTTGTATCAGGCGTCCCAAGTGGTTTCGTCCCCCGTGGCGCTAGGAGCGGCTGCATCTAGTGGCATGGTGCAGAGCTCAAGGACTCGATCGTGTTTCGCGGGCTGATGGCTCAGTGTTGATGTAGAGCTCGTTGGGAACCCCAAGAGGAAGGTATGATGAGCACAGCAGCAAGTTTCCCTCGGTTATGAAACCAAGGTTTAATCGAACCAGTAGGAGCAAGGAAACACCCCAAAGGTGTTGCTAGCTGAGCCTTGGCAGGGCGCACTACCGGTGCTAGTAGCAACGTGGAGACCTGCACAACACAACCACAGAACTTTGTCCCCAACTTGCGATGAGGTTGTCAATCTCACTGTGTTTTGCGAAAAACAAAGGATTAAACGTATCGAATAGAAAGAAGTAAAAGTTTGCAGAAAGTAAAGACAAAACAGTAAACAATTTGTAGATTCTATGTAAAGAAAAAGGACCGGGATCCATAGTTCACTAGAAGTGGCTCTCCTTAAGATAGATAACATGTTGGGTGAACAAATTACAGCGAGGCAATTGACAAATATTGAGAAAGCAATACATGCATATACTAATCATCTTGACTCCTTTGGAACTTGATTGGGCATTACAACATTATACATAGACCACCATCCAACTGCATCTATGACTAATAATCCACCTTCAGGTTATCATCCGAACCCCCTCCAGTATTAAGTTGCAAGCAACAGATTATTGCTTTACAAAATGCGTGTAAAGTAAACAATACGGTTGTTCTATGAACAAAGGATTGTTGTTTTCTCCCTAGTAGCAACAACACATCTAGTACCTTAGAGATTTCTATCACTTACCCAGATTACCAGAGGCATGAACCCACTATCGAGCATAAATACTAACTCTTGGAGTTGCTAGCATCTATTTGGCCAAGATAACTGATGGGTTCGTAGCATGGAAAACAAAAAAATTCTACCGCAAGGACGAACAAAACCCAGATCTAATCTAGATAAAAGCCAAGATCTAATCTATTAGACATGTGCAACGAGATAGATCTGTACTAACCCTTGTAGATCCGAAAGAGTTACGAGATTAGATCTCGTGGTTGATGTAGTCGATCACTTGCCGATCTCAAGATCGTGTGGACGATCCTTCCGGCGCCGCGTTCCGGCAGCGCTTCCGCGGTCGGTCACACGTGCGGAGTCGAAGCAGACCTTCCTCTCCTCGTTCCAGCGAGCAGCGGAGGTAGTAGATCTTCTCCACGGAATCCCAGCAGCACGACGGCGTGGTGGTGGTGGTGGAGTAGAGAATTCTGCAGGGCTTCGCCTATGCCTGTGCAGAAGAAAGGAGGAGGAGAGAGGCGGCGGAGATTTGGAGTTGTGGAGGGGGGCAGGGGGTGGCGCCTCCACCCCTCTATTTAAAGGAGGGAGGCGCCATGGGAGGGGTAGTCCTAGTAGGACTCCCCTCCCTTCCTTGGCCGGCGGATTGGGAGGGGGGGAGGAGTCCTCCTCCCCCACGACTCCTTGTATTGCCCCATAAGGACTCCTTGATCCTTTCTTGGTTTTCAAGCAAACTCCAAGAAATCTTCTAGAACCTTCCGGAACATTCCGAAACCTTCTAGAATCCTCATACAAATACTCCGGAACATTTCCTAACTCAGAAAATGATCCCCAATATATGAATCTTATTCTCCGGACAATTCCGGATCTCCTCGTGATGTCCCGGATCCAATCCGGGACTCCGAACAACATTCGGTCTCCAACGCACATTCCATATCTACTTAAAACAACTTCGAACCTTAAGTGTGTCACCCTACGGTTCGTGAATATGCATACATGATGGAGACACCTCTCCGATCAATAACCATCAGCGGGATCTAGAGATCCATAACGGCTCCCACATACTCAACGATGACTTCGTGATCGATAGAACCATTAACATACGAAACCAATTCCCTTTGTCACGCGATACTCTACTTATCCGAGGTTTTGATCGTCGGTATCTCCATACCTAGTTCTACCTCGTTACTGATAAGTACTCTTTACTCGTTCCATGTTATGTCATCCCTTGTGACCCAGTCACATGCTTGTAAGCTAATTAGACGATATTCCACCGAGAGGGCCCAGAGAATATCTATCCGTCATATGGATGGACAAATCCCAATCTTGGTCCATGCGCTTCAACACATACTTTCAGAATACCCAATGACACCTTTATGACCACCCAGTTACGAAGCGGTGTTTGATGTCATCAAAGTACCCATCCGGTGATGGTGATTAACATAACCTCATGGTCGAAGGATTAGGTTACTATGTATTTTAAAGCTTATAGCAAACGAACTTAATGACTTGATCTTATGCTATGCTTACTACGGGTGTGTGTCCATCACATCATTCTCCTAATGATATGATCTTGTTATTAACGACATCCAATGTCCATGATCAGGAAACCATGATCATCCATTAATCACAAGCTAGTTTAACAAGAGGCTTACTAGGGACTCTTTTATGTTTACAAAACACACAAGTATTAATGTTTCCGGTTAATACAATTATAGCATGGGATGTAAACATTTATCATAAATATAAAGATATAATAATAACCACTTTATTATTGCCTCTTGGGCATATCTCCAACAGTCTCCCACTTGCACTAGAGTCAATAATCTAGTTAAAAACTTGTGCATTCAACACCTATGGCTTTCTGGTGTTGTATAGACACTATTGCTAGTGGTAAACATAATCTTCGGATCTGACACTTCCAGGTCCGTGTGTATTTGCATGTCCTTGCGTCTCTACGCATTACTCATTCTCCAATGAGATGGCATTGTATAAATTTGGTCCTTTGGTGAGACCTTTAGTTCCTTGGGATTAAATCATGTTGATACAATTGTCGTACAATGTATCTTCATAGTATTATCCCGCTATGAACCACGCCTAGTTAGATAACAACCTACTTAACACAAATGCCCTCCTTTGCTGCTACTATAGCAGTTATATACTTAGCCTTTTGTTGTAGTATCCGTCACAATATCTCAACTTTGTAACTCATCCAGATCCATCATGGAACATCCTTTCCATTATATTGTGCCACCCATAGTCTAAATTGAGATAAATTTAATTTGTATCTTGTGACAAAACTAGTATCAATGTAACACTTTACAACAAACTACCTTTAACTATTTGTCACTTATACATGATATATTCTTTGTTCTTCCAAAGCTCATAAGAATATCTTTACTATTGTCCAATGATCATCTTATGAATCATTCTGGTATATGCTCATAACATTTAGAGCATAGGACATATCTGGATGTGTACATCTCAAAGAATGATTGATCAAAATATTCTTGTGATTTCACCAAGTGTCAAAACACTTGAATCTCGTGTCAACACACTTGAATCTTGATTTAGTCCTTTCCGTGCGTCAAGAACCTTTCTTGTTGTTTCCATATTAAACTCATTCAACATCTCATCTATGTACATTTGGCAAAACCATATTAGCGCCTCAATCTATTTATATAGACATTGATGCCTAATTCTTGAGTTATGCCTAAGTCTTTCATCGAAATGAAATTCTTAACCTGTGTCAATAAAAGATACATCATTTCTAATCAACAATATGTCTTTCACATAATGTATTAGATATATGTCTTAGCGCTCCCACTTAATTTCTTGCAAAATGCAAACATCTTAATCATCTCTGATGAAATTAAACCTTTTAACGGTTTCATCACGGTGAAGATTCCAACTCCGAGATGCTCACTTCAACCATTGAAGTTTTGCATACTCTTTTAGCATCCTTTGAATTAACAAAACCCTTTGGATCGTTTCATGTACACGTCCTAGGTAACCATTCTTTTAGAAGAACTTGTTTTGTTTGTTCAACTACCATATACCAAAATATATGTAGTGGTTGCTACATTAATCCGTCCAGACTAAATATCGCTATGAAAGATCAAATCTTATCATAGTCAATTTCTTGAACATTGTCGTAAACTCTTTCCGACATGTCGACTATTTCATAGATTTGAAACATCCATGTCTATTTATTTATAGATCCAAACACGACCGATAGGCTTCACGCCTTTCCGGAAGGTCTTCAAGTTCAGAAACTTGATTTCTCGTGTATGGATACTATCACGGATTTCATGACTTCTAGTCATTTTATGGAGTCAGGGCCCATCATCGTTTCTTTGCATGTAGTCGGTTCATCATTGTCAAAACAATAACGAGTTGCTTATCAAATCTTTACCATTTGATTCTTACCGACCCACACGGTTCTATAGGAACTCTAATCTCCGAGATCACACCTTTTGTAATCACGAGAGCCATGAGCATTGTGGCTGTCACCGGGACACTTTCCGGCGCTGCGCTACTTAGCACATATAGCTAAGGTTCAACAACCTTATCAAAGTTCTATTGTCCTCCCACTTAACTTTTCACGAAAAATTCCTTCTCAAGAAACTTGACGTTCCAAGTGACAAACTCTTTTGTCCTCGGTGTTACGGAGAAATTCCCAACAAATTCTTTGGGATAACCTACAAAGACGTGCTTATCTGACTTTGGTTGTAAACATTTTACTTATGCATAACATACCAAAATTTAAGAAAAGACAATTCGGGTTTTATCCCAAACCATAACTCATATGGTGTCATTTCAATGGATCACGATGGTGCTCTTTTCAGTGTAAAAGCGGTAGTCTCTAAAGCTTCAATCCTTAAAACATAATGGCAGTTTTATAAATGACACCCTTGATCTTACCATCTCAAACATGGTTTGATTTCATCTCTCGAATATGCCATACTCCTATGGTTTATCGGGAAACACAAATCATGGAACAATTCCTCAAGTCCTAGGTGTTTTTGCTAAACATGTAACTCAAATATCTTCCTTTATGATCGAATCATAAACTCTTTATTTTCTTGTTACAATGATTTTCAACTTCATCCTGAAAGTCTTTGAACAACTTTCAAATGTTTCATACTTCCTCCTTATTAAGTAAATATACAGATATATTCACTCAAATTTTCGGAGAAAGCATATGAAGCAAAAAGATCCATCGCATATGGTTACACATAATGGACTATGCACATCAGCATGCACAATTTCCAATAAGCTAGTCATCCGTTCCTCTCTGGCCTATGGACGGAGTTTCAATTATCTGGAGGAAAGTCTCATATGCGTCAATTGATCAAAATCAAAGACTCCAAAATTCCATCAACATGGAGTTTCTTCATGTTTTCTTTCAAATATAATTTAAATAGCGATGTCACTTCATAAGTGATCTTTCAATCATTTGTCTTGCGACATTTTAGCAATAGTGTTTATGGATGTGATTTCTCCCACTAGACTTGTGAAAGTTCATCCATCCTTTATGGAATTATTTGAACAACCTTTGTTCTCGTAATTCCGGAACAAAATAACAATTATTAAAACAAATCTTGAAGGCTAGGTTTGATGACAACGAAAAACACAATAACACTTTATTTGTTTTTGATGAACATCATCACTCATTCTCTTGCTAGTTATTTAGGCCATTGTAGTTCATGAATTGCGTTGTCCTGTATGACACTTCATACCAACCGATTCGGTATCCAATACCGGTATCCAATACCTAAGAGCCACATTGTTTAAAAAGCAAGGAATACAACCATAACATGTATATCTTCTATATACCCAAGTTGGACATCTCCAACCTTATAATTTCTGCCAAATATTTTATAGATTCTCTTTCAGCAATTCCTTTTTATTTTAAAAGAATCTATCAACGTCAATAGTGGTGTCATTCATATGACACATAGTACAAAGTGTGTATAGTCAAATACCAATACCTTTGGACTTGCACTTTGAAATGGATCACCTTCATCAAATGTTTGGCATTCTTTCAAAATTCCATCCTTTAGTAATATTTTAGTGTAGTAAACATTTTACTTACATCTTCTATTCATCCTTATCATGACAACTTTCATGATCAAGCTGCTATAGCTTATAAAGGTGAATTGCGAGTATAATGTTTCTTTTTCAAAACCTTTTGGAGGATTAGGACGACTAGCGTCTCCAACCTTCACAAATTCTCATCAAATATGAGGACGTATACTCTATCATGTTGTAACCAACACATTGTTTTAGATATCGCAATACCTTTCACATATGATGGTTTCTGAAATATTGCTTTCAGCTCTTAGATAAACTTGATATTAAAAACAATCTTTTGAGTATTAAGAATCATAGAGGCAAACATGATACATTAGATACTAACATTGGAATTCTTACTCTTGATTTAATACTACTTATTAAACTTCATGGAGTAAATAGAGTTTGCTGAAAGTTTGCAATAGGACTTATAAACTTTAAATTGATATTCAAAACAATACGATACCAGTTCGTAAAGTAAATATCCAGAATTTCTATAGTTCTACTATCTCAACTATGACTAAGCGTAAGGTGGTGAACGGATGCCAATGACTACAACAAACTATGCAAATTCACTTTGATTGTGTTTATGATAAATTGAGTTCGACTAATCCAAATTACAAATGAACTCCCACTCAAAACAACATCCCTCGAGTTGTTTTAGTGATTACACGAACCAAATCCACTACACCAAGTCCGATCATCACGTGAGATGATGTAGCTTTAAAGGCGAACAATCAACATGTTCATCATATCATCCATATGACTCATGCTTTACCTTTCGGTATTCCGTGTTCCCAGACCATGTCTGTACATGCTAGGCTCGTCAAGGTTAACCTTAGTTTCCGCATGTGCAAATCTGGCTTGCACCCGTTGTATGCACACGTAGAGTCTATCTCACCCGATCATCACGAGATGCTTCAAAACGACGAGTCTTAGCAACGGTGCCAACTAAGGACGAACACTTTATTACTTGATATTTAGTGAGAGGGATCATCTTATAATGCTACTGTTGCGATCTAAGCAATACAAGATGCATAAAGGATTAACATCACAGACAATTCATAACTAGTGTGATATGATATGGCCCTTTCTTCTTGCGCCTTTGATCTCCATCTCCAAAGCACGGACATGATCTCCATCATCACCAGCATTGCGTCAAGGTCCGTGGCGCCGCTTCATGGTTGTCCATCACCAACAGTAACTATTACAACTACTTAGAATAAAGCTATTACATGATGAATAGACACGCAGGTCTTAAACAAAATTTAAAGACAACCATTAGGCTCCTGCCGGTTGCCATATTACAATAAGGATCATTCCATACATCAAATATAATTACAATCAGATAATGGCCATATCACATCACAAAACCCCTGCAAAAACGAGTTAGACGCCTCTAATTTTCTTTGCAAGTTTTACGTGGTTTGGGGCTTTCGAATAAGAACGGATCTTATCTACGAACATGAACCACAACGTTGATACAAGTGCTATCAAGTGCAAAGTGTAGATTGGATCTATACTATGGTGGGAGAGACAGACACCCGCAAAGCCACTTGTGCAAAGCAAGTTACACGTCAAGCGTGGAGCAAGTCTCATGTGCGATGACATGTAAGGTTAGCCCGAGCCGCTTCATCCCACCATGCCGCAAGATGGCACGAGCACCAACGCCCACAACATCATTGTGTTCTACTCGTGCAACAGATCTACGCATAGATACGGCTCTGATACCACTGATGGGTTCGTAGCATGGAAAACAAAAAAATTCTACCGCAAGAACGAACAAAACCCAGATCTAATCTAGATAAAAGCCAAGATCTAATCTATTAGACATGTGCAATGAGATAGATCTGTACTAACCCTTGTAGATCCGAAAGTGTTACGAGATTAGATCTCGTGGTTGATGTAGTCGATCACTTGCCGATCTCAAGATCGTGTGGACGATCCTTCCGGCGCCGCGTTCCGGCAGCGCTTCCGCAGTCGGTCACACGTG
Source organism: Avena eriantha (assembly GCA_910589775.1). NCBI lineage: Eukaryota > Viridiplantae > Streptophyta > Magnoliopsida > Poales > Poaceae > Avena > Avena eriantha. The sequence goes on along the minus strand of OU342743.1, from coordinate 280,053,670 downwards.
CGGAGTCGAAGCAGACCTTCCTCTCCTCGTTCCAGCGAGCAGCGGAGGTAGTAGATCTTCTCCACGGAATCCCAGCAGCACGACGGCGTGGTGGTGGTGGTGGAGTAGAGAATTATGCAGGGCTTCGCCTATGCCTGTGCAGAAGAAAGGAGGAGGAGAGAGGCGGCGGAGATTTGGAGTTGTGGAGGGGGCCAGGGGGTGGCGCCTCCACCCCTCTATTTAAAGGAGGGAGGCGCCATGGGAGGGGTAGTCCTAGTAGGACTCCCCTCCCTTCCTTGGCCGGCGGATTGGGAGGGGGGGAGGAGTCCTCCTCCCCCACGACTCCTTGTCTTGCCCCATAAGGACTCCTTGATCCTTTCTTGGTTTTCAAGCAAACTCCAAGAAATCTTCTAGAACCTTCCGGAACATTCCGAAACCTTCTAGAATCCTCATACAAATACTCCGGAACATTTCCTAACTTAGAAAATGATCCCCAATATATGAATCTTATTCTCCGGACAATTCCGGATCACCTCGTGATGTCTCGGATCCAATCCGAGACTCCGAACAACATTCGGTCTCCAACGCACATTCCATATCTACTTAAAACAACTTCGAACCTTAAGTGTGTCACCCTACGGTTCGTGAATATGCAGACATGATGGAGACACCTCTCCGATCAATAACCATCAGCGGGATCTGGAGATCCATAACGGCTCCCACATACTCAACGATGACTTCGTGATCGATAGAACCATTAACATACGAAACCAGTTCCCTTTGTCATGCGATACTCTACTTATCCGAGGTTTTGATCGTCGGTATCTCCATACCTAGTTCTACCTCGTTACTGATAAGTACTCTTTACTCATTCCATGTTATGTCATCCCTTGTGACCCAGTCACATGCTTGCAAGCTAATTAGATGACATTCCACCGAGAGGGCCCAGAGCATATCTATCCGTCATATGGATGGACAAATCCCAATCTTGGTCCATGCGCTTCAACACATACTTTCAGAATACCCAATGACACCTTTATGACCACCCAGTTACGAAGCGGTGTTTGATGTCATCAAAGTACCCATCCGGTGATGGTGATTAACATAACCTCATGGTCAAAGGATTAGGTTACTATGTATTTTAAAGCTTATAGCAAACGAACTTAATGACTTGATCTTATGCTATGCTTACTACGGGTGTGTGTCCATCACATCATTCTCCTAATGATATGATCTTGTTATTAACGACATCCAATGTCCATGATCAGGAAACCATGATCATCCATTAATCAACAAGCTAGTTTAACAAGAGGCTTACTAGGGACTCTTTTATGTTTACAAAACACACAAGTATTAATGTTTCCGGTTAATACAATTATAGCATGGGATGTAAACATTTATCATAAATATAAAGATATAATAATAACCACTTTATTATTGCCTCTTGGGCATATCTCCAACAATAACTACTAACAACGGAAAGCATGCAAGATCACAAATAACAAAGACATGATAGAATCAATAATAAATCTGAAATGGCATCTCATTATCCATCGGATCCCTGCAAACACAACATGCAGAATTACCAATAGATGATCTTGATCATGAACAGAGCTCACAAGATCTAGACATGAAAGCACAAAGGAGGAGAACCAGCCATCTAACTACTACATGGATCTGTAGTCCAAGGATGAACTACTCACGCATCACACCGGAGGCTTGCATGGTGATGAAGAAGGCCTCCAGGGTGAATTCCCCTCTCCGGCAGGGTGCCGGGAAGAGCTTCAGATCCCTCCCGATCTAGGGATGGAGATGACGGCGGCTACAGACTCTTTCGTGGATTTTTGATTGGGTACTTAGGGTTTTCGTCCTAAGGGCATCTTATAGTCGGAAGGGGAGGCCGAGGGGGTGCCGGAGGCGGCCAAACCACCCCCTGGCGCGGGCCAGGCTGGGCCGCGCGGCCAGGTGGTGTGGTGCCCCCCTGGACCCTCTCCGTCTCGTTCTCTGGCATCTGATGACTTCTTGAAAAATAGGCAGTTTCGCTTTTGTCCCATCTAATTCTGAGAATATTCATTTTCTGACTTTCTTGGAACCAAAAACAGCAGAAAACAGGCAGCTGGCACTATGGCTCTTGTTAATAGGTTAGTCCAAGAAATCATATGAAAAAGTAGTCCAAAGTATGGACAAAACACAAGAAAGTGGATAAAACTAAGCATGGAACATCAAAAATTATAGATACATTTGCAATGTATCAATATCCCCAAGCTTAACTCCTGCTCGTCCTCGAGTAGGTAAGTGATAAAAAGAAAGAATAATTTTTGAGGTGACATGCACCATCAAAGACTTGATCAAAGTATTTGTAAACCATTCAAAGCTGGGATCATAGTACTTCAATCATAACATGAAAGACAATGTTCTAGCAATAAGACAAAGAAACTGTGATGCAACATGAAAAGCCACAAACAAAAGATTCATGAATAACAATGCTTTGCAAGACATTTGTTTGCTTCACATAAAGAAATCATTGCATATTAGTATTCAGCTTGTCCCTCATAGAGGAGCAAATAGAAATGCATAGGACACCTTCAAAGTTCATAAGAGTGATTAGATACAAATAGTTTAAAACAAGCAATATCAAGTCATGCATCAATCAACTAGTCTTGAGACAATGCACATAGAACTAAGAATGGCCACTATGCTCTCAAAGTAGGTGCATAAAGGTAGAAGGTGGAGACTCAATATAATGGTGGAAGAAAGGCCTTCATAGAAGGAAGTAGGGATTCAAGTCTCATAAAGAGTGTGGCGCCCCGCAAAAACCACTACTAGAAAATCGTGTTGTTTTTTTGCATTGCATCGTCATGACCGCATGCTCATGTCATCATGCCGCATTGCATTTGAGCATCGTCATCATCATGCATGGTTATGTCTAAAACTATTTTCGAAAAGCCTATCTTTGTTTTCTAAATATTCCCCGTATTAATTTCAAATCAAACTCTGGTCTTTTCCAAGCCTTTTATTTGCCTAAAAACTATTTACAAAAGTCTTTAAAATTAAAACAGATAAAATAAAATGTTCTAATCGGGGAAGGCCGCCGCCAGCCAGGCCCAAAAGCCCAACTAGCAGTAGCCTACCACCCTGTTACCTAAACCCTAGCCGCCTAATCCCTCCTCCTTCCTTTTTCCCTCCCAGCCGCCGCCACCTGCCGCTCAACCCCCACCAAAACTCCCGCCCACGCCTCCACCTACCGCCTGGGCCCATAGGTCGCGTCACCACCAGCCACCAACTCCCCCAGCCGCACCCGCTATCTCCCTCCACTCGCCGCACAACACCTGCACACCCCGGCCCCACTCCCAGTCCCACCACACGCCACCAGCCACACGCGGACACCCCCCCGCCGCGCCTGGCCCCACCACCACGTCTCCCCTCTCCTCCCGCTTACCCCGCTCGATCTCCCCCGCCGCCAGCGCTCACAAGCACCCCGCCGCCATAACCGGAGCCGGACGCCGCCCCGCCTCGCGGCCCGGTCCTCCTCCACCTCGGTTCCATCTCCTCCGCCGCCGAGTCCCACTCCGATGGTCGCCACCCCACCCCGCCGTGTCTCTGGCCGCCTCGCCCTCTGCCGGGCCACTCCCGTCTCGCCGTCACGGGGTCCCTGCGCCGGTTCCTGGCCCCGCCATGGCGCCGTTCCACCTCACCGAGTACGCCGCCATCTGCCTCGAGCCCGCCTCCGGTCGCCTCCGTGCTCGCCAACGACCTCTGGCCGTCGCCTCGGGTCGAGCTCCTCGCGCCGGCCTCCGCCTCTTGCCGCCATTGCCTCCTCTGCTCGGCCCACATCCGCCGCCTCCTGCCCGGAGCCCGGGCTCCGCCCCTCCTCGTCGCCTCTGTGTGCCCCGCTCCGCGTCTCTGTCATGCCAACCACCGCGCCGCCGTCGGTGTGGAGCTCCGGCCTTGCCGCCCAGGCTCGAGCCCATCCTCTACCTCGCTTTGCCGCCCAGCGCTAGTCGACCCCGCTGCCGCCAGGTCCTCCTCCCCGCCTCCAGCGTCGTCTTCGTCGGCCGTCCGAGCTCCTCGTCCGCACCTCCCAGCTCGAGTCCACCGTCTAGCCGCGCGTCGTCGCCTCCATCTGCCTCCTGCGAGCCGTTGTCCCCGTTCGCGGACATGTTCCTGCCTCGCCGGAGCCCCGACGCGCCGCTGTCCTCTGCTGCTTTAGGGTACCCGCATGTGCCTTGGTGCCTTGTTCTCCTGCCTAGCTGGTTCTGCTAGTGGTGTTACCAGTTGGGGTATGCACGTGCTTCCTTGGGTGAGAGATAATAGTGGTGATGGTGTTGTATGTGTGATGTGGAACTGGTGTTCAGGTGCGGTGATGCTGTTGTCGCGAGAAGGTGTGGGGATGTTGACTCCGCTGTTTGAGACCCCCTCGATGGACTGGATCTTTTTGACAAGATCTTCTCGGACCTGAAGATGCCGAGACCGCCATGTTCTCCTTTCGAACCCCGAAGACCCAATCCTGGATCTGAAGACCGATCCCGAACCTGGCGCCACACCAAGTTCTCCTTCCTGGATCCGATCCCCGTCGAACCCTGTTGAACCCCGACCCCGATGAACCCCAAGTTTGCCGAACCCTAATGTGATCCCCTAACCAAGACCCCTATTTTTTTTATAAATGCCATCTACGTGAATTGTTGCATATCAATTGAACATGCCTTCATACATATTTTGTGGGTATGGGTTGTATTGTCGATTCATCTAATAATCAAATATGGAGTCCATCTGCGAGATATCTTTGTCTCATTCCAGACTCCATTTAAATGGTGTAGCGAACCGATGTCATGATTTGCCTTGTTAATACAACATTTAAATTGCGGGGGTTCTAAATCACTTGAACCACCTAATTAATTGTCGGGACCCGGTTCCGCTTAATACTGCCTAATTGCACCACATCTGCATCATATCATAATCATGTTGGATCTTTTGTCGTAGTATTAAATATTGCATCTGGTGTTTCTTCTAGTGTTTGCTTCTTCGCGGATTAGGCCGATGAGTTGATGCGAGTATCGACAAGTTCTTCGGATATGAACCTCTAGCAGTGTTTCTCAGGGGAGCATCTCTTCCCCTTCTACCTATTTTGCATTTATAGTCTTTATTTCCTCCTGTTGATCTATTGCTATCCGTGTCGCGATGCTTTAGTGTTTCGTGCCAGATATATTCCTTGCAGCCGATATATTGCCTTGGACACCTCTATTACCGTTGCTTGATAGACAGCTGGCCCTGCGAGTCGTAGTTGCTTGCTCAGGTGTTGCCTCGCGTCGTCGATGTTCCACAGTTGTTGGGCGGTTGGCAAATGTTTAACGGTGGCATTGGTCATGATTCTAATTACAGTTTAATAATTAATGTTGATAGTAGATTAATGTAGAGGCACCGGTGGGTAATAGACAATAGTTGGTTCTTAACCGCTCACTAGTGTCCCCTAGGACCCGAGTTCTTGACACCTGTTCCGAGATCGAGCGCGCTAACCATAGGTGGGGTGTGTGGGCACCCCCATCGGCTTACTACCTGATTTCAAAGTACTGTACCGGGGGCCACAAGTAGTTTGGGGCTTTATTACTATTCTGTACTTATGCACATGTTTACTACTTTATTTAATTTGTGCGTGGAGCACCTGTACTGTTTTGGATCGCGCCACGTTTTCGCGGTATCGACAAGCCCAGTCACACTTTTCGGGTTCCCAGTCGTTTACAGCCGTCGTCGAAAACCCTGGGTCCGTTTCGGAGCCGACCGACTTCGTTGCGGGTAGCTTAGTGGGATGGCTCCCATGTACTTGCTTTGGGTCTGGGAAACGTCATGACTTACGCCCCGCCGACATACCAATGGGTGTATGTTAATTGATCTGGCAAAAAGGGTCGAAGTGCATGTGGATACTTTGGTGCACCCCTGCAGGGTTAAATCTTTTCGAAAAGCCGTGTCCGCGGTTATGGACGACTTGGAGCACAGTTTCTTGATCATAGACAACTATCACTAAAGTTTACTGTTATAATTTGACTTGTATGTGAGAAGACTAGTAAGTGGGATAACTGCCTTGGAAAGATTAAATAAAATTGCCAACCGTGTGAGTTTCCTCGGCTGGACTTCCTCGTTTGGTCTCGAGGGGGAATACCAGGATGGGTATGTTTGGTGTTAGTATCAGGTTGGATCCGAATAGGTCTTTCTTATCCCTATCTTATAGCCGCCAGTATTACAGAGTCTCTATAGGTTGTTTCGTGTCGCTGCGCTGCCGCTTCAGTCCACCATACCTATGTAGGCGAGAGCCGCCGAATTCTAGCCTCGCCGTGTACTGGCCTCAGTACTAACGCTCCTCTTTTTCCTTTGCCCTTTGTCGGCACCCCTTTTGTTTTAGCAGGTTTGAGATCGCCGTCGTTAGCAGGGTTACCCTAACGGCTTGGCATGGGCAGGGTTATGGACGCCATTGGTTATTCTTCAGGGCTCTTAGCCCAATTTGCTTCTTGTCCGTACTCGGGCGTTGTATCGATTTCAAGGTGATTTGGATATTTGTATTGTATATCTGTATTCTCGACTCATTGAGTCATTGTTGTATATATACCTGTTCCGTGGGTCCCATCGAGGACTGTTGTGTAATGGTATTACTTCGTTTTCCACCCGCACGAAAGTGCCTGGTGGGCGTCCTAGAATCATTTCTATGCGGGTTTGGCGGAAAGGGCTAAAACTTGCATAGGGCCGATTCGAGGGTGTTACAGAGTGGTATCAGAGCTCAGCAGTTGCGATACCCCACAAGTCCAGCCTGTAGGATAACCTAGCTAACGGCCGAAGTAGAGTGTCAAAACTATTTTTGAAAATCGGTTGGATAGATCTGATTAGGTATGATTTTACTTCTTACCCCTCTGCTGTTCTCTCCTTACCTCTGCGTGTTTTCAAGCTCCTCTCTCATTTTTTCTTCGAGTCCAGGAATTCTCGTGGTTGGGCTTTCGTCGTACCTTTAGGGTTTCGCCTCCTCCTTTGGCAACGGTGTTTCTACATCCGGTCTTCATGCTATCTGAGTGATCCTTTATCCGTGGTACCATTCTTTGCTTCTTGTCCATGCCTTCCGGTGTTTTCCGACGCGACGACATCATCTACGCCAGATCCGATGCAGAGTCTGCATTCCTCCTTTGATCCGCACCTTGATTGTCGAGATCTTCAGTCTGATTCCGAGAGTTGGTTATATAATTCTCCTATTCATGTATAGAGTAATGTTTTGAGTGCGGGATGGAGTCATGACCATACCACTATTCTTATCATTCGCTTTTGTATACTGAATCGGTGGATCCAGCAATTTTACTCCGTCCACAGAAGCTAGAGGTGGCTTTATTTGTTGATACCTCTGCCTTCGCCCTTTGTTCCTGGAGTGTCCTCTCGACGATCACGGACAACGACCTCTTGTTAGTGGTGTCGCGAGGATCTACACCAAGCGAGAAGATTCAGATCGCCGGCCTTCTTCCCGGTACCATGAGGCGGATCTCGAGGGCGAGATCCATTGTTAGTGGTGTCGAATTGTGGCGCCCCGCAAAAACCACTACTACAAAATCACGTTGTTTTTGTGCATTGCATCGTCATGACCGCATGCTCATGTCATCATTGTAGCATCCCAATTGTCTAACAATTGAAATGCTACTTGTCCTAGTAAGATATTGGCTACTCCATATATATTATTGTTGTATCATAATTATATCATGCTCATGTCATCATGCCACCTTGCATTTGAGCATCATATAAAACTCCTTTTTTTTGGTTCTTCTCTCACATGCATTATAAATTGTATTTGCCTCTTGATATTGTATTTGGTTGTTGATATATTGTTCAAATGCCCAAGTTGAGTTGGGGGCATATCTTTTATCTCATTTCCACCACCTTTCTCTTCCATCACTTTATAATTCCACCATCCTACTAGATCATGAGCTTGTTTGTCTTTACTTTGGTTTTCTCTAGCTCATGTGCAATAGGGTGGATCTAGTCCCTTAATTCTTTTGCATGGTTTTATTCCACTTCTTGGAAATGCAAAAGATTAATGCCATCATATTAATATTGTTTTCACAAAATAATTCATGGCATTATTATTTTGCCTGGGCCATGCACCATTCTTCACCACCTTTTTGCTCTTTTGGTTTTCCTTTATTTTAAGTGGATCTTTACTTCATGGGTCATCTTTGTCCTCCCACCATTCCAAATCCTCATCTATATCTAATTCTTTTATTTTAGTTTTCTCTCATGCATGAACCACATGAGGCCTATTCCTTAATTCATTTCTTTTTCTTGGAATTCTTTTCACCTCCACCTCATGATCATTCTAGCCTCCACCATGATCCACTCGAGTTGGTTTTATCCACACCATTCACATTCATTTTTATCTACATATAGGATCATATGAGAACCTCTCCACCTAATTCTTTTCTTCCTCTTTCTTTCTTTCTTTCTTTCTTTCTTTCTTGTCTCTCTTCCACATTAGTCCATGCAAGGTCAAGCCTTTCTAGTTCTTCTTGTGTTGGCCTCTTACACAAAATTTACAATCTAACTACTTAAAAATAATCAAACCTATTTAATCTATTTTCTTCTCATAACCCTAATTCCTAATAACCCTCTCTCTCTCTCACTCTAGCTTGGCCTCCATGCCAAGCCCCTCTCTCTACCTGACCCACCACCCCAGACACTCCTCTCTCTAACCTAGCTAAGTCTAACCCTAACCCTAGCCATGCCCTAACTAACCCGAGCTCAACCGAGCCCCTTCCCTCTTTCTCTCTCTGCCGAGCGGGCCTAGCTGCACCACCATCGCCAAGCCCCACCTGCAACCACCCTATCTCGCCCAGGACCAGCCCCAGCCAGCGCAGCCATGTGCTCGAAGAGGAGGAGGAAGAAAAGGTGGAACCGAGTCCACCTTTATCTTGCCGTGCCCACCTGCCTCTCCTCTCTCCCCCTCTGACTTTCCCCTCCTCCTCACGTCTCTGGCCTCACCCAGATCCGCCCCAGAGCACCCCCTCCTTCCCCTTCTTCTCCTCCGACCTCACCACCCGCCTCGCCGGTCGCCGCCAGCTACACCGCGCCCCCGTTGTTCCGTCCGCGAGCTCGACGTGGAAGAGGCCTGGGAGCCCGAGGACATCCCCCTGCTTCGCCCCGTACACGCCGTTGCAAAGGAGGAGCCCTAGAACCACCGGAGCCAGCGCCGCCCAACGCGAAACCCTAATCACCGGAGCGCCTGCTCCACCGACGATCCGCCGCTCCTCGCTCCGATCCGACCACACCAGCGAGCCCGCGGTGAGCCTCCCTCTCTCCCTGACATGCGCCGCCTCACCGTCGATGTCTAGCGCCGGCGGACGTTTCGTCGAACAGCCGCCGCGCGCCAGAGCTCGCCGTTGTCTGGCCGGTTCCCGCGCTGCTTAGAGCCTACCTAGCACCCGAACCCCCTCCTAACAGCTCCCCTAGCACCACCGCACCGGTCAGCCCGCTCAGCGCGCGCTCCCGTGGCCCGGGATCGAATCCCCGCTCCGCGCCGCGCTCCCACCTGCCGCCAGACGCGAGGAGAAGAGAAACAGTACCCGGGGTCGTGGTCATCTTGCAAAAATCCCCCCACCTTTTTGAGTCTCGCAACCCGCGCTCCTAGTGCCCCACCGGTCAGTCGCCCAGGTCATCTTGCAGAAAAACCCTCAGCCTTTCTTGGCCGCAACCCGCGCTCCAACCCTCGGCCCACCTGTCAGCCCCTGTCTCGCTCTCCGCTGACACGCGGGCCTGCGCCAGATGGCCCACCCCGCAGCCTCAGTGGCTAGGCGAGCCGCGGTGAGAAAAGATTTTTCTCCGCGCGCGTGGCCCAGTCAGCACCAGGCCCACCTGTCGGTACCTGTGGCTGGAATTGCTTGGGTATAAAAAGTAATTCCTGAGTCTGTTTTTATTCAAATCTTTTTCAAATTATTTTAAATTCAAATTCTTTTCAGATTCAAATAATTTTTAAAATACAAATCCAAATAATACAAATAATATATGATTTGGAATCAGAAAAATGAGAGGAATTCAAATATGCCCTTCAAATTATATTTTGCACACTTTAAATTTCGAGTTAATCAAAATTACAAGAAAATGCCCTTTTCCTTATTTAATTAATAACTTTTGTTTTATAACTCCAAATTTGACAAATGATATGTCTAAATCGATCAGCGCGACGAGCCCCTTCTATTTATGCAATCCTTGTTCTGAATTGAAGCATGCATCATGTCAACTTTTAAATTCTGAACTGTTATGACAATAAAACTTGGGCAAATAAATATTAAAGTGCTTTATTCTTGTATCCACACCTCACCTTTGCCATGCTACTTTAATGCCATGTAAATTGTGCATCATTCATCATGGCATGCTTGGTTGCTTGTTGCATTTCAATTTATATGCTTGCGCACTTTATTTATGCTGGCCCTTGTTTGTTTGGTTCTTCTTCGAATAGACGCCCAGCAGGAGGTTTACCAGGAATCACAGGAGTATTACCCAGATCCATCTCTCGCTTCAACTGAGCTGCCAGGCAAGCACTACCACATGCTTGCATACATACAGTACCTATTGCCTCTATCTTATTCTTGCATCATTGAGTCGCGAGTGCATTAAATTGAATCCCAAGTACTGCATAGCCTTTACTTTTAAACCACACTAAGCTTGTTCCGGTCCCATGAGCCATTACTACAGGAGTTGTTTGAGCCATGCGAGTCGTAGAAAAGCATGAGTAGGGTATGTGAGTGTCTGATGGATAATGAGGTACCTAAACAACATAACCTGAGTAGTAATGGGATAACTAATGAAAGAGGCACCGGTGAGCAATATCTGCTATTTGGTTTTTCCTGCTCACTCGTGTCTCGTAGGACCCCGAGTACTTGATTCTTGTTCCTCGACTATTCGCACTATCCACATCCGGGAGGCCTTATGGACCCCCCTGAGCCAGAGCTTGATTCATTCTTATTTCTTGGGGCCACAATTAGTTTGGGGTTTTATTACTATCCTGTACTTATGCCATGTTACTGTTTTATTTAAGATTGTGCTAGGAGCACCTGTACTGTTTTGGATCGTGACACGTTTTCGCTGTATCGACAAGCCCAGTCTCATTTTCGGGTTCCCAGTCGTTTACCGCCGTCCACACAAACCTTGGGTCCGTCTCGGAGCCGGCCAACTTCGTTGCGGGTAGCTTAATGGGGTGGCCCCCTGAAATATTTCTGAATCCTGTGATTGCTTTGTTGTGAATGCCTCGTTGGGTTTTGATTTGGTTTTTCCGAGGTTGATCGAGTGTGTGTTGCTATTCGTGCACCCCTGCAGGGTAAATCTTTCTGAAAGCCGTGTCCGCGGTTATGGACGACTTGGAGCACAGTTTCTCGATCATAGACAAGTATAACTAAAGTACCACTTTTACATTGACTAAGTACTTGACTAGTAAATAGTGCAATACTCATGGAATGGTTAATAAAACTGCCAACGGATGATGGGGGTTGTTCGTCCGCTTCCTCGTTGGTAAGCGAGGAGGAGGATGGATCTGTTAATTAAACTGTTATAACTGTTGTTCTTAATTCACGGACTTCCGTCTATCATTGGTTAGGCGGAAGGTTAGCGAGTCTCTATAGAATTGTTAGGTATTATCTTTTGCTGCAATTGCGTCACCCCAGGTTGTGTTCCCTTTAGTGGCATTAAGACTTGCTGAGTACCCCTAGGGTCTCACACGATAAATTGTTTGATTCAGATGAACAGGTGTACCCGCAAGATGGATACTGGGTGGAAGAGACAGATAAAGTTGGCAACGATCATTCGGTGTAGAGATTCCGGGAACGGGGATCCGTGTGATCTGTGGGCGGGATGTGTTTATTTATGGGGCATCTTATGCCAATTTGCTTCTTATCCGTACTCGGATCTTGTTTTCCGCTTCCGCCTGACACTCTGATGTGTGATGTATGAGGAGCTATCCTAAATTATTATATCTATCTAGGATATTTGGATCTTGCCGTATGGCGTTGCACTATTTCTATTTCTTTTAGATGGAATGGCTCTGATGTACTTTTGTATGTGGCTCGCATACATACTCACTTGTGTATGTAGTTGATCCCTTCGCCTGCCGATTACGCCGCTCGTTCTTGTCCCGTTGTCTGAAAGTGGTTAGGACGGCCGAAGGGTCTACCGTGAGTGGCCCTGGGCCCAACCGTACTATTTTAACCACTTTCGTTCATCCAGGCATTAACTAAGAGCGTAATTCACCGAGGTAGTTACAATCATGCCGCATTGCATTTGAGCATCGTCATCATCATGCATGGTTATGTCTAAAACTATTTTCGAAAAGCCTATCTTTGTTTTCTAAATATTCCCCGTCTTAATTTCAAATCAAACTCCGGTCTTTTCCAAGCCTTTTATTTGCCTCAAAACTATTTACAAAAGTCTTTAAAATTAAAACAGATAAAATAAAATGTTCTAATCGGGGAAGGCCGCCGCCGGCAAGGCCCAAAAGCCCAGCTAGCAGCAGCCTACCACCCCGTTACCTAAACCCTAGCTGCCTAATCCCTCATCCTTCCTTTTTCCCTCCCAGCCGCCGCCACCTGCCGCTCAACCCCCACCAAAACTCCCGCCCACGCCTCCACCTACCGCCTGGGCCCACAGGTCGCGTTGCCACCAGCCACCAACTCCCCCAGCCGCACCCGCTATCTCCCTCCACTCGCCGCACAACACCTGCACACCCCGGCCCCACTCCCAGTCCCACCACACGCCACCAGCCGCACGCGGACAATCCCCCCCCCCCGCGCGTGGCCCCACCACCACGTCTCCCCTGTCCTCCCGCTTACCCCGCTCGATCTCCCCCGCCGCCAGCGCTCACCAGCACCCCGCCGCCACAACCGGAGCCGGACGCCGCCCCGCCTCGCGGCCCGGTCGTCCTCCACCTCGGTGCCATCTCCTCCGCCGCCGAGTCCCGCTCCGATGGTCGCCGCCCCACCCCGCCGTGTCTCTGGCCGCCTCGACCTCTGCCAGGCCTCTCCTGTCTCGCCATGACGGGGGCCCTGCGCCGGATCCCGGCCCCGCCATGGCGCCGTTCCACCTCACCGAGTACGCCGCCATCTGCCTTGAGCCCGCCTCCGGTCGCCTCCGTGCTCGCCAACGACCTCCGGCTGTCGCCTCGGGTCGAGCTCCTCGCGCCGGCCTCCGCCTCTTACCGCCATCGCCTCCTCTGCTCGGCCCACATCCGCCGCCTCCTGCCCGGAGCCCGGAGCCCGGGCTCTGCCCCTCCTCGTCGCCTCTGCGCCCCGCTCCGCGTCTCTGTCATGCCAACCACCGCGCCGCCGTCGGTGTGGAGCTCCGGCCTCGCCGCCCGGGCTCGAGCCCGTCCTCTACCTCGCTTCGCCGCCCAGCGTTAGTCGACCCCGCTGCCGCCAGGTCCTCCTCCCCACCTCCAGCGTCGTCTTCGCCAGCCGTCCGAGCTCCTTGTCCGCACCTGCTAGCTCGAGTCCACTGTCCAGCCGCGCGTCATCGCCTCCATCTGCCTCCTGCGAGCCGCTGTCCCCGTTCGCGGACATGTTCCTGCCTCGCCGGAGCCCCGACGTGCCACAGTCCTCTGCCGCTTTAGGGTACCCGCATGTGCCTTGGTGCCTTGTTCTCCTGCCTAGCTGGTTCTGCTAGTGGTGTTACCAGTTGGGGTATGCACGTGCTTCCTTGGGTGAGAGATAATAGTGGTGATGGTGTTGTATGTGTGATGTGGAACTGGTGTTCAGGTGCGGTGATGCTGTTGTCGCGAGAAGGTGTGGGGATGTTGACTCCGTTGTTTGAGACCCCCTCGATGGACTGGATCTTTTCGACAAGATCTTCTCGGACTTGAAGACGCCGAGACCGCCATGTTCTCCTTTCGAACCCCGAAGACCCGATCCTGGATCTGAAGACCGATCCCGAACCTGGCGCCACACCAAGTTCTCCTTCCCGGATCCGATCCCCGTCAAACCCTGTCGAACCCTGACCCCGATGAACCCCAAATTCGCCGAACCCTAATGTGATCCCCTAACCAAGACCCCTATTTTTTTTATAAATGCCATCTAGATGAATTGTTGCATATCAATTGAACATGCCTGCATACATATTTTGTGGGTCCGGGTTGTATTGTCGATTCATCTAATAATTAAATATGGAGTCCATCTGCGAGATATCTTTGTCTCATTCCGGACTCCATTTAAATGGTGTAGCGAACCGATGTCATGATTTGCCTTGTTAATACAACATTTAAATTGCGGGGGTTCTAAATCACTTGAACCGCCTAATTAATTGTCGGCACCCGGTTCCGCTTAATACTGCCTAATTGCACCGCATCTGCATCATATCATAATCATGCCGGATCTTCTGTCGTAGTATTAAATATTGCATATGGTGTTTCTTCTAGTGTTTGCTTCTTCGCGGATTAGGCCGATGAGTTGATGCGAGTATCGACAAGTTCTTCGGATATGAACCTCCGGCAGTGTTTCTCAGGCGAGCATCTCTTCCCCTTCTACCTATTTTGCATTTACAGTCTTTATTTCATCATGTTGATCTATTGCTATCCGTGTCGCGATGCTTTAGTGTTCCGTGCCAGATATATTCCTTGCAGCCGATATATTGCCTTGGACACCTCCTATTACCGTTGCTCGATAGACAGCTGGCCCTGCAAGTCGTAGTTGCTTGCTCAGGTGTTGCCTCGCGTCGTCGATGTTCCACAGTTGTTGGGCGGTTGGCAAATGTTTAACGATGGCATTGGTCATGATTCTAATTACAGTTTAATAATTAATGTGGATAGTAGATTAATGTAGACGCACCGGTGGGTAATAGACAATATTTGGTTCTTAACCGCTCACTAGTGTCCCCTAGGACCCGAGTACTTGACACCTGTTCCGAGATCGAGCGCGCTAACCATAGGTGGGGTGTGTGGGCACCCCCATCGGCTTACTACCTGATTTCAAAGTACTGTACCGGGGGCCACAAGTAGTTTGGGGCTTTATTACTATTCTGTACTTATGCCATGTTTACTGCTTTATTTAATTTGTGCGTGGAGCACCTGTACTGTTTTGGATCGCGCCACGTTTTCGCGGTATCGACAAGCCCAGTCACACTTTTCGGGTTCCCAGTCGTTTACAGCCATCGTCGCAAACCCTGGGTCCGTTTCGGAGCCGACCGACTTCGTTGCGGGTAGCTTAGTGGGGTGGCCCCCATGTACTTGCTTTGGGTCTGGGAAACGTCATGACTTAGGCCCCGCCGACATACCGATGGGTGTATGTTAATTGATCTGGCAAAAAGGGTCGAAGTGCGTGTGGATACTTTGGTGCACCCCTACAGGGTTAAATCTTTTCGAAAAGCCGTGTCCGCGGTTATGGACGACTTGGAGCACAGTTTCTCGATCATAGACAACTATCACTAAAGTTTACTGTTATAATTTGACTTGTATGTGAGAAGACTAGTAAGTGGGATAACTGCCTTGGAAAGATTAAATAAAATTGCCAACCGTGTGAGTTTCCTCGGCTGGACTTCCTCGTTTGGTCTCGAGGGGGAATACCAGGATGGGTATGTTTGGTGTTAGTATCAGGTTGGATCCGAATAGGTCTTTCTTATCCCTATCTTATAGCCGCCAGTATTACAGAGTCTCTATAGGTTGTTTCGTGTCGCTGCGCTGCCGCTTCAGTCCACCATACCTATGTAGGCGAGAGCCGCCGAATTCTAGCCTCGCCGTGTACTGGCCTCAGTACTGACGCTCCTCTTTTTCCTTTGCCCTTTGTCGGCACCCCTTTTGTTTTAGCAGGTTTGAGATCACCGTCGTTAGCAGGGTTACCCTTCCGGCTTGGCCTGGGCAGGGTTATGGACGCCATTGGTTACTCTTCAGGGCTCTTAGCCCAATTTGTTTCTTGTCCGTACTCGGGCGTTGTATTGATTTCAAGGTGATTTGGATCTTTGTATCGTATATCTGTATTCTTGACTCATTGAGTCGCTGTTGTATATATACCTGTTCTGTGGGTCCCATCGAGGACTGTTGTGTAATGGTATTACTTCGTTTTCCCCTCGCACGAAAGTGCCTGGTGGGCGTCCTAGAATCGTTTCTATGCGGGTTTGGCGGAAAGGGCTAAAACTTGCATAGGGGCGATTCGAGGGTGTTACAAAGAGCTTCCAAAAATTATAGTACTTATAGCTTTTAGCTCTCATTGCCCCTATCATAAGCATCTTGAAGTGATTAAGGTTAAAGTGAACAAACTATGGTGTACATGTTTGACGAAGTATAAGTCAGAAATCTCATGTCCCTTGTTTACGAGGGCTGCTTCTCATGCTACTCAAGTTTAGTCACCGGTAAGTTCTTGTCATCGTAAGTACATGTGTATCATAGAGAACCGCCAACAGGGTACCCCTTGCCCGATGATACGGAAGAATCCCCATATCAAAATGACAAGGCAAGCAGACAACGGGCATTTCAGCAATCTTCTTATTTACCATGGGAATATGGTGCTTTTTTCTCTCTCTCCTCTTTTAATAATCTCATTTTGTTTCTTTTTCTCTTTTTTCTCAATATAGGACTCTTTTTTTTATAATAAGAATGTTTCATAGACAGCTCATTATGGTTACGCTGCAGGTTTGCACCATGTCAGCATGGATTAGACCAGCGCCCAGGCGTTTCTCTAACACATATACATAACTCCATGGACTTACAAGCTCCCCTTTCATTTCACACCGACGACATCCATATACAAAAGAGCATGATATCAACTAGGTACAAGTACCAAGTGAAATGTTGAAAGCGTTCCCCATGAAAGCATGGTTCTGCTAATTCCCAACAAATAAGTGCAAGCATATACAACATAGACGACACAATGGTTCAAGTTTGTTAAGGGCAAGAAAAGTAAAGTGTGCGATCAAGTTCGTGAGAGCTTTAATCACTAGTTTTCTCATAACAAGTTTAATTTGGAAGGTAAACAAAAGCATGAATATACTTGGAATAGCATAATATAGTAGGTAGGTATGGTGGAATCTTTGAATAACTTGGTTTAGGGAGTTGGATGCATGAGTGGAACTCATACTTGGTTGTGGAGGCTAGCAAAAGACTGGAAGCGACAAACTAAGAGAGCAATAATGGCCATAATCATGCAGAGCGACAAAACATCATTGATCAAAGCATAAAGTAATACTACAAGTTGAAAACTAAAGGATCTTAAAGGCTATGGTGACTTGAGATAGTCATAACATGGTGTGAGCATGCGCCAAGTCAACCCAAATAAAGCATCAAAGGAGAATACCACTATACTATACTTTAATATGCTAAAACAACACGTGATTCATCCAAGGCACATTAAGCAATCTCAATTGTTTATAACAAGTCATGCTACAGCAAAGAATACTAAGCATAAAGCCAAAACAATGTCAAGCATGGCATGACAAAGCATAGGCCACAGTCAAAAACGAGCTCTTTTTACCACACAAGCATAAACTTTCCTACTCTTTTCCACACCAAACCAAACTATTTGCAAACCAATCTATGAAAGCGGGGGTCCAACCAATTTATTCAGCAAACTAAGAAAACCAAAGCAAATGAAAAACCAAAACGAAAACGAAAAAGAAGACGCTCCAAGAGAAACACAACTGTGCATGAAACAATAAAAAATGAAGCGTTTGGAAGAAACCTTGGATTTTTATTGATGAAGAAGGGGATGCCTTGGGCATCCCCAAGCTTTGACGCTTGTACTTCTTGGATATTTCTTGGGGTGACACGCGTGGCATCCCCAAGCTTGAGCTTTAGTCCATCCTTCATCTCATTACTCATTTCTTCCATACACCTGAAATTTTTCCTTCATACAAAACTTCACACAATCTTTATTAGCAACATTAGTGCACTCAAGATAAAAGGTCTTAAGGTTCAGTTCCAACACCAAATAAACTTTCAGTAGAACACTAGATACTGTAGCACTTCCCTCAAAAATCTCAATTCCCCAAAAGAACTCAAGAAGGAACCAACAGGAAGTAAATGCAGAAAATGGCAGAAATCTGTCAAAACAGACCAGCAGGTAAAGACAAATTTTTTCGAAGACCTTCTGTTGCTCAAATCAAAAAGTGTTGAGTTAATGAAAGTTAGATAACAACCTGGGGCAGAAGCACAAAACTTCACGCCTCAAAAAGACATTCAGAGATTTTACACATTTTTTTATGGTGAAGCACAGAAATCTGTTTCGGGACAGCAACTTTCCCGATCATTACTTCTCTCTCATTAGAGGTTACTCTTGGCACAAAAAGCTAATAAAAAGGATAAGGAGTGGTTATTACTGAGGTAATAACTTCCAAGACTCATCTAAAACTTTTGGGTTATCTCCCAATAAGTACTTTTCTTTAACGCCTTTAAGTTAGGCATAAGAAGCAAGAAAAAGAATCAAGTATTCTCAAATGAAGAAGCATTAAGACCAAATTTCTTGCCCTTACCTCTCTTACTTTTATTCTTAACCTTGGGGAAAATATGATTGTTTGGTGGAGAAGAAAGATGCATGGTCCCCTTTCCCACATCTATTATTGCTCCAAGGAGTTCTAATAGGGACCTTCCAAGTGTAATTTGTCCTTTTCCTGCACATTCAATAACAAGATAATCAGTAGAAATCATTTTCCCAAGGATCTTTGTAAACACTCCTTTAGCTATTCCAATAGGTAATATGGTAGCATTATTAGCAAGAGATATTTCTTTTCCTCCTTCAGTAAGCCCCCAAACATTCAGAGATTCATAAATATCTTTGAGCATAAGACAAAATTCAGACATGATATCACAGCGGGCTTGAAAAGTTTCAGTGTTTATCTCAATCTTTACTGTAGGGAGCCACTTTGATGGTTCAGAATTTATTGGGACATAATTGTGATGCTCCCTAAGCGTATTATAGCAATCTTTTAAGCTAACAGTGCCAGTCTCAAGAGTGTTCAATCTAGCAAATATTCTTGCGAAAGAAATATCAGTTTGGCTAGGCAAGTTGTAAGTAAGGATCAATTTCTTTATAGCTTTAATAGCATCATCCTCATTACATTGGAGGAAATCTCCTCCCACAATAGCATCTAAACCATCTCTATAGCAAAGAGCAATTCCAAGGTAAAAACTGCTAAGGAACAAGCTTTGAGTCATTTTAGGCTCAGTTTTTTCATGTAGATCAGAGATTCTAGACCAAGCTTCCTTGAAGCTCTCCTCAATTCCTTGTTTAAAAGTGAAAATCATTTCCTCAGGTGACATAGTGATTGGAGCAAGGCTATACATAATGGCAACTTAAGAAAGGAACTAATTTTTGTGTGTTTTCAATAAAGAAAGCAAACTGGAAAAACTAATTTTTTGTGTGTTTTTGATAACAAACAAGCAAACAAAGCAAAAAGAAACTAAGCAAAACAAAAATAACAAACTAAAGAGATTGGTTATGAGGGACTCCCCTTGTGAAGATGTCCTTGACTCCCCGGCAATGGTGCCAGAAAAATGCTTGATGGCTCAGTGTTGATGTAGAGCTCGTTGGGAACCCCAAGAGGAAGGTATGATGAGCACTTCAGCAAGTTTCCCTCAGTTATGAAACCAAGGTTTAATCGAACCAGTAGGAGCAAGGAAACACCCCAAAGGTGTTGCTAGCTGAGCCTTGGCAGGGCGCACTACCAGTGCTAGTAGCAACGTGGAGACCTGCAAAACACAACCACAGAACTTTGTCCCCAACTTGCGATGAGGTTGTCAATCTCACCGTGTTTTGCAGAAAACAAAGGATTAAACGTATCGAATGGAAAGAAGTAAAAGGTTGCAGAAAGTAAACACAAAGCAGGAATAGTTTATAGATTGTATGTAAAGAAAAAGGACCGGGATCCATAGTTCACTAGAGGTGGCTCTCCTTAAGATAGATAACATGCTGGGTGAACAAATTACAGCGGGGCAATTGACAAACATCGAGAAAGCAATACATGCATATACTAATCATCTTGACTCCTTTGGAACTTGATTGGAAATTACAACATTATTCATAGACCGCCATCCAACTATATCTATGACTAATAATCCACCTTCAGGTTATCATCCGAACCCCCTCCAGTATTAAGTTGCAAGCAACAGATTATTGCTTTACGAACTGCATGTAAAGTAAAAAAATACGATCGTTCTATGAACAAAGGATTGTTGTTTTCTCCCTAGTAGCAACAGCACATCTAGTACCTTAGAGATTTCTGTCACTTTCCCAGATTACCAGAGGCATGAACCCACTATCAAGCATAAATACTAACTCTTGGAGTTGCTAGCATCTACTTGGCCAAGATAGCTACTAACAACGGAAAGCATGCAAGATCTCAAATAACAAAGACATGATAGAATCAATAATCAATCTGAAATAGCATCTCAATATCCATCGGATCCCCGCAAACACAACATGTATGAATTACAAATAGATGATCTTGATCATGAACGGAGCTCACAAGATCTAAACATGAAAGCACAAAGGAGGAGAAACCATCCATCTAGCTACTACATGGATCCGTAGTCCAAGGATGAACTACTCACGCATCACACCGGAGGCTTGCATGGTGATGAAGAAGGCCTCCAGGGTGAAATCCCCTCTCCGGCAGGGTGACGGGAAGAGCTTTAGATCCCTCCCGATCTAGGGATGGAGATGACGGCGGCTACAGACTCTTTCGTGGATTTTTGATCAGGTCCTTAGGGTTTTCGTCCCGAGGCCAATATATAGGCGCAAGGAGAGGCCGAGGGGGTGCCGGGAGCGGCCACACCACCCCCTAGCGCGGGCCAGGCCTAGCCACGCGGCCAGGTGGTGTGGTGGCTCCCTGGCCCTTCTCCGTCTCGTATTCTGGCACTTGATCACTTCCGGAAAAATAGGCACTTTGGCTTTTGTCCCATCCAATTCCGAGAATATTCATTTTCTGACTTTCTTGGAACCAAAAACAGCAGAAAACAGGCAGCTGGCACTGTGGCTCTTGTTAATAGGTTAGTCCAAGAAATCATATGAAAAGTACTCCAAAGTTGGAACAAAACACAAGAAAGTGGATAAAACCAAGCATGGAACATCAAAAATTATAGATACATTTGCAATGTATCAACATCCCCAAGCTTAACTCCTGCTCGTCCTCGAGTAGGTAAGTGATAAAAAGAAAGAATAATTTTTGAGGTGACATGCACCATCAAAGACTTGATCAAAGTATTTGCAAAGCATTCAAAGCTGGGATCATAGTACTTCAATCATAACATGGAAGACAAAGTTCTAGCAATAAGCAAAGAAACTATGATGCAACATGAAAAGGCACAAACAAAAGATTCATGAATAACAATGCTTTGCAAGACATTTTGTTTGTTTCACATAAAGAAAACATAGCATAATAGTATTCAGCTTGTCCCTCAATAGAGTAGCAAATATAAGTGCATAGGACACCTTCAAAGTTCATAAGAGTGACTAGATACAATAGTTTCAAACAAGCAATAACAAGTTATGCATCAATCAACTAGTCTTGGGACAATGCACATAGAACTAAGAATGGCCACTATGCTCTCAAAGTAAGTGCATAAAGATAGAAGGTGGAGACTCAATATAATGGTGGAAGAAAGGCCTTTTGTAAAAGGAAGTAGGGATTCAAGTCTCATAAAGAGCTCCAAAAATTATGGTACTTGTAGTTTTCAGCTCTCATTGCCCCTATCATAAGCATCTTGAAGGTGATTAAGGTTAAAGTGACACAACTAAGAGGATATGCTTGACAAGTTATAAACCGAAATCTCATGCCCCTTACTTACAAAGACCGATCCTCATGCTACTCAACTTCAGTCACGAGTAAGCTCTTATCATTGTAAGTATATGTGTATCATTAAGAACCGCCAACGGGTTACCCCTTGCACATGATACGGGAGCTCTTCCCATAATCAAATGACAAGGCAAGCAGACAATGAGCATCTCAACGATCTTTTTATTGGCTATTTGCATAGGTTTTTATTGAGGATTCTTCATAGAGTGCTCATTATGGTGATGCTGCAAGTTTCCACCATGATTAGGCATGGCTTAGGCTAGCGGCCCATGCGTTTCTCTAACACACATACAAACTCCATGATCTTACAAGTTCCACTTTTATTTCACACCGCCGGGATCCGTAAGCAAAAGAACATGATATCAACAGGGTACAAAGTACAAGTGCAATGTTGAAAGCGTTCCCTATGAAACATGGTTCTCCTAATTTCAACTTATAAAGCGCAAGCATATACGCAACAAAGAAGGACCCAATGGTTCAAGTTTATTAGAGGCAATAAAGTAAAGTGTGCCATCAAGTTCGTGAGAGCTTTAATCACTAGTTTTCTCATAACAAGTGGAAGGTAAACAAAAGCATGAATATACTTGGAATAGCATAAGCTAGTAGGTAGGTATGGTGGACTCTTTGGAATAACTTGGTTTAGGGAGTTGGATGCATGAGTGGAACTCATACTTGGTGGTGGAGGCTAGCAAAAGACTGAGAGCGGCAAACTAAGAGAGCAATAATGGCCATAATCATGCAGAGCGACAAAACATCATTTATAAAAGCATAAAGTGATACTACAAGTTGAAAACTAAAGGATAATATAGGCTATGGTGACTTGAGATAGTCATCACATGGTGTGAGCATGTGCCAAGTCAACCCAAATAAAGCATCAAAGGAGAATACCACTATACTATGCTTTAATATGCTAAAACAACACGTGATTCATCCAAGGCACATTAAGCAATCTCAATTGTTTATAACAAGTCATGCTACAGCAAAAAATACTAAGCATAAAGCCAAAACAATATCAAGCATGGCATGACAAAGCATAGGCCACAGTCAAAACAAGCTCTTTTTACCACATAAGTATGAACTTTCCTACTCTTTTCCAAACCAAACCAAACTATTTGCAAACCAATATATGAAAGAGGGGATCCAACCAATTTATTCAGAAAACTAAGCAAACCAAGCAAACTAAAAACCAAAACAAAAACGAAAAAGAAGACGCTCCAAGAACAACACAACTGTGCATGAAACAATAAAAATGAAGCGTTTGGAAGAAACCTTGGATTTTTATTGATGAAGAAGGGGATGCCTTGGGCATCCCCAATCTTTGACGCTTGTACTTCTTGGATATTTCTTGAGGTGACACACGTGGCATCCCCAAGCTTGAGCTTTAGTCCATCCTTCATCTCATTACTCATTTCTTCCATACACCTGAAATTTTTTCTTCATACAAAACTTAACACAATCTCATTAGCAACATTAGTGCACTCAAGATAAATAAGTCTTAAGGTTCAGTTCTAACACCAAATAAACTTCCATTAGAACACTATCTACTGTAGCACTTCCCTCAGAAATCTCAATTCCCCAAAAGAACTCAAGAAGGAACCAACAAGAAGCAAATGTAGAAAATGGCAGAAATCTGTCAAAACAGACAAGCAGGTAAAGACGAATTTTTTCGAAGACCTTCTGTTACTCAAATCAAAAAGTGTTGAACTAACGAACGTTAGATAACAACCTAGGTCAGAAGCACAAAACATTATAGCCTAATCCGACATACAGAGATCTCTCACGATTTTTTACGGTGGAGCATAGAAATCTGTTTCGGGACAGCAACTTTCCCAATCATTACTTCTCTCTCATTAGAGGTTACTCTTGGCACAAAAAGCAAATAAAAAGGATAAGGAGAGGTTATTACAGAGGTAATAACTTCCAAGACTCATCTAAAACTTTTGGGTTATCTCCCAATAAGTACTTTTCTTTAACGCCTTTAAGTTAGGCATAAGAAGCAAAGAAAGAATCAAGTATTCTCAAATGAAGAAGCATTAAGACCAAATTTTGTTTTCATAGGAGAAGCAAAAGAAATATTTTCTATCTTTTTAGGGAAGTGTTCTATACCTTTCTTGAGTGGGAGTTGATATTTAATGGTGCCTTCTTTCATATGAATGATGGCACCAACAGTTCTAAGAAAAGGTCTTCCCAAAGTAATAGGACAAGAAGCATTGTATTCAACATCCAAAACATAGAAATCAACGGGGACATAGGAATCGTTAACCATAATAAGAACATCATTAAGACTCCCCATGAGTTTCTTTTTAGCATTAGTATCAAGTGGGACATTCAAATAACAATCTTCAAGAGGAGGCAAATCAAGCATATCATAAATCCTTCTAGGCATAATAGAAACACTACTATCAAGATCACACAAAGCTTTGAAATCAAAGTCATTCACTTTCATATTAATGATGGGTTCCCAACCATCCTCTTGTTTTATAGGAATAGAAGCTTTATGTTTCATCTTTTCTTCTTTAATCTTTACGAGAGCATTAGTAATGTGTTTTGTAAAATCCATGTTCATAGCACTAGCATTAGGACTTTTAGCAAGCTTTTGTAGGAACTTAATAACTTCAGAGATATTGCAACCATCAAGATCAAAATCAACTTTATCATCTAAAGTAGTAGAACTATTACTAGCCTCAACACTAGTGGTGGTAATAGTAGAAACACTAATGTTTCTAGCAATTTCATCTTCTCTTTCCCACTTAGCATGTAATTCAGCTAATACTCAAACATTTTCATCAATTCTTACTTGTATGGCATTAGTAGATGCAAAGGGATTCTCATTAGTTTCAGGTTTAGCAGCCATTTTATTCAAAGTAGATTGAGCTTCAGCCAAAGATGCTATATTTCTTTCAGCATTAGGGAGTTTTTCCTCAATAGTTTTATTGAAAGCAGTTTGTTTACTAATAAACTCTTTAAGCATAACTTCAAGTTCAGAGGGAGCACTCTTATTATTGTTGTAAGAATTTCCATAAGCATTACCATTGTTGGAAGGATATGGCTTATAATTGTTGTTACCAAAATTGTTCCTATAAGCATTATTACCATAAGCATTGTTGCCAAAATTGTTATTTCTTATGAAGTTCACATCAACTTGCTCTTCTTGAGCAACCAAAGAGGCTAAAGGAACATTATTTGGATCAATATGGGCTTTCCCATTAACAAGCATAGACATAATAATATCAATTTTATCACTCAAGGAGGAGGTTTCCTCAACAAAATTTACCTTCTTACCTTGTGGAGCTCTCTCAGTATGCCATTCAGAATAATTAACCATCATATTGTCCAGAAGTTTTGTTGCAGCACCCAAAGTGATGGTCATAAAGGTACCTCCAGCAGCTAAATCCAATAGGTTTCTTGAAGAATAGTTCAATCCTGCATAAAAAGTTTGGATGATCATCCAAGCAGTCCGTCCATGAGTGGGACAATTCTTTACCAAAGATTTCATTCTTTCCCAAGCTTGAGCAACATGCTCATTATCAAGTTGTTTAAACTTCATTATTTCACTTCTCATGGATATAATCTTAGCAGGAGGATAGTATTTTCCAATAAAAGCATCTTTGCACTTAGTCCAAGAATCAATACTATTCCTAGTTAAGGAATTCAACCATTCTTTAGCTTTTCCTCTCAAAGAGAAAGGAAACAATTTCAGTTTAATAATATCACCATCTATATCCCTATGTTTTTGCATCTCACAAAGTTCAACAAAGTTATTTAGATGGGAAGCAGCATCTTCATTACCAATACCAGAAAATTGCTCTCTCATAACAAGATTGAGTAAAGCAGGTTTTATCTCAAAGAAAGTATTTTCAGGCACAGGTGGATCAATAGGTGTGCTCATAAAATCATTGTTGTTGGTGCTAGTGAAGTCACACAACTTAGTGTTTTCAAGAGTAGTCATTTTTTTGGGTTTTCAAATAAGAAATCAAATTTGCAAAACTATTTTTTGTGTGTTTTTTATAACAAAACAAGCAAACAAAGCAAAAAGAAACTAAGCAAAACAAAAACAACAAAGTAAAGAGATTGGTTATGAGGGACTCCCCTTGTGAAGATGTCCTTGACTCCCCGGCAACGGCGCCAGAAAAGATCTTTTGATGGAGTCTGGTTGACGTGGGAGTTTCTTCTTCTTTTTCGATCCCCGGCAACGGCGCCAGAAAAGATCTTGATGCGCTCGACTTTTCACATAGAGCTTGTTGGGAACCCCAAGAGGAAGGTATGATGAGCACAGCAGTAAGTTTTCCCTCAGTTATGAAACCAATGTTTAATCGAACCAGTAGGAGCAAGGAAACACCCCAAAGGTGTTACTAGCTGAGCTTTGGCAGGGCGCACTACCGGTGCTAGTAGCAACGTGGAGACCTACACAACACAACCACATAACTTTGTCCCCAACTTGCGATGAGGTTGTCAATCTCACCGTGTTTTGCGGAAAATAAAGGATTAAACGTATCGAATGGAAAGAAGTAAAAGGTTGCAGAAAGTAAACACAAAGCAGGAATAGTTTATAGATTGTATGTAAAGAAAAAGGACCGGGATCCATAGTTCACTAGAGGTGGCTCTCCTTAGATAGATAACATGCTGGGTGAACAAATTACAGCGGGGCAATTGACAAACACCGAGAAAGCAATACATGCATATACTAATCATCTTGACTCCTCTGAGACTTGATTGGGCATTACAACATAATACATAGACCGCCATCAAACTGCATCTATGACTAATAATCCACCTTCAGGTTATCATCCGAACCCCCTCCAGTATTAAGTTGCAAGCAACAGATTATTGCTTTACGAACTGCGTGTAAAGTAAACAATACGATTGTTCTATGAACAAAGGATTGTTGGTTTCTCCCTAGTAGCAACAACACATCTAGTACCTTAGAGATTTCTGTCACTTCCCCAGATTACCAGAGGCATGAACCCACTATCGGGCATAAATACTAACTCTTGGAGTTGCTAGCATCTACTTGGCCAAGATAGCTACTAACAACGGAAAGCATGCAAGATCTCAAATAACAAAGACATGATAGAATCAATAATCAATCTGAAATAGCATCTCAATATCCATCGGATCCCCGCAAACACAACATGTATGAATTACAAATAGATGATCTTGATCATGAACGGAGCTCACAAGATCTAAACATGAAAGCACAAAGGAGGAGAAACCATCCATCTAGCTACTACATGGATCCGTAGTCCAAGGATGAACTACTCACGCATCACACCGGAGGCTTGCATGGTGATGAAGAAGGCCTCCAGGGTGAAATCCCCTCTCCGGCAGGGTGACGGGAAGAGCTTTAGATCCCTCCCGATCTAGGGATGGAGATGACGGCGGCTACAGACTCTTTCGTGGATTTTTGATCAGGTCCTTAGGGTTTTCGTCCCGAGGCCAATATATAGGCGCAAGGAGAGGCCGAGGGGGTGCCGGGAGCGGCCACACCACCCCCTAGCGCGGGCCAGGCCTAGCCACGCGGCCAGGTGGTGTGGTGGCTCCCTGGCCCTTCTCCGTCTCGTATTCTGGCACTTGATCACTTCCGGAAAAATAGGCACTTTGGCTTTTGTCCCATCCAATTCCGAGAATATTCATTTTCTGACTTTCTTGGAACCAAAAACAGCAGAAAACAGGCAGCTGGCACTGTGGCTCTTGTTAATAGGTTAGTCCAAGAAATCATATGAAAAGTACTCCAAAGTTGGAACAAAACACAAGAAAGTGGATAAAACCAAGCATGGAACATCAAAAATTATAGATACATTTGCAATGTATCACTCACATCAACCTAACGAAGACTCCATCCCTTGGACACAGCGAGAGAGAGAGCCAGACGAACAGTGGCAGGTTTCACAACCAGACTGAACGTGTCTCCATAGTCAATACCATGCTGCTGAGTGATGACCCACAAGTATAGGGGGTGTATCGCAGTATTTTCGAGGGAAGTTAAACCCAATTTATTGATTCGACACAAGGGGAGCCAAAAAATATTTATAAGCCTTAACAACTGAGTTATCAATTCAGCTGCACCTGGAATCAATCTTGCTCATAGAAGTTTATTAGTAGCAACAGTTTTGTAGTAGGAATAGCAAAGTAACAGCAGTAGTAAAGCAAAGACAGTAGTAACAAAAGCAGTAAACAGTGGGATTCGAGTGCGGTAGGCATAGGGATGGATGGACGGGCGTTGCATGGACAAGACAATTCACATAGCAATCAGAACATAGGGCAATTGCAGATAAATAAGACAAAGCATCCAAGTACTAGACAATCCTAGGCATGTGTTCCATATATATTCGTACGTGCTTGCAATAAGAACTTGCACAACATCTTTTGTCCTGCCAGCCCGTTTGCAGCGGGGCTTCTATGCAACTACTGGCAATTAAGGTGCTCCTTTTAATAGAGCACCGAAGCAAACCATTAACACTCCATGAACACATGTGATCCTCACATCAAAGTCTTTCCCTTCCGGCTATCCCGATTTCTGTCACTTCGGGGCCATAGGTTCCGGACAACAACATGTGTATACAACTTGTAGATAAGACCAAAAACAATACTATCATAATGAATCAATAACATGTTCAGATCTGAAATCATGGCACTCGGGCCCTAGTGACAAGAATTAAGCACAATAAGTCGCAACAAAGTCATAAAGCACTAATAAAAGATACTAGGCACCATGCCCTAACAATCTGATGCCATTACATGAACGATCTCATCTAATCCCTACCATCTCCATAGCCTACAACGGGGGATTACTCACTCATAGATGGGGAAACATGGATGGTCGATGGAGAAGCGATGGTGATGATGATGGCGATGATCTCCTCCAATTCCCCGTCCCGACAGGGTGCCAGAACGGAGTTTCTGGTGCTGTTTCTTGGAATCTGGTGGTGGCGGTGGAGCGGAACTCATTCTGGAAAAATGTCGAACCCCCCGAAGTTTTTAGGTCAGGAGGCTCCTTATAGGTGAAGAGAGAGGCCGAGGGGGTGCCTGGGGGGCCCACACCACCCCCTGGCGCGGCCTGGCCTGGCCCGCACCACCAGGTGGTGTGGCCACCCCCTGGCTCTTCTCCGTCTCGTATTCTGGCTCCTGGAGTCTTTGGGTGAAATAGGACTTTTGGCATATTTTCCGGGATTTTTCCTGGTAGTTGGTTTTCTGCACAAAAAGTAGACACCAAGGCAGTTCTACAGAAAACAGCGTCAGTCCGCATTAGTTGCATCCAAATCACACAAGTTTAGAGGTGAAACAATAGCAAAATTGTTCGGGAAAGTAGATACGTTTTGGACATATCAACTCCCCCCAAGCTTAGCTTATTGCTTGTCCTCGAGCAATTCAGTTGAAAACTGAGTGCGATAAAAGAACTTTCACGAACACATTTGCTTCATATGATGTAAATATTCTCAGCAATGTGATCAACTACTTGGACAATTCATAATAAAGAGTATGCAACTGAGTCTACTTAATAGTCATTGCAAGATATGAAGAGATTCCAACTCAAGAATAATAAGTAGCATGAAGCATAAACATAAGCAACATTACAATGCTCATAGAAAGGTATGATAGAGTGGTATCTCGCCTGCCTTTGATTATGAATGCCAAGGCACCTCTGAAGTTCAAGTGATGACTAGAAGTAAAGATATCAAAGATACAAGCATCAAAGTCATAACACAAATAATCAAGTAATGGAATAAACACAAAGAATGACAACTATGCTCTCAAGAAGGTGCTCGAAGAATATGTGGAGACTCAACAAGTAGAAGAAAAAGGTTTTGAATAATTTTGAAAGGCTTCCAAATGCTGAAAGTATGGTACTCATTAGCTTTGAGCTCAAATTGCCCCTATCATAAGCATCTTTAAAGTGGTTAAGGTGAAAGTGAGGTCCAATCTGAGTTATATGCTTCACAGACTATAAACTGGAAATCCCAAGTCCCTTGAGTACGAGGGCCGCTCCTCATGCTACTCAACTTTAGTTACCGGAAAGTTCTTGTCATCATAATTATGTGCGTATCATTGAGAACCGCCAACGGGGTACCCCTTGCCCGATGATACGGAAGAATCCCCATATCAAAATGACAAGGCAAGCAGACAATGAGTATCTCAGCAATCTTCTTATTTACCATGGGAAAATGGTGCTTTTTTCCTATCTTTCCTCTTTTCATAAAACTCCCTCTTTTTTTCTTTTTCTTAATAGCTATCTCTCTCTTTTTTATAAGAAGAATGCTTCATAGGTATCATTATGGTTACGCTGCAGGTTTCCACCATGTCAGCATGGATTAGACCAGCGGCCCAGGCGTTTCTCTAACACACATACATAACTCCATGTACTTACAAGCTCCCATTTTATTTCACACCGACGACATCCGCAAACAAAAGAGCAAGGTATCAACTGGGTATATATTTACAAGTGTTGAAAGCGTTCCCCATGACAGCACGGTTCTGCTAACCCCAGCCTATAATTTGCAAGCATATAACTTTCATTGCCGTGGTAGTGTCACGGCAGATGCCATGGATAGGCTAAAGGTGGGGACTAAATGCACTAGGGGAATCCAGGGAGGGATAGTGTGGTGATTCCACACACGGTGGCTTTGTATTTGATTCACCCTCACAGATTACAAGTGCTCCTTGAGCTGTATTGGAGAGAGGAGGAAGAAGAACTCTCTTACTCTCACCACTAGCTAGCCCATAGGAACCAAGTAAAACTCAACTAGAGATCGACCAGCCCCGTCTACAGAGGCCCTAGCCCTCCTTATATAGGGGTGGCTAGGTCTCCACTTAGGGCATACATGGAGGCATATTCCAGGGAATATGCCTCCTCCCAAAATAGTAAGCCGACCCGGTCACCTTTCCCCAGCATCATCCATGCAGAGGCTACGTGAGCCTCTACGGTGCCTGCGTCATCCGACATAGGCATCGTCACCTTTGTCGGCCACGCCTCGGTGGTCCTGCCTCTGTCTGCTTCGCTCACGCTCTGCGTACAGTGGTCACCTTTGACCAGCGAGGTACCTTCCTTCTCCTACAAGGTTGATATAACCCGGATCCCACATAGTTGATCCGGCCACACCTGTTCCTGCATACAAGTTAGATACATCCTATTGACATACGGCGTAAGTTGGTTGAGACCAAGTTAGGTGGACGTCCCCTGGTCCGAGTTACTCCGTGATCTGGCCTGCCTTGAGGTGACTTGGCCAACACTCGCTTTGACCTTGCCGTACCTCGGGTAACTCGGCCTTTATACCCCAGCGTGACCCTACCCGGGGGTATCCCCCCAACATTAGTCCTTGAAGCTGGTGCGGTCTTAGCTGCCTTAGCCGCTAATGCCACCGCAGGTTCAATCTTACTGAGCTCCTTGCTCCTTCTCCGAGTTACCTCTTGATCCGGATTCCGTAGGTTTATTTTCCCTTGGCACATTCCAAGTTTTTACTTGTTGGTCGGGTTACCTTGTACTCATCCGGGTCATTCTTCCTTCTCTTGTACGCTTCCCCACGTGAAGGCTAGTCATTACTTTGCCTCATTTTAAGGGCTAGCTACAGTAACCGCCGTAATTATTGTCAGAAGTTACTGTTGCACACGTCACGTCGTGCCTGCCTCCTTGTTAACTGCATCATAACGTCACATCATGGGATCCGCTGTGCCCTGTGGCCCTTCGTGTGGATCGTTTGTTGATTGGTCAACCCGGATCATACACGGCCACACGGTGTGGCCCACCCGCAAAATGCGATCCCACTACCCCTTACGGGAGTGGTTAAATAGGGGAGGGGCGCGCCCCTTGGGTCATTTCCCCGCTCCCGCGCCCCTCTGCCTCTGCTTTTTCCTCATCTTCTCTATCGACAACGCCGCCGCCACCGCACCTGAGGAGCTGTGCCGCCGCTGCACTGCTTCCACGCGCACCGGCGCCGTCGCCACCTCCGCGCATCTCTTCCACCACGGGTCCCTGCCAGTCCAGGCCACTGCCTCGCACCGCCACTAGCGCAAGTGAGGGGACTGACCTTGAGATGACTGAGGAGGAACTCACCGTCACCGAGCAGGGGATGGAAGAAGACGCGGCGTGTGGGACGGATCCTGGGTCTGCCAGGATGACTTGGATTGGCTCTACCGCACTAGGCGCATCCCGAAGGGCATCTTTGCACGCCTTGCTTCCGCCGAGCTTGCCCCCTCACCTAATCCGGGTGAGTATGTGGTGTTCCTTTCTCATTTCCAACGCGGATTTGGTCTCCCAGTTAGTGACTTTTTCCATGACTGGCTAAACACATACAAGCTCCAGCCGCACCATCTTCCGGCTAATGCCATCACCTCTCTCTCCGCCTTTGCCTCCACCATCGAAGGTTATGCCGGACTGTGGCCCACGAAGGAGCTCTGGATCCGGTTCTTTGGCCTTCGTCGGAACGTGATTCCGAATGTAGATCTAGATCCGGAGGACAAACAGCTCACGCAGTTCGGTGCTACGTCAATCTGTCCCCGGAAGCTGTCCGTCTTCCCCCGAGTCACTGGGTTTGACTCTTGTAAGGGATGGGCCCGAAATTTCTTCTATGTCCGGAACAGCACCACCGAAGATCTGATCCGGCTGCGCCCCTATACTCCGGGTCCTCCTAACCCGGATTTGTGGGACGTTATCCCCAAGAAGCCCATAGTCTTGGTGAACCAAGTCAACAAGAGGTTCAAGGAGCTGAAGGATCTCGGATTGCGCAACGAGGACGCCATGATCACATTTGTCCACAACCGGATGCCCCCCCTTCAGAAATGCACACACAAAGTCTGTCACATGAGCTGGGGCTGCGACCCCAACCGGACCTCGTCTTTCGAGTTGAGCAACACAGAGATCTACCGCCGGGTCAAGGCCCTCTTCACCACCCACAAGGACTTCTCCTCTAAGTGGACGTGGGGAATTGAACATTTTTTCCGAGATAGGCTTCCTCCTTCGGTAAGTCTCGTGCCCCAAACTTTTTTCCGAATTGAATCATATGTCGGTCTTTCGTCGTAGGTTTTAATCCCGTTGCCTTTTCTTTCCCTTAGATGTTTCTTCAGCAAACCATTGAGGATGGCACCGCGCCTTCCCTCAAATGGGCGCCTGACCGGGATACCTCGGACGAGGAAGAACCGGATCAGGAGATGTTCCTTCCGATATCGGATGCGACCAAGCGACCCACCGGTAAACTCTCTTCCATTAGAGATTGGCCCGAAGATGAAGATGATTCGGATGTTGAGGTGATGGAAGCATTTGATGTTGTCCCCCTTTCTTATGCTTTTCCGGCATCAGCTAACCCCGGTGGGCAGATCCATGAAGACCCTCCCCTTGCCGTGGGTGAGCCTGTCCCGGTGGCGCCGAAGAAGAAAAGGGGAGCTGCCTCTGCATTCCTCTTCCGGACCTTCTCAGCCGGCTAAAAGGTGGAAGAAGGCCTGGGACAAAACTGCCACCAAGCCTCCAACCAAGGCCACGGCCCGGAGGGCTCGGAAGCCCAAGGAGCCCCTAACCTCGGATGAGTAAGCCTCTTCTCCCTTTGCTATTTACTTGTTTTTCTTTTATTATAGCCTCTCATCATAGAATATTTGATTCGGCAGGGCCACGGTGGAGGTCCCACAGAGTGGATCCGGCATTGCCTCGCCGCTCCGACACAGCCCTTCTCCCCCTCGTGGCAACGATTCACGCCCGCTGAGCCCAATTCCGGAGGGTTCAGCGGCTGCTCCGGGTTCCAGCCCACTTCGTCAAGAGGAGAGCAACCTCGGAGCGGGGGAGACTGGCTCTGCCGAGGCAACAACAACCACCACTTCGGCTCCGCCACAACCAGCTACCACCGAGGTTCCCTCTGCACCTCCGCTGAAGCAAATATCAGCACCAGCACCAGCACCAACTCCAGCACCAGCAGCAACAGCAAAAGCAACAGCAGCAACACCAAGTCCCTCCGCCTCGTCCGAGTCTTCCAAGGCTCGGCGAGAAAGCGCCAAGGCAGTTCCCAAGGGCAAATCTGCTGCAGCAACCTCCACTTCTCAGCAGCAGCCCAAGGGCAAGAAGGCTCCTGACACCGCCAGGGCAGCGTCCATCGAGGCTGGACAGCGCACACTCACGTCGATGCTCCCAAAAAGGACTCCACCGCCGAAGGACGCCCCTGCCGAGCCAGCTGATGCGCAACTTGTTTTGCACACCAGCCCGGCCCTTGCCCAAGTTGAGAGGAGGGAGGCTCATGCCAAAGGTTTAGTGGCGCCCCACATGCTTAGCGGTGAACGGTACCCTCCGACCTTGATCGAGTTTGTAAATAACTGGAACAAGGCGGAGTTCGTCTGCAACGATGATCTCCCGGAGAAGTTCGGTCCCGCCGAATTCGCTGCGCAGATGAATACCGCCGCCAAGGCAATTAACCTTGCGGGTCGGATGATGGAGGTACGTTACTTCACCTTTTCCTTAGCATATAGAAGATTACAAGTGATGTAATCATTAGTCCCTGAGCCTCCGGGGGAGTAACTTGTTACTCGGCCGGATGCTCCTTAGAAAACTAACGTAGCTCCTTGATAACTTCGAATATGCACACACCTAGAGCCGGGTTAAGTTCCACTTGGCCCGGATTTTGCACACTTCGAATATGCACACACCTAGAGCCGGGTTAAGTTCCACTTGGCCCGGATTTTGTACACTTCGAATATGCACACACCTAGAGCCGGGTTAAGTTCCACTTGGCCCGGATTTTGTACACTTCGAATATGCACACACCTAGAGCCAGGTTAAGTTCCACTTGGCCCGGATTTTGTACACTTCGAATATGCACACACCTAGAGCCGGGTTAAGTTCCACTTGGCCCGGATTTTGTACACTTCGAATATGCACACACCTAGAGCCGGCTTAAGTTCCACTTGGCCCAGATCTTGTACACTTAGAATATGCACACACCTAGAGCCGGGTTAAGTTCCACTTGGCCCGGATCTTGTACACTTCGAATATGCACACACCTAGAGCAGGGTTAAGTTCCACTTGGCCCGGATTTTTTACACTTCGAATATGCACACACCTAGAGCCGGGTTAAGTTCCACTTGGCCCGGATTTTGTACACTTCGAATATGCACAAGACTAAGCTGTCCATTTTTGCTCTTTCAGGTGACCACCAATTGCCGGAGCGCCGAGTTTCAGCATCTCCTGGACACTCACAAGATGCTGCGCGCAAAACACAATGCACTTCTCGCTGAACACGAGAAAAGGGGTAAGTTTCTTCCTTGGTATTTTTCCATTTTCCTTCATCTTTTTCTGCCGAACTAGTCCATCATTCGGTTTTTCACAGCTGGGGTGGAAGCTGAGAATACCATAATGAGGAAAAACTTGGAGCAAATCAAGGGTGAGTCACTTTTGCTCAATCCTTCTCTGCGCCCTCTCCTCCTTTCTTCTTGGCTCAGCAAATATTCATACCTCGGCTTTGCCGGGTCAACAAACCATTTCAGCATCTCTTGAAGATAGTGTGCCCGCGCCTGATATGATGCTGCATTTTCTTGAACAAGCAGGGCAGCATCAGGCCGAACTCAAAAAGAAAGATGATGAGCTTGCCCTCCTCCAAACCAAAGATGACGAGATTGCCAAGCTCAAGGCAGATATGAAGAAGTTGAAAGCGCAGCACCAATCCGAACTTCAAAAAGCCGGCCAGGACTTTACTGAAGAGCGCGAGCGCCTCAACCTCCAGATTGCCAAGGACAAGGAACTTCTCCAGGAGGCCGACGTCAAGCTTGAGTCGGCGAATACCGAACTTGTGCAGCTTCGCAAAAGGCGTGATGACTATACCAAGGAGTTGACTCGGATCCATAGCCATATTTCACGTAAGTTCCCTTCCTTCATCCGGCATATTTCTCTGGGTTGCTTCACATGTCTTTTCTTTACTTGCTTCTTTTGTCTTGTTTTCAGGCAAATTTCCAGAGGGCAACGCCATTGCAACCACTGCAGTTGCCAAGTTCCGCAGAGATAGGGGTACTCCCATTGCTCCTGACGCTGAAGAAATTCCCTATGACATGGAGGACCTGTTGGTCAGTTTATCTTCTCGCATGGAAATCGTGAAGAACAATGGCAAGGATATCCTTGACGTGGCAATCCAGATCTTCAACGCCTTTTGGCCTGATGAAGATACTCCGAAGGGGACCGCAGTTCTTGTTGATAAGTTGATGGAATGCGAGACCCATCTCGGCCTTTGGAGGGAATCTGCTGGACGTGCCAGAGCTGAGACCGTTCTCCACTACGTGCTTACGTGGTACGAGAAGATCGACCTCAACCTCCTGGCACACATGCGCACCGGATCCAGATGGTCCAGCGACCTGGAGTGGATTGCTCGGTGCAAGGCTTGCGCCCATAGCCTCATTGAATATGCCCCCATTCATCAATGGAATAAGGGTCCATGCTTCCTTAGCGCTGCTGACGATGAAAACGCCGAAGATGGTTCGGGTGAGGACGAAGGAGACGATGCCTCAGACGTCGAAGCCAGCGAAGATGACGCTGAACTTCCTCCCCCTGCTGCTCCTTGAGCGAAAAAAACTTTAAATTTTATCAGATCTCCGGTATGCCGGGTGCAATTGGATTAAGCACAGCATTTGTGTTTTGCTACTAAGTTTTTATGCCGGATTAACTTGGGCGTAGTCCCCGAGTTTCATTTTCTTGTTCGTCCAATTTCTTGGCTCGGCTCGTGTCCACCTTGGTTCGGTTTTATGACTTACGAGTCCGAGTTTCAAAAATTGACTTAACAGTACTTGGAAACTTTAGTATTAGCTCAAAATAATTCGGCGTAATAAATTTAAAGTAAGCGCAAGGTTAGTCCGAAAAACAAACGTCGGCTCGATCAAGTTTCTTTCCTTAGTCGTTTTTCATGTGCTACGCAATTCCAAACTTGTTCTCTTGCTTTCCATGAAGCCAATTCTTGTTGGACAGCAGCAAGTCGAAGAGTTAGGTTTTTGGTGCTCACACACTACTAATCCGGCCTAAGTAGAAGCAACTTACGCCAGCCGACATACACATAGTAAATATAGAAGACAACTAAAATTACTAAGGCAGTCATCGAGTTACTGCTCGAGGTGCCAATATTTCATTGATAAGCTCATTGCTGGCATACAGACCGACATATGAGAGACTCAGATACATACACTTCTTTGCTAAGTGTAGAAAGGACGAAGTACAGCTACATTCCATGGATGCTTAGATTCCTCGCTGGACCTGTCTGCCTTGTTCTTCTCCTGCGGTTTTGCATCTATGAGATAGTAAGAATCATTGTGCAATGCTTTGCTCACAATGAATGGCCCTTCCCATGGGGGGGGGATAATTTATGCATGCCAGCAGTACGTTGTACCAACCGGAGTACTAGATCACCTTCCCGGAAAATTCGGGGGCTTACTTTCTGGCTATGATAGCGTCGGAGATTTTGCTGATATATGGCGGATCTGGACAATGCTAATTCTCTCGCTTCTTCCAGCAGATAAACATCATTTTGCCGGGCTTCTTGCACTTCCGCTTCTGTGTATTGGGTGACCCTAGGCGAGTCATGCTCTATGTCGGCTGGTAATACAGCTTCTGCCCCATATACCAGAAAGAATGGCGTGTAGCCCGTTGATCGATTCGGAGTTGTTCTTAAACTCCACAGTACAGCTGGTAGTTCTTCTATCCAGCACCCCGCTGATCTTTGCAGCGGCTCAATGAGCCGGGGTTTTATCTCGGATAACACTAATCTGTTGGATCTCTCCACTTGTCCGTTCGAAGCGGGGTGGGCTACCGAAGCAACGTCCAGCCAGATCTTCTTATCTTAGCAAAAACGCGCAAATGCTCCTTCAGCAAAATTTGTGCCATTATCAGTTATTATACTGTGAGGATAACCGTATCTCAAGATGATGTCTTTGAGGAACGTTACGGCAGTAGCTCCATCACATTTTCTTATTGGCTTCACTTCAATCCATTTCGTAAATTTGTCAACCATGACCAGGATGTGGGTCATGTTTCCCCTTGCTGGTTTAAACGGGCCAACCATATCCAAGCACCATACGGCAAATGGCCATGTAATTGGTATGGTCTTGAGCTCCGACATTGGCATATGTTTCTTTGTCGCATATCTCTAACAGCCATTGCATTTGCTCACCAAATCTTCTGCTTGTTCCAAGGCACTTGGCCAGTAGAACCCATGGCGGAAAGCTGTTGCTACCAAGGCTCTGGATGAGGCATGATGCCCACATTCGCCTTGATGTATATCTTGGAGGATATCAAGTCCTTCCTCCGGGTCAACACATCGCTGGAGGACATTAGTCACACTCCTTTTGTATAGCTCAGAATTGATGATCGTGTATGCTTTTGCTCTCCTCTGAGTTTGTCTGGAAAGCACCTCCTCAGCAGGTAAAGTTCCATCCTTTAGGAATTGGAATATGGGCAGTGCCCAAGCTGGTATAGCTCGCACTGGGAACACATCCTCATCAATTTCCATCTGATCGGCCGGCATAACTTCTGCCGGATCACGCTGTGCAGTCCCCAGGTTTGTCGTGGCAGTCCCCGGGTTTGCCAAGGCAGTCCTCGGGTTTTGCGAACTACTCCCCACATCAATGTCCATTGGCACAGCCTCTGTTTTCGGATTTGCCGGGATAAAAATTGAGTCAGACTCCGGGGATGGCCTAATAGATGGTTTTCTGAGGTGCTCTAATGCTACACCTGGTGGAATTGCTTGTCGGGTTGAACCGAGCTTCGACAATACGTCGGCAACCTCATTTTCCACCCGGGGTATATGGTGAAATTCGCATCCCTCAAAGTAACCAGATATCTTCTGCACATGAAATCTGTACAATGCCATGTTTGCATCCAAAGCATCCCATTGCCCGGAGACTTGCTGGACTACGAGATCCGAGTCACCGAAGCATTGGATCCGACGTATTCCAATCTCTTTTGCCACTTTGAGCCCATGTACAAGTGCCTCGTATTCTGCAACGTTGTTTGATGCAGTGAAGTGGATCTGCAGCACATATTTTAGCTGGTACTTCTTTGGCGAGGTAAGTACAACTCCGGCACCTAACCCGGTTTTTGTTTTAGACCCGTCAAAGTGCATTCTCTAGTAGTTTGGATCTGGCAATGGTGGCTCGTATTG
Source organism: Avena eriantha (assembly GCA_910589775.1). Taxonomy (NCBI): domain Eukaryota; kingdom Viridiplantae; phylum Streptophyta; class Magnoliopsida; order Poales; family Poaceae; genus Avena; species Avena eriantha. The sequence continues at coordinate 280,014,812 of OU342743.1, read as the reverse complement.
CACCTCGGCCCAATCCAAAAAAAGGTCCGCCACAGCCTGAGATTTTATTGCTTCTCTTATGTCATATTGTGGTGCATAAGGGGCTAACTCAATTGCCCACTTTGCAATCCTGCCACTTGCGTCCTTGTTGCTCATTATCTCGGATATGGGAGCTTCACATATTACCTTGATTGGGTGCTCCTCAAAATAATGCTTCAGCTTCTTAGCCGCCATATACACACCATACGCCACTTTCTGATAGTGCGGATAATTTTGTTTTGAGGCTGATAATACCTCGCTCAGATAATACACTGGCCTTTGCACCGACCTACCCTCTTCGTCGCGCTCTACCACTATTACTGCACTTACAACTCGGTTGGTTGCGGCCATATAGAGCAACATTGGCTCCTTTGATAGTGGAGAGGCTAACACTGGTGTAGTGGCTAACATCTTCTTTAGTTGGATAAAGGCTTCATTGGCCTGCGGTGTCCAAATGAACTTGTCCGAATTTTTCATTAGTTGATAGAGAGGCAGTGCCTTTTCTCCCAACCGACATACAAACCGACTTAAGGATGCCAGGCAACCAGTGAACTTCTGGACATCGTTAAGACACTTCGGCAGTTCCATTCGCTCTATGGCCCGGATTTTAGTTGGATTGACCTCGATACCTCGGCTCGAGACAAGAAATCCGAGTAACTTCCCAGCCAGTACACCGAAGGTACATTTCTCTGGATTAAGCTTCATTCGGAACCTCCTTAGGTTCGCGAATGTCTGCCTGATATCGTCAAGGAGCGTTTTGCTTTCCTTAGTCTTTATCACAACATCATCCACATACACCTACACATTTTGACCAATTTGGTCATGCAAACATTTTTGCATACATCTCTGGTACGTTGCCCTTGCATTACGTAAACCAAAAGGCATGGTGCGATAGCAATAAGCCCCATATGGGGTGATAAACGCAGTCTTTATTTGATCACTTGGGTTCAGAGGTATGTGGTGGAAACCAGAATAAGCATCAATGAACGACAACAACTCACACCCAGCAGTGGAATCTATGACTTGGTCAATCCTTGGCAGTGGGAATGGATCTTTTGGACGCGCCTTATTCAGGTTCGTGTAATCGATACACATACACCAATCCACTGCCACATTCGGATCGTATTTTTTATTCTCCACCAGCACCGGATTAGACAGCCAATCCGGGTAAAGCACTTCCATGATAAATCCTGCAGCCAACAACCGAGCTATCTCATCTCCTATGACCTTTCTCCTGTCTTCGGCGAAGCGGCGGAGAGGTTGCTTCACCGGCTTTGCTCCGGGTCTCACATTCAAAGAGTGCTCGGCCAACTCCCTCGGAACACCTTGCAAGTCCTGTGTGGACCAAGCAAAAATATCCCAATTCTCACGGAGGAAGTTGACGAGCTCGCTTTCCTATTTGTCATTTAACCCGGCACCAATTATTACGGTGCGCTCAGGGAACATATCATCAACAGACACCTTCTTGGTATCCTTTGTCGCTTGAATGAGACACTCCCATGCGGGTTACTCAGCGCCAGCATATACTGCTGCGCGGACTGAGCCAATGCCGCCACCTCTTGTATCTTTCTCTTTTCTTGCGCAATCACAAGTGACTCGGCCAGGTTAGATCCGGCTGATGCACATTCAATGGAACGTCGGAAATCCCCAGCTATGGTAATTACACCATTTGGCCCGGGCAACTTCATCTTCAAGTAACTGATGTGACAACTTGCCATGAATTTGTTTAGAGCTGGCCTGCCGAGCAACGCGTGATATGCGCTCTCCAAATTTACAACTTCAAACTCCAAATTCTCAGTCCGGCAGTTATCTCTTGTGCCGAACAATATGTCAACCAAGACCTTGCCTATGGGCTCACAAGAAATGCCTGGCACAATGCCATGGAAAGTTGTCCTCGTAGCTTGGAGCATGTTCTCCGAGATACCCATTTTGCGCATCGTGTCCACATACATGATGTTGATGCTACTGCCATTATCAATCAGTACCTTTGAGAACCTCACATTGATATTAGGCCGAATGAATGTCGGATCTAGCACTAGCGCATACGAACCAGGACTTGTCATAAGCTTGGGATGATCTTTGATGCTTCAGGTAATTTCCTGGTCCGACCAAGGCATATACCTCGTCACGGACGGCATTACTACATTGACCTCCATATGTCGGCGCTGCAAGCTTTTTCTGTCTGTTTCTTCCGTAGTGAACACACAACAACTCTGATGATGCTCTCTGTATTGATTCCTCCTCTCGTTTCCGGGGTACCTCTGATCCTGTTGGTTTTGGTTCTCCACCTGATGCACCGCATCCCTTCTCTCATGGTTATCATACCTCGGCGGAGGGGGAGGCAACATTAGTTGTTGCGTGTTCGCTCCGGAGAGCAATTGTTGCCGGAGTAACTCCTGCCGAGGTTGATCATTCCGAGGTGCCTGAGCATTCCCCGAACCACCTTGTTCTATCTTACGCATCCACTCACATTGCCTTGTTGTATGACCCGCTGGGTTACTCGGATTTGGCGTGTGAAATTTACACGGCTGATCCAGCATTGACTCGTAAGTATACCTCGGACGGTCCTTCTTTTCTTGCCACTGTTTCTTTTTCTCTGGCGTCCAAGTTTTCTTGCCATCATTTCTTGGAGTCCATTGCTGCCCTCTAGTTTTCTGACGTTGATTACCCCCTGCTCCGGGTTGATCTTGATTCACAGCAGCAACTTGTTGCGAACTGTACCGGTAATCCGGTCTGTCATCTCTTCTATTACCTCGGTAATCATTTCTTCGGAATGACCTGGCCCCATCTCGCTGGCAATACTCCTCGCTTGACTCGTTTGAGGTGAGCCTAGGTTGCGTCGGGTCACCCAAGGCATATGAATCAGCAGCCCGGATTGTTTCTGCCAAGGTGGTTGGCATATCTCTTTGCAACCTTTGCCATAGCATGCTTGCATATTTGCATCCTTGCGCAAACCAAGCTATGGCTTGTGACTCAATCACACCCTCACACGAGTTTCGCACAGTGCACCAACGGGTTAAGAACTCTCGGTCAGTCTCATTCGGTCTCTGCCTGCACATTTCTAGGGTCTGTGGACTGTTGGGTCTCTGATACGTACTTGAGAAATTGCTAACAAACATCTCCTCAAAATCGATCCAACAATTAATACTTACGGGTGGCAAATTTTTTAGCCATACCCTCGCTGGCCTCTCCAACATCTAGGGCACATATCTCACAGCCCATCTTAAGTTGCCCGTGGCAATTTTTACTGCAGTTGCATAGTTAATCAACCAATCTTCCGGCTTAGTGCTGTTGTCATACGTCTTTGTGCCTCTTGGTAAATGGAAGTTAGGTACCGGAGGTTCCTTCATGATCCGGGGCCCAATACATGCTGGACCCGGAGGACCTTGACACTCAATTTGCTTCGACCTATACAACCGATCCAGTTTTAGCCTGGCGTCATCAGGCATCAAGTTCCTGCCTCCCAATCTTGACCCTATCACGTGATAGTCCGGCCTGGGATAGCCAGCATTCACCATCTCCAAATCACCATCATTGTATCTATCTTGCTCTTGTGGAGTGGCTCTCTGTTGCATACCTTGGTCGGCACTGCGCTCTTGCTGTGGTATATTCCGCTGCTGCAGTTGTCCTGCACCTACCGAATTTCGCTATCCGGCATTGCCGTTTACAGCATTCCCTTGACCGGCATTGCCTTGGTCGTGGTTACCTCGGCCAGCTTCACCTCAGCTCACACTTCTTCGATCCTCATTTCTTTGCACTTCTTTTCCTTTCCCTGCCCTTGCCGGGTCATATGGGACTATCTGCTTATTCCTCTTGGCCGAGGTTACTACCTCTTCTCTCCTAGGACCACCATGAGGAGACGATGCAGCTCCAGCGGATTTCTTCGGGTTACCCACCGCCGAATGAACGATCTTGGAGGCCCCAGCTCTCTTCCGGTTTGCCCTGAGCAATTCCTCGTTTTGCCTGTTCACGATCCGAACCAACTCATTGACCCTTTCTTGCTGTCTCTGACGGGCTTCACCCGTTAGACCTTCTAACTCAGATGCGGCTGCATCTGCTGCCCTGAGGTTCTTTGCCGGGGTACTGTACTTCGGCAGCCCCACGGACAAACAGTTCTCTGATTCCTCAATCCTAGTATCACCCTCTCTGTTCATTTCACTCATGAGGTTTCTCCCCTTCACTTTTACAGCATCTACCTTATTCGCCTTTGCGTACTCACGTAGTGTCATGTTCAACGACTGCTGAGCCGCGGCTATCTTTTTCGCACCCTCTAGTATTTTTTGCCTAGTCTCCTCTAGCTCGGCCTGTGCCTGAGCCGGATCTACTGCTGCTGCTACTGGGTTTGCCAAGCTATCCATCGCCTGCTGCAGCACATTCTCAGGCCTCTCTAGCAGAGGACCCCTACTTTTCCTCGGTGCCTTAGGCATTACCTCCGGATCTGGTGCCGGATCCTTGCTTGCGCCTGCTCCTGGTACAGTCATCATCACCTCTGCACGGTCCGGGGAGCGAGTGACACGCGCCTCGTGAACCACGCTAAGGGGTGGCTCGCCTCCTTCGACGACGTGCCGCGGATGAACGCATGACACATCGACAGCAACGTAGACCTTGTGCGCGCCGAGCTTGACGAAGAGGCCGTTATGCGGGAGAGGATGCTTGCCGAAGCAGCCAGCGTTGTCGCTGACGAAATCTAGTGCTCCAAAGTGCTGAACGAGCCCGGAGACGATGCGTTCGCCGGTGCCGATGAGGTTTCCCGTCCGGATCTTCACCCTTTCTAGCGCTGCTAGCCCCACGGTGGGCGCCAACTGTCGTGGTGGTGTCACGACAGATGCCATGGATAGGCTAAAGGTGGGGACTAAATGCACTAGGGGAATCGAGGGAGGGATAGTGTGGTGATTCCACACACGGTGGCTTTGTATTTGATTCACCCTCACAGATTACAAGTGCTCCTTGAGCTGTATTGGAGAGAGGAGGAAGAAGAACTCTCTTACTCTCACCACTAGCTAGCCCACAGGAACCAAGTAAAACTCAACTAGAGATCGACCAGCCCCTTCTACAGAGGCCCTAGCCCTCCTTACATAGGGGTGGCTAGGTCTCCACTTAGGGCATACGTGGAGGCATATTCTAGGGAGTATGCCTCCTCCCAAAATAGTAAGCCGACCGGGTCACCTTTCCCCAGCGTCATCCATGCAGAGGCTACGTGAGCCTCTGTGGCGCCTGCGTCATCCGACATAGGCATCTTCACCTTTGTCAGCCATGCCTCGGTGGTCCTGCCTCTGTCCGCTTTGCTCACGCTCTGCGTACAATGGTCACCTTTGACCAGCAAGATACCTTCCTTCTCCTACAAGCTTGATATAACCCGGATCCCACATAGTTGATCCGGCCACACCTATTCCTGCATACAAGTTATATACATCCTACCGACATACGGCGTAAGTCGGTTGAGACCAAGTTAGGTGGACGTCCCCTGGTCCGGGTTACTCCGTGATCCGGCCTGCCTTGAGGTGACTTGGCCAACACTCGCTTTGACCTTGCCGTACCTCGGCTAACTCGGCCTTTATACCCCGGCGTGACCCTACCCGGGGTATCCCCCCAACATTCATGGAGAGTTCACAATGGTTCAGGTTTATTAAGTGCAGGAAATAAAGTGTGCCATCAAGTTTGTGAGAGCTTTACTAACTAATTTTCCCATAACAAGCAAACATTTTATTCGGAAGAAAACAAGGCATATTGAATATGCACGGGAGCAGCAAATGATGCTAATAGGTAGGTATGGTGGACAGTTTGAAAATATTCGGTTTAGGGAGTTGGAAACATGAGTAAAACACTCAGTGGAAGTGAAGGCTAGCAGTAGTAAGGGACCGACAAACGAGAGAGCAATAGCTGTCATTATCATGCTTGCAACAAAACATGACTACTCATGGCATGAAAGTGATTCAAGATCCTCAAGGCAAAATAATTCATGGTTTAACTGTCTATTACAGTCATGTGCATGCATGATCATGTGCCAAGTCAATCAAATGAAAACATTCAAAGGAGGATACCACGGTGTCATACCAATTTATGAATAGAGTAATGCAAGCAAACATTCATGAGACATGCTACAAACTATTAGCGAGCTGGAGCTAATCATAAGAAAGCAAGAACTATTAAGCATTCAAAGAAAACATACACTCTACATGAACGGACTAAGCATGCCCACAGTGATGAGTATATGTACAAAAATGAAAACAAATAGAGTTCGTTACCAGCCTCTTACCACGCCTCAAGTTGTCATTGATCCTCATTATTGCTCTTCACTTGTGTAACTTAATATGAAACCAATATCCACTGAGGACTGCCAAACCCTGAAGCAAACTCGCAAAAACCAAAGAAGAATGACAAATATTTTTGGTGTTTTCGAATTTTAAACAAGAACCAAAAAGGGAAAAACAAACAAAGCAAAATCTTTTTGGGTTTTTCGAATAGTTCAAACAAAGCAAAAAGGGAAAGCAAACCAAGGCAAAAAGGAGAAGCAAACCAAAGAGAAACAACAAAAATATTTTTGGTATTTTTGTGTTTTTAGAAAGCAAAAGCAAAGAAGAACAAAAACTAAAAAGAGAACGAAAACATGAATATACAAAGTACCGACGCAACATGATATGAAGATGAGTGCGGTGTCGGCGTACCTCCCCCCAAGCTTAGGCTTTTGGCCTAAGTGGGTATCAATCCCAAGCTGGCCAGGATGAAGTGTCACCCTGGTACGACGAAGAGGTCCCCTCATCCTGGTGCGAAGTCGAGTACATCCCTCTGTAATGCGCGGAGTAATCATAGGAGGGCACATCCTCCTGGTGCTTCTCGTGGAAACCCAGTAAGCAAAGCTGCTCGTCCACCTCCTCCTTGGAGCGTGATCACGATCTCCTGTGAACAGTAAACAAAGCAGGCTGTGGCAAAAGGATCTCCCTTTCATCCTCGTCAGTGAAAAGCATCCTATATACTAGATTGTTCAAATCGAAGGTAGCAGTGACAAAGTGATGAGTTTTCATGGCAACAAGGTCAAGCCTCTATGGTGCTAGCATAGCATCATAGGGATCCACTGAAAGATCTAATGCATTGACTATGCGCGATGCAATGATGCCCCCATAGATAGGCCCCCTAGCAGCTAGGCGGCGAGCAATAAGCGAGCCAAGATTGTACCGAGTATCATTGTTAAGTATAGCAGCAAGGAATGCTAAATGATAGTTGGAGATATTACTAGTGTTCTCCCTACCCAATACACTAGTGGCAAGATAATATGCAAAGTATCTAAGAGCAGGGAGTTGGATATTTCTTATCTTTCCGCGCTGCGCTACGCGGTCATCATCATTGGTCACCCCTCGGTAAAGCTCCAACAAATCAGCGAGTCGCCCTTGAATTTTCTTCACGGTCCCTGTCATACGCACACCTACAATACTGCAAAATCTCTCCAAAGGCATGGTGAAGGGCAGATCATAGATTTTAAAAGAGACAGTAGATTGATAGGGTGTGTTAGTAACCGTGAAGCTCTCAACAAATTTTTTGGTGAGCATAGCGTATTGTGCACTCTCATCTTTCATATATGAGGTCAAACCAACCCTCTCAATCAGTAGCAAGAAATCATCAAGAATACCTGCAGCTTGCAAGAAAGTAAAACAAGGAAAAGAGGATGGGTGAGCATCCCCATCATCCCTTTCACTGCCAATACGGGTTGCAATGAGGTCTTCATTGTATGATGGCCTAGCTTCAGAGGCTGTTCTTGAGGGCCTCGACCTCCTAGGTGCATCACTCTCAAATATCTCTCCAAAAGTATGGTTGTTCATGCTTGGTATTCTGAAATTTAAACACCTATTAAACAAGTGATTGCAAAGTAAATATAAAGAAGGATTCTACTCATAGGGACTTGCAAGAGGCCTAAACATGCATCAAAACTATATCTCTATGCATCAAACAAGCTTACAAGCTCTCATAACCAGTCACCTACAACAGCAAAATACTCAACATATAATCCACTAAACACAAATCTACTTGGACAAGGGGAGGAGTCACATATCAGGGAACAAATGCTCCAAATTTCAGCAAGAAAGATGGGCTGAGCAAGGAGGTCCAAAAAATCGAGAGCAAGCACAGCAAGAACGCGATTTTGAGCTATGAACTGGAGCTTACTCGGGAAAGAGAAGAAAGTGGCAGGTGAGAGAGTTAGTGGGGGGCCAGGGGTGGCCCACACCACGGCATGGCGCCACCCAAGGCTGGTCGCGCCACCATGTGGTGTGCCTGCCTAGTAGGCCACCCTGATACCTACCAGGTACTCCTCTGCCCCTTTTTCATGTAAAAATTTAATATGAATTTTCTGGAATTTTTCGAGACACTTTGTTTTTGGGCATTTTTCAAAGAAAGAAGAATGATTTTTCTAACAGACGGATTTTTTCTTCTTTTTTGGAAACATGATGCAAGGACAAAACAAGGCTAGAACTACAGAAGTTCTAGCATGCAAGCAACTAACAACATAAAGAAAACTAAACGAAAGCAAAAACTAAAATGCAAGGAAAGAAATAAACGGAGATAATCATAATGAAAACATTGTTTTCTTCAATGGAATCCTTTTGTTAACAAGGTTGATCAAGTCTTGCTACCAAAATAATTGCAGATGAGACAAAACTTTGCACTCCACTAACAATTATGTGACCTTAACCTTGATAGCAATGGTCCCAATCATAATAGTTTCAATTTTTTCTCTTGGTATGGGACAATATATTTCTCCAACTTGAATGCCTTCAACATGTTCAATTGAATTCAAATCATAAGTCCTTTCAATATTCTTGGGGAAATAGACAGTATGTTCCTTGTCATTAACATTGAAGGTCACCTTTCCTTGATTACAATTAATAACAGCTCCTGCAGTATTAAGAAAAGGTCTCCCAAGAATAATAGACATATTATCATCTTCAGGCATTTCAAGCACAACAAAATCAGTTAATATCAAGCAATTGTGAGCCACCTGAACAGGTACATCCTCACATATACCCACAGCAATGGTGGTAGATTTATCAGCCATTTGCAAAGATATATCAGTTGGTATTAATTTTTCAAGTTGAAGCCTCTTATAGAGAGAGAAAGGCATAACACTAACTCCAGCTCCCAAATCACACAAAGCAGTTCTAACATAACTGTTCTTAATAGAGCAAGGGATAGTTGGAATCCCTGGGTCTCCAAGTTCCTTAGGAACCTTACCATTGAAGGAATAATTAGCAAGCAAAGTAGAAATTTCTTCATTAGGGATCTTCCTTTTATTCGAGATAATGTCCTTCATATACTTTGAGTAAGGAGGCAATTTAATAGCATCAGTCAAAGGAATTTGCAAGAATAAAGGCTTCATCCACTCACAAAACATATTATAGTGTTCATCTTCCTTTGATTTGTGTTTCTTATCAGGGAAAGGCATAGGTTTTTGGACCCAAGGTTCTCTTTCACTACCATGTTTTTTAGCAATAAAATCTTCTTTGGTGTATTTAGTATTCTTAGTGTGGTTTTCAGGTTCTTCTTCAACCTTTTCTTCATTAGGAACAACATTTTCTTCATTACCACTTTCAGTTTCAGCATCGGAGATAGATATACTATTAGGATCTTTAGCAGGTTCAGAGGGTTCTACAATAGTTTTATGTTTCTTTTTCCTTTTCTTATGAGTAGAGCCACTATTTTCAGCTTGTTGAGAATCCTGCTCAATTCTTTTGGGATGCCCCTCAGGATATAGAGGATCTTGGGTAGCAGCACCACTTCTAGTTCTAATTTCATAAGCATGTTTTTCTTTAGCAGTATTAACTATCAAGTCTTTTTGCACTTTAGTGAGTTGATCAATTTGAGTTTGAACCATTTGAAAGTGTTTAACAATCATTTTAACATCATTAGAGGTTATTTCCACAATATCTTTCAACTCAACAATAGCTCTAGTGTTTTCCATTAGATGATTTTGCACCCTTTTATTAAAAGTATCTTGCTTAACAATAAAGATATCAAATTCTTCTAAGCATTGATCAGGAGGTTTTGAGTAAGGGATATCACCTTCATCAAAGTGTTGGAGAGAGTGTACCTCAATAGTGGATGAGTAGGGATTAGGCTTACATAATTCTTCTATAGGAGGTAAATTCTTGACATCTGCAGCTTTAATTCCCTTCTCCTTAAGACATTTCTTAGCTTCCTTCATCACTTCATCATTTAATTCAATAACCCCCCTCTTCTTTGATGTTGGAATAGGCACAGGAATAGATGGTTCAGGTACAATTACTTCAGGTATAGCTTGTTTAGGAGGAGTCCAATCTTCATAATTCTTGCTTATTTTAGCCATTAATTCCTCAGCTTCCTTTGGAGTCCTATTCCTGAAAACACAATTAGCACAACTATCTAGGTATGTCCTAGATTCCTCGGTTAGTCCATTATAAAATATATCAAGAAGCTCATTCTTAGGTAATGGACTTCCAACCTGTGCATGAATCAAAGCACAAAACCTTGCCCAAGATTTGGGCAATACCTCTTTTTCTCCCTGTTTAAAATCAAAAATTCCTGCAAAATAGCATGTCTAGCACTAGGAGGAAAATATTTCTGCAGGAAAGTACTAATCAAGCACTCAGGGCTATCAATAGATCCAGGAGGTAAATTACTAAACCAAGTTTTAGCTTCTCCTTTCAGTGAAAAGGGAAAAATCTTAGCAACAAAGTAAGTACGCATCTTAATATCATCAGAAAACAAGCCAGTCATGGTAGAAAGTTCATTCATATGTGCTACCGCACTTTCATTCTTAGTCCCACAAAAAGGTTCTTTCTCGACAATAGCTATGTAAGATAGATCGAGAGAGAAATCATAATCTTCATCCATAATGTTTATGGGAGAAGCAGCAAACTTAGCAGCAGGATATAATTTCGGTCTAATAGTACGCCTCTCAAGGAGACTCTTAGCAGCGCTCCTATCATGGGTGTTCTTACATTCTTTAATAAACTCATCGGTCATCTCAACATAACCATCTTCAATATCATAACTCTCACTAGACTCAGGTGAGCTAACAGGTGTGGTAGTGTCTTCATTAGGAGTTTCGGTATTTCCAGCTATAGTTCTAGCAATCGTAGCATCTAGGAAAGGACCTAATGAACCACTCTTATCGAGCACAGTAGAAGCAGCATCATAAGCATCAGAAGTTTCAAATTCAGTAGTAGTAGCAGTGTGTGTAACATGTGTATGTGGTGGTGTAAGGAACTTACTCAAAACAGACGGTGAATCAAGAGCAGCAGAGGTGTTCAGAATCGTACCTCTTCTTGTAGCGGATGGTAAAATAGGAACCTTGCCATCACGAGACTTACCCATGATGGATGGATAGCAGTGAACAAAGAGAATCCAAGTGAACTTGATAAATAAAGCTATACTCCCCGGCAACGGCGCCAGAAAATAGTCTTGATGACCCACAAGTATATGGAGTGTATCGCAGTATTTTCGAGGGAAGTTAAACCCAACTTATTGATTCGACACAAGGGGAGCCAAAGAATATTTATAAGCCTTAACAACTGAGTTGTCAATTCAGCTGCACCTAGAAACAATCTTACTCACAACAGTTTATCAATAGCAACAGTTTTATAGTAGGAATAGCAAAGTAACAGCAGTAGTAAAGCAAAGACAGTAGTAACAAAAGCAGTAAACAGTGGGATTCAAGTGCGGTAGGCATAGGGATGGATGGACGGGCGTTGCATGGACAAGACAATTCACATAGCAATCAGAACATAGGGCAATTGCAGATAAATAAGATAAAGCATCCAAGTACTAGACAATCCTAGGCATGTGTTCCATATATAGTCATACGTGCTTGCAATGAGAACTTGCACAACATCTTTTGTCCTGCCAGCCCGTTTGCAGCGGGGCCTCTAGGGAACTACTGGCAATTAAGGTGCTCCTTTTAATAGAGCATCGGAGCAAAGCATTAACACTCCGTGAACACATGTGATCCTCACATCAAAGCCTTTCCCTTCCGGTTATCCCGATTTCCGTCACTTCGGGGCCATAGGTTTCGGACAACAACATGTGTATACAACTTGTAGATAAGACCAAAAACAATACTATCATAATGAATCAATAACATGTTCAGATCTGAAATCATGGCACTCGGGCCCTAGTGACAAGCATTAAGCACAACAAGTCGCAACAACGTCATAAAGCACTAATAAAAGATACTAGGCACCATGCTCTAACAATCTGATGCCATTACATGAACGATCTCATCCAATCCCTACCATCCCCATAGCCTACAGCGGGGGATTACTCACTCATAGATGGGGGAAACATGGATGGTCGATGGAGAAGCAATGGTGATGATGATGACGATGATCTCCTCCAATTTCCCGTCCCGGCAAGGTGCCAGAACGGAGTTTCTGGTGCTGTTTTGTGGAATCTGGTGGTGGCGGTAGAACGGAACTCCTTCTGGAAAAACATCGAACCCCTCGAAGTTTTTAGGTCAGGAGGCTCCTTATAGGCGAAGAGAGAGGTCGAGGGGGTGCCTGGGGGGCCCACACCACCCCCTCGCGCGGCCTGGCCTGGCCTGCGCCACCAGGTGGTGTGGCCACCCGTGGCTCTTCTCCGTCTCGTATTCTGGCTCCTGGAGTCTTCGGGTGAAATAGGATTTTTGGCATATTTTCCGTGATTTTTCCTGATAGTTGGTTTTCTGCACAAAAAGTAGACACCAAGGCAGTTCTGCTGAAAACAGCGTCAGTCCGCATTAGTTGCATCCAAATCACACAAGTTTAGAGGAGAAACAATAGCAAAATTGTTCGGTAAAGTAGATACGTTTTGGACGTATCACTGAGTAAACCCACGAGCAACAAGGCGTGCCTTGCGCTTATCAACCGAACCATCGGGATGCTGCTTGGTCTTGAAGATCCACTTGCATCCAACCACATTCACACCACGCGGACAAGGAACAAGGACCCATGTCTTGGTGTGCTGAAGCGCCTCGAACTCATCAGTCATGGCTGAACGCCACACAGCGTCACGGAGAGCATCGCGATGAGTCAACGTCGTGGCGAAGAAGGCGTGACCCTGATGGTTATAGCGCACCGTCCTGTCAGTGAACTGCTTCTCACGACATGTATGATCACGAGCGCGAGTAACCATGGTGTGGACGGGCTCAGCCGAGGGCGTCGCGGTCGGCGAGGGACTCGCGACATGAGGCGACGCGGGCTGAGCGGGAGACACCGAGGGGGACACCGGAGGCGACGGCCCAGTCGGGGGTGACGAGACCGAGGGTCCGCTGTTATCTGCCGCTCTGGGCGGCAAGGAGGGACGGGCCAAGGAGGGAGTCGGGCTCCCTGGCGCCGGATTGGCCTCGTGACGCATGCTGCCATGCACGTCGATCACGGATGCGCCATGCATGTCGATCACGGCAGATGGCTGCGCCGAGACCGGTACCTGCACAGGATCAGCGCTACCCGGGACAGGTGCATTAGTGTCCAAATAAGATAAGTCATATTTACGCATACAATCACTTGTCACCGGTTCATCGGAAGGAAAAGTGATGGCTTTTTCGAGAGTGGATACATCAACGGTTACACCAGGAGTAGCATAGGGAAACACCGTCTCATCAAAAACGACATCACGAGAAATATAAATACATCCCATGGAGCGATCCAAGCATTTATAACTCTTATGCATCGGACTATACCCTAAGAACACACACATAGTCGAGCGGAAAGACAACTTATGGGTGTTATACTTGCTCAAACTCGGCCAACACGCATAGCCAAAAACGCGAAGTGAGGAGTATGTGGGTGGAACTTTGAGGAGACGATGGACGGGTGTGTCGTTTTGCAACGCCGGAGTAGGCATGCGATTAATAAGGTAGCATGCGGTGAGGAAAGCTTCATCTCAAAAACGCAATGGGAGAGATGAATGTGCAAGTAAAGCATGCCTGATTTCTACCAAGTGGCGGTGCTTGCGCTCGGCCACCCCATTTTGCTGCGAGGTATGAGGACACAAAACATGATGAGATATGCCGGTGCGCTGAAAATATTGGTGTAAACGGTGATACTCACCACCCCAATCCGACTGGACAGCTTTGATTTTAGAGTCTAAGATACGCTCAACATGAGCTTGAAAGTTGTAGAAAACTTGCTCAACATCAGACTTGTGCTTGGGAAGGTAAATCCAACAAAAACGAGAGTAATGATTGACAAAGCTAACATAATATTTATACCCCCTAAGGATGCAATAGCAGGACCCCATATATCAGAATGGATTAACTCGAGAGGCATAGTAGAAACACGACTAGAATTATTATAAGACAACTGTCGACTTTTAGCACGCTGACAAGCATCACACAGAAGTCTGATTATTGGAAGAACACTCTAAATCATTATTCCTAACAATATATTGAACGACATTATTGGTAGGGTGCCCAAGATGATGATGCCACCGAGATGCGGTGGTTTTGACGCCGGAGGACGCCTGGCGGTGGGTGGCGAAAGCTCTCCTAAACCGGATGGGGTACAGCCCGTTGCGACTCCTACCGTGAAGCAGAATTTTCCTCGTGGTTTTGTCCTTGACAAGAAAAAACAAACGATGAAACTCAATGAAGACGTTATTATCACAACAAAGACGAAACACGGAGAGGAGATGTTTGTTGATATGAGGAACATGAAGAATATTTATCAAACGGAGGGATGAACTGGGTAAATTCGAGTGACCAATATGCGAAATAGACAAACCTGCACCGTTGAAAACTTGCACTTGATCCTTGCCTCCGTAGAGCTCATGCATGTGGAGGCGCTCTAGTTCGCTGGTTAAGTGGTCCGAAGCACCGGAGTCCATGATCCACTTCGGTGGCTCGGCGGCGGACGAGGTGGAGGCGGAGTTACCCGTACGGTTGTCGTAGTCGTAGCACTTCTTGCAGTTGTTCGCCTCATGCCCCCAGTATTTGCAAATCTGGCACTGGGGGCGCCAGCGTCGGTTGCGGCCATTGCCGCCTCCTCCGTTGTGGTTGCGGTCATTGCCGCCACCGCTGTTTCCTCCGTTGTTGCGGCGGTCACCGTCGCCGCACTGGCCGTTGCCATGCTGGCCTTGGCCGCCTTGGCCATGCGGGGCACCACGCGCAGGACGTCCTCCTCCTCCTCCTCCTTGGCGCCCGGGATTGTTGTGGTAGACCGGGCGCGATACGACGTTAGCCGACGAGGACCAGTCGTCGACCTCCGCCTGCTGCTGCTTCTGGAGGGCTTCGTAGCTAAGCACGTTGGCGTAGAACGTGCCGAGGGTGCTCGCGACAGCCGAAAAATTCAGCGAGGCGGCAATGGGGTTGAAGGCCGGGCCGAGCCCGGTCAACATGTAGTCGATGACCTCATCATCGCGGAGAGGGGATCCGACAGCGGTCATGGCGTCGGCCATAGCCTTCACCTGGTTCATGTACTTGCTGGCGGACTTGTCTCCTTTGCGCAGCGCCTGGATCTGGCGCCGGAGGTGATGGACGTTGGCGCTATTTTCGGCGCCGAACATGGTGGCGACGGCTGCCCAAGCCGACGCGGCCGTCTTGCAGCCAATGAGTTGGGCTGCAATCTCCTAGGTCATGGACCCGAGAAGAAGACCGAGGACCTTCTGATCCAGGGTCCACCACTGCTTGTAGTCAGGGTTGCTGACGGTACGAGCGACATCGCCGGTGCCGGTGGACACGGTCTGCGGTGGTGCGGTGGCCGTGCCGTCGAGGAAGCCGTGGAGACGGGCGCCGGAGAAGTTGGGGAGGCTCAGCTCCCTCCACAACATGTAGTTGGTGCGGTCCAGGCGGACCGCGATCGGCGTCACGACGGGGACGGGAGCTGTAGACGACGGCATGGCGCGATGATGGGGCGAGCGGGGGTCGTGGACAAGGAACCCACGGTGGCCAGCATGAGCACTGACTCAGTCATCGTGGCGACGGCGGCGGATCACCCTAGCTAGGGTTTTGCGGCGGCGGCTAGGTGGAGAGGCTCGCGCGGCTCTGATACCAAGTCAAAGTTTAGGGTTTCTGTGGGGCAATTGACTCACCACGGGGTCAATATATATAATGATCAGCACAAGTTACATGCGTACACGTGTGTACAAATACATGACAGAATACTACAACTAGACCTATTTTAACACCACTGAGGTCCTTTCTGTAACTTTGTACCCTCCGCCTGGTTAATGCAGTTTCCTAGCCTTTCAGGGCCTTTTACCGTGAAAAAAAAGCTATATTTCACATATATTCTAAATTTCCAACACACGCAAATGATTTCTAGGTCTTCCGTTGCTCTTATGAGTTGTAGCCTTGTAGGAGCAATAATAACGTTGTTAACATGTGTGAGCACAAATGGCAAAGGAGTGTCCATTTGAATTGGTGGCACTGTGCGTACGGTGGCTGCGGCCCCGCTAATCAGTGACAGGTGGCGTCTCGTAGGGGACTTCCGAGCAAGAAAAGTGAAAGGGGGTTTGGATCCTCTGCAGCATGCATGCATCTACGTTTTCTTGGGCAAACACATTGCATCTACGTTTTCTTGGGCAAACACATTGCATCCACGTGAAACACAAATAGAGAGAGACACGTTTAAAAAAACTTATGTTTCTCTTTCATAGGTACATGTCGAGAATACAATGCACAATACATACATGATAAACTTCAAGAAGAAAATATGTTTATTTTACAATAAATATGTGACGCCTGTTGCGAGTGTCGTGACCCTCTTAGATGGGCGTCGTTGTGGTTGCTCTCTCCGGATTATGGTTCGGGGTGAAAACCCTAGACCTCCTTGGGGACGTTGTCGTGGAGCTGTGGTTTCCTTGATCTTGACAGCGGCTTCGGTGGCAAGCTCGGTGCTCCTTAATTTTTTATTGTTTTCTCCTGCTTGTAGGAGGTGTCCCTCATCACTTTGTATCGATTCGGCGGTTGGAATTTATTTATAAAGCGGGGCAAGCCTACTTTAAGGAGGAATAAATCAGCAATCGATGTACTACTATTTTTTGAGGGAAGAAGCCGGATTTCGTCCTGCTACGCAATCAATGTATTATTTGTAGTTACAGATAGCTCACAAAAGGAAACAATTATTAAAATTTTGCAACTACCCATGCATCGTCTACATATATGTGGGGCTGTCTCCAGATATTCCTCAAACTTCGAAATATGATGTTTCATATTGTGTTAATTCTAGGCTACGAGGTGTCTGCGATCCAAACCACCAAACTCCAACATCGTGAACTATGGAATAGCATTGCTTACTTTCTTTAGTGCGAAACTTTGGTGTGGCTATTATGCAGATAAGCGAGTATGGGTAATTGAGTGACCAAGGGTGTCCATCTCCATACCCACTCAACTGCATTCCTAGATTGTGCATGTATGATAAGAGCATCTCCGCCGACGCCCGCAACCCGGTTCTCATCGGCCTTTGGGATTGCCGGGCAAAAAACCACCGGCACTGGTAGCCCCAACCGATGTTGGTTGGTTGGGCGGCCCAAGAAATTATCCGGTACATCCTTACCAACCCTAGCACACAGGGGCGTGATGGGTTGCCGGCAATGCACGTCATGTCAGAACGCCCGCGCGGGTCCCCTTTGCTAGCCGCTCGATGGAACCCTACACCCCTTTTCCATTTTCCTCACGATTTCCACAGCCCATTTCCCCCGCATGCTCCCGCGCTATCCCCTCTTTGGTTCCCGCCTAGTGTAGTCTCCACATTGTGGCCAGCATCGCCGATGCCACCACAGCTCGGGAAGTCGTGCATCACGGCAAAACCGGATGACATGCTGGCGGAGGAATGGAGCTGCTGCTGCCATAGTAGAAGCTCCTCACGGCTGACCGCAATGGATGTGGCGACTGTGCCGAGGAGAACAAGAAGGCCACTAAGGAGGAGGCTTCGTCGGTGACTTTGGTGGTGGCGTACATGCAAAGCCAAGACAATAGCGGGACATATGGGAGCAACAACACCGTCTGGTCCTGCTGGAGCGCACCTCATCGTTGTTGCCGCGTTTCTTTGAGGAGAGGGAGAGCTTTGGGTAGGAGGTGCATCCCCGATCTCGGTTTTCCTCTCTTGAAATCGGTGAGAACGAGATCCCCACAGCCAATCCCAACGTGGTGTTCTCACTGATTCTCCTTGACGATGGTCCTCGGCCGACACAAGGAAGTGGCCATGTCGACCTTAACCACACATATTTTAGATCGCTAGCCTTTCACATGGGCCACTCTCTTTTGAGGCCGCTGGCACATGCACCTCCTAGGCTAGTCGTAGCCTGTTCGGCGGTCAAGGTTCTCATGTCTGCCAGGTGCTCGATGGAATGGCTAAGAGCGAGTGCAGCAACGCCTTGTTTGGTATGATTTGTGGTAAGGGTGTCTAGTATGGTGACCGGGGGAGGTGTACATGCATGGATGAGGATGAAAAGTAGGCTGATGATGAGGGGGAGTAAGAGGAAGTGGTAGATCTTGATGACAAGGGAAAACCAATGAGGAAGCGCGTTGGTGGCAAGGGAATTCATTGGAAGATGACCGATGGCCAATTCTTGGAAGGATGTGAGCCTTGACCGTATCACCGGTGCCCAACAAACTGGTGATGCATACTGGAGGAGGATCTATGAACAATTCAAAGAACATAAGCTCTATGAAGATTATACGAAGATGCACATGATCCATAACCAAAATGCATTGTCTTATAGGTAGAGCGGCATTAAAAAGTCTTGCAACTACTTTCATGTATGTGTGAAAACCGTCCGCCAAAGGAAAACAAGTGGTGCAGACTTGACCGATCAAGTATAACACCCAAACCCATACTAGTTCTTTGTATTGTCAATGTAGTATGCATAGGGTATGGACACTTAGCTTTATTTTGGTTTGGTTTGCTAGTTGAAGTACATGTTGGCTTTGTACAAGGCCAACAACAGGGAGAAGGAGTTTCCTTTCATGCATCTCTTCACCAAAAAATGAGACTTACAAGAAACAGGAAAAAGTCCGGTACATGCTCGGCAATGACAAGCCCTTTGATGTGGACGCATTGGTGGCTTCCTCAGCTAAAAGCCCGATCGGCAACAAGAAGGCTGTAACACCCTGTCCACTAGGCTCCGGGGGTGTCACTCCTGGCAGCTTAATAGGATATCTAGACTAGCCCCATGATACGTTGCAAATGTATCTATAATTTTTGATGTTCCATGCTTGTTTTATATCTAGTTTCTTATGTTTTGTCCACAGTTTGGAGTATTTGTACACATTTCCTGGAACTAACCTATTAACAAGATGCCACAGTGTCAGTTGCCTGTTTTCTGCTGTTTTTGGTTCCAGAAAAGCCAGAAAATGAATATACTCGGAATTGGACGAGACAAAAGCCAAAGTCAATATTTCACCGAGGGGAACACGAAGCCAGAAGACGAGATGGAGAAGGGCCTCGAGGGGGCCACACCCCCTGGTCGCACAACCAGGCCTGGACCACGCCGGGGGGTGCAGCCGCCTCGGGCACCCCCTTGGCCTCCCCTCTCGCCTATAAGAAGCCTCCGATACAGAAACCCTAAGGACTCGATCAAAATTCAACGAAAGAGTATGTAGCCTCCGTCATCTCCATCCCTACCACCGTCATCTCCATCCCTAGATCGGGAGGGATCTGAAGCTCTTCTCGGCACCCTGACGGAGGGGAGAGTTCACCCTGGAGGCCTTTTTCATCACCATGCCTCTCTCTGGTGTGATGCGTGAGTAGTTCATCCTTGGACTACGGGTCCAAGTAGTAGCTAGATGGTTGGTTCTTTTCCTTTGTGCTACCATGTTTAGATCTTGTGAGCTCCATTCATGATCAAGATCATCTATTTGTAATTCTACATGTTGTGTTTGCGGGGATCTGATGGATATTGAGATGCTATTTTAGATTGATTATTGATTCTATCATGTCTATGTTATTTGTGATCTCGCATGCTTTCCGTTGTTAGTAGCTATCTTGGCCAACTAGATACTAGCAACTCCAAGAGGGAGTATTTATGCTCGATAGTGGGTTCATGCCTCTAGGAATCTGGAGAAGTGACAGAAATCTCTAAGGTACTAGATGTGATGTTGCTACTAGGGAGAAAACATCAATCCTTTGTTCATAGAACAATCGTATTGTTTACTTTACACACTCTGCTTAATGCAATTATCTGTTGCTTGTAACTTAATACTAAAGGGGGTTCGGATGATAACCTGAAGGTGGATTATTAGTCATAGATGCAGTTAAATTATGGTCTATGTATAATGTTGTAATGCCCAATCAAATCTCATAGGAGTCAAGATGATTAGTATATGCATGTATGTTTTCTTGATGTTTGTCAATTGCCCCGCTATAATTTGTTCACCCAACATGTCATCTATCTTAAGGAGAATCACCACTAGTGAACTATGGACCCCGGTCTATTCTTTTACCATCAATCTACAAAGCTATTTACTATTTTCTGTTTACTTTCTGCAAGCTATTACTATCTTCCATACAATACGTTTAATCCTTTGTTTTCAGCAAAACCGGCGAGATTGACAACCTCACTGTAAGTTGGAGGCAAAGTTCTGTGATTGTGTTGTGCATGATTCCAACTTGGAAACAACACCTTGGAGGTGTTTCCTTGCTCCTACTGGTTCGATAACCTTGGTTTCATAACTGAGAGAAAACTTGTTGCTATGCTTATCATACCTTCCTCTTGGGGTTCCCCAACGAGCTCAAATATATTTTGGGCCATCACCCCATAGACGAACACTAGTATTTTCTTCGCACTTTGTCCTCACTCGTGCGCACCCGGTGTATCCACTTCCCGGTCGGTCACACATCCTAGAATTGCTCTAGACCAAGCACGCTTAACCTCAGAGTTCTTCTCAGATGAGCTTCCGAAAAGAAAGTTGCAACTTGTTGGTATGAGTATCCTATCAGTCCTATTAAGCCATGTGCCTGGATCTCACAAAGGCCACGCCAAATCCGAGAGGAATGGCGTGGCTTCGATGGCCTTGGCGGATGCCTCCTTTAAGTCAATGATCGCCGAGGTGACATTGAACAACCAAAGCTGTGATGACAAGAACGATGCAAGGTGGAAGGAAATGTTGGCCAAACCCGACACCAAGATCAAGGTTGAGGAGGCAAATGTCGAGGTCGCCAAGGTCGTTGCCCAGACCCGCTTGCTCCAAATGGCCGAAGAGGCAAGGATATTGACTACCGATACATCCAACATGAACGAGGAGGCCAAGAGTTGGTACTCGGATGCTTGTGCACACATCCTGGTGGCGATGAGGGCAAGGGCACCACCGTGGGCGTGGGCACCGCCAAGTGCACCGCCGTGGGCACTGCCATGGGATTAAACATCGACATCAGCATTGGTGGCGTCCTTGGCCTCGACATTGGCGGCGGTAACGACGTTCATTTGAGTTCTTGATTTGTAATATGGTATCGCCGGAGTTTTATGGCATTTTGGGCCGACGTGGCCATGCATTTGAACTGAAATTGGTTGTTGTGGTCGTGCATTATGCAATTTTGGACCATTATTTTTTGAGGGATGCAATTTTGGACCATTTGGAAGGCTATGATTATTTGAATTTGTCCTAAATGATTTGGGGGCTTGACCGTTGATACCGATGTGGACGGGCCTTCCCAAACCGCTGGTGGTTTGGACACGCTTCTCTAAAACCATTGTGGTGTTGTTGTCGGTCACTCTTTACGGACGCCGACGAAGATACTCTAAGAGCATCTCTAACCCATTCCCTTTCCGCAATATCTCTAACCCATCCCCTTTCCGTGGCCGGATGAGTAAATTTTCTCCTCTAACGGCTAAAACCGACTCTAACCGAAGCCCCAAAATCGGTTAGAGGAGCAAATATAGGATAGTGACTCCTATAATTTCCCCTCCTCTCCTATATTTGCTCGGCCGCGAGGCCGATGAGTATAATTTCTCTACCACACCACCACCATCTCCAACGAGGCAAAACGTACCGGCCAACCCGTCGTAGCCGCCAGGATGCTCGCCGAGGGCACGCCGTCGCCGGCATCCTTCCCTGCCTGGTTGTCGGGGTACGCCTCCTCTCGAATCGCGTCGCCCCCTCGTGAATCGTGCTGCCGCCAGCTCGTCGCCACGTTCTGCTTCTCTCCTAAATTTGTGCTTTGCCTCCCGTCGACGTCCTCATCCTTGTCCGGGGTCGTCGTCTTCGGGGACACACCCTACGCGTTCCAGCTTGGGGTGGACCTTGCCGGCTCCCTCATCTACATGCCCCTTCTCGTCAACAACGTGAGCACGGCCGGCGTCTCCGGGAAAAGGGACAAGCAGCCGCTGAACGCCACGCTGTCGGCGTCTCCAGGGAAAAGGACAAGCAGCCGCTGAACTTGAGCGCAGCCGCTAAACGCCATGCTGCCGGCGTCTCCGAGGTAAGGGACAAGCATGGCGTCGGCGGCACAAGCTCAACACCGTCCATCCACAAGGTAAGTACAAACAAGCGTATAGCATATACTCCTCTAAAATAAAAGTTTAGTCCTCTAAATATTGGTGATCGGTTTTGCGGCGCAAAATTTAGAGGAGCAAATATACTCTAAATTTTTGGGAGCCATTTTCTCCTCTAAAATTTTGGAGATAGGTTAGAGATGCTCTAAGTGTACGTATTCGTATTCAGAACAACCTTGAAAACAGTTGTAGACGGAAAGCAATTTGAGCAAGGAAAAACGATGTCATGTCAATGTAAAATTCAAAGTGACAAAAGAGAAAATGCTGTTTAAACGCCGTAGGAGGTTGACACGAAAAAGGATCAATTTTAGTAGAAAAGGTTTGCTTTTCGGTCACCTGTCAAAGTGCCTTTCCACGGATAAGCATCTCTTGTCTTTTTCCCCTTCCTAGCCGAATAATCAAATTCTGATGTAGCTTAACACTAAATCCTTGTGGGCCCCGACACGATCAATTATAGTGTAGCACATCTAAAATAACATCAGCAACCACATCGTTTCCTTTTTCTTTTACTCCCCGGTCCATAAAAAATATCACAGTTTGTACTAAATCAGCGACACTTATTATGGATCGAGAGAATATTTTTCTTTTACAAAATGCACAATTCACAAACCAATAGATAGAGACGAGTCAATAGGACATGTGGGGAGCAGACAATCTTTCAAAGATTGGCGCTCATCAGCTATAAATAAACACGTATGACCATGATTTGTCTTAGTGATCGTACGTCACAGAGTAGAAGGTGAGAATAATCCAGACATGGACCCTGCATGTCATGGAGATAAAAGAAACTGTAGTTTCACTATTATACGCACCCAGCCACTATGAGTAGACAAAAAAATGTCCATCCTAACTTTCAACCTAAAGGTAATTATGAGTTGGGTGCTAAATGATATGGTATAGCTTTATATACTTGTCATGGAATTCTTTTTGGCAGATCTAGTGCTAGTACTTCTACTTTCTAATCCTTGTCATGATGACCAGACCAATATGATATATTTTGGTGCGTCTCAAAAGGACTGGGCTAGCTCCGACCTGAAGCACTTGTTGATGCGTGTCCACTTGGAAAACCATGTACCGATCCTTTTCCCCTCTATCATCCTATCCCTTGGTTTAAAATGCAGACTATGTTCACATGTTGTTGTCTAAATCTTTTCTTTCTTTATGAAATGTTTCATATCGACAGGTTGGTACTTTTCGATAAGATTGTGTAAAATGTTACGTATAAAGTGTGCCATGTATATGGAATCTGAAATTAAAAGGTACTAAAGAAGTGAAAGCTTTCTCTACATTCGGATGTATCTAGCACTAAAACATGTCTAGATGCATTTGAATCTAGACTTATCCAAGTCAATTAATTTGCTCTGATGAATTTCATATTTGGAAAATTTCACATTTGGACCCACGCTCATATATATGCTCATGCTCCGATGAAAAAAAATCAAAAGAATAGCAAACAAAATCAAAAAATTCTGATTTTTTTAACAAATAACATGAAAAATCTTGTAACTGCATACACCTTTTTATAAACAAATGACATGTGTGGTGGTCTATGCAACAGAAAAATTCCGTTGCTGTTCAGGTCATTCAGATTTGTTTTATACAACACTCACATTTGTCCTTTTTTTTCATAGACCACCACATGTATATTTTCTTGGACAATTTTTTGCATGCTATTAGAAAACATGTCATGTTCACTGTACAATTTTTTTCCTATTTTATTATTTAGGCACATCAAATGGGCTTGGGAGGAGAAATGCATAACCGGATACATTGTACTCCCTCCGTTTTAAAATATAAGATGTTTTAGCTTTGCGAAGGTAATATATCTAGACGCCTTTTAGTGTCTAGATTTGGAGTGAATCTCTCCGAACTTACACACTAAAAGACGTTTAGATACATTATCTTCATAAAGCTAAAACATCTTATATTATGAAACGGAGGGAGTGTCTTTTTAGTTAATTTGTATTTTTATCGATGGATGCTATAAATATGGTCTTAGCAACAACACAATACCCAAGCTTAAGGGTGCACACGACAATTACGATAACACACATGTAAAGGCCAAAGAACAAGTACGTAAAAGTCACAAAGACCAATAACTACTGCATTGTCTAGTCATAATTGTCCAACACATCCTAGCTTTGTCCTGAAGATAGTCAATCCACAACCAAATTAAACAAAGGAACAAGGAATGTGGTCAACACCATGTTGCGAAGGCAAAGTGAGCCATGTGATCTCGATAGCAGAGACACAACCACATTGTTGGTGAGTCTTGAAAAAATACATAATCCATGTTGTCCGCCCGGAAGCTACAACCAACCCGAGGAAATACACCCCCAAGGCCCTCACCTGAATCAGCAAAACCAAATCATAGGTTTTTATCCTGAGAAGAAACATGGTAAGGAAATAATGTCATAACTTCAACACGATGCATCCACGAATGTGAATGGTGTGATGCCACCATCACCTAATCCTCGTAGTAGAATTCCACTTGAGTTTGAAATTGTACCACACTTACTAGCCTTGCAGCAAAGGGCAACCACACCATGAAGAAATCTGAAGCAATGGCACTGCCTGGCTAAACACGCTATCCACGAAGACCGTGTCGTCATCGTCATCAGGTTGGGAAATATGACCAGGCATTGCATTAGGACCTCCACGGGGAGTTCGATAAGACCCCATGGTGCCAAAAGATAGGTTGAAGAAAGGGGCATCTGTCGACCATGAGTGCATGAGGATGCAATCCCACCGCACAATGTATACCCTCTGACAGTGTGAGAGTGAGAAGTCTCGAGGAAGCGAGGGAGTGTAGCATGGTGGCACCTTTGGAGTGGTCTTAGGGGTGGCACGGGCAGGATATTCTTCCTAAATTTATTGTGAAGTGTTGCAACCAAGTTATACCTATATGCAGTTAATATACACCAATTGTTGAAATATCCGGCAAAGAAGTTAAGTTTTTCGTAGAGTCGCCCGTCTGAAGATGGATGCAAACTCATTATCTCACTACAGCCTTTAAGCTTTGTAAATCGGAGTACTCTTGTGTATCTCGAGTGAACAGTAACCTATTGTAAATTTTCGACCGTCTATCTTTCACGCACAGCAAACTCAACACACGAGCGAAGGAGAAAATCTTTACGACTTCAACGAATCTAAGTGATTTGTTCTCTTACGGTTAAATTGTACGATAGTGGGGGGGAGAATGTCAAAAGAAATCCACCAATTGATATGCCACCACAAACATCACCTTCATAGCTTTATTGTCTAAAAGCCATGGATGGTGAAACTTGGCCCCATATCCTTTTCATGCCACATGAATCCTCATCTGGATGTCATAGCCATCGAGTCACACCCATATGTAGGGTTTTAGTAGCAAAGTTAGGATGAATAGTAATCACTGTGATATGCATATGAAACTAACCGGACTTAACTAATCTCACAGAGTAGTAAGGATGACACGACTCTCTACCAACAATGTTTTTTCTTAAATTTTTGTACCGTCCAACTTTGGTGAAGCTACTTTCGGTTGATCACGTCTGCACTTACGGTGCTAGTCAGTTGGGAGAGTAATATTTAATCCTGGATGCTCATATGTGTAATTACATTTAATCCATTTGGAAGGTGAACTAACACAATTTAGTGGATCGTATGGCTGGTTGGAAAATAATCCATTTTGGTGAGTCAGCGAGAGATGATGATGGATCAACTGTTTCAGTTTGCACTTTTCCCCTTGCCATTTGCAGATGAAACGTTGAAGCGGAGTAGGCCCCACAGGCAGAGGTTGGCATGTATGTGTCCCTGTCGGCCCAAGCACCTTTGCATTATTGGTGACCCCTGGTCCTTGTTGGGCTCCTACCCTTTTGGAGATAATGATGTCCAGAGGAAACTTGTGAATATCAAGAAAAGGTATAACCTGCATGTGAAAATTTTACACAAGGAGTAACTAGGAGAGGAATATCAATTTTTAAAAGCACGAGTACCTTTTAATGAACATAGCACATAGAGAATTTTAAAACTTTCACGTGTACATACATACATATATACAAGTATATAAATATAAGCACACAACACAAGGTCATTGGTCAAACACATTCGCGACGCTTTCACGGGTCACAGGGCTGGAAAGAGCACCACAGGAGGAGGAGAAGAATCTTGGCTAGCTTGCGCGGGATGGCAAGGCCAGAAAAATTAGTTTCCGGTACGTGTTGAACGGCGGTGGTTGCTTTGTGCGCGCGTGTCAGTCCGGTCTCCACTAGGAGAGGTGCGCGTCCCCTGCCAATTGGCTACCCCCTCGCCTCGCGACCGGACAGGCAGGTACCCGCTTCGCCGCGCGCAGCGTGTTTGCACTCCAGGAGCTCAAGGGCTAAAAGAAATAGTACATCCCTGGAGTAGTACTAGTACGTTTTGGCAGCGACTAGTGTCCACACTTTTCCCTGAAGCTGACATGCAGCATGTATGGCAGCCGTCACTGGCTTCCCTGGAGCTAGTGCTACAGTATGTACTAATTTCTCCACGCAGGAAGACAGATATTCGTTTAACTAGTAATTTTTCTTCTGCTGACCATTACTTTTCTTCTGCTGCTGCCGCCGATCCCATTTAACTAATTTGTCCTGCCCTTTTGTCAAAAATGAAAAACACGCAGTTAGCAGTCCGACAGTTGACACTTTAGTAATCTTTACCTAATCTAACTGATGCAGCATGCCAAGGACGCTCGAACTGATTGAACATCAGATTTATACCAAACAATTTTTAGTACTTCCTCCGATCCATATTGATATTCTTGTATTTGACTAGATTTGAATATATCTAACCATATTTTAATGCTAAATATATCTGAATCTAAACAAATCTGAGAACGTTAATTTGGATCGAAGAGAGTACTAACACCTTCCTTTCATCAATCGATCTTAGTTGAGGAAGTACTAACAATAGGCCGGAGTTGACTACAGAACAGTGTGGAAAGTGAAGAATAAATATTTGGCCCTGTCCATATCCCACAGATGGACATACGTACCAATTAGTAGTAATTCCTTCTTTCATTCTGGATGCTTAATTCCTGGTTTATACTGTACTACCGATCATAATACACATGCTGTTGCGCAAAGGGAAATAAGGGCGCTAAACAGAAATATTCCCTTTTCCGAGTCTTTCACGTGGCGTGAGCTAGCTTTCGCACAAATTCCTTTTTCAAGCGCTGGAGTCCACTTTGCCTTAGTTTTTTTTTTTGAACGGGACTATGCCTTAGTGACTCGTGCATGCTTTTCATAGTCCTTTCTCCGGTGAATTGTAGACAAAAATCACAGAATTAACCTAAAGTTGCGAAGAAATCATAGAATAACCTACTTTTTTGAAGATATCACAATCTAACCTACTCGCATGACGCTTTACATGGTCAACAGCATGATGCTCCTCTCAAACGCGTCATGATCCATTTAGCGCGCTGGTCAAAAACACCATCGTTTGGTCCAACGTAGCGATCAACTGCGGCCGCGGGGCCATTTTTTTTGGTTTGACGCTTTTGCCGGGGGCACCATGCCATTGACCATGCTACTAAGCATGACACTTTTGGCAAAAGCTTCATGCTATTGACCGTTTTTGGCAAAAGCGTCATGCTACCATGGTGTAGGGTTACAGAACATGTGTACGAGCCTAGCAAAATCTCTCTAAAAAATTTGCTAAGTCATGGACATGGCGCCCCCTGCAAAAACGCCATGCTAAAAAAGTGGGCCCGCGGGCCTCGTTGACTGCCACGTCGGCCGAGAGGATGACGCTTTTTACCAGAGCGTTATAGGTTGCATGACGCTTTTTGCGAGAGCGTCGTGCTATTGAGCATGGAGCTTTCCGGTAGAGCGTCATGCGAGTAGGTTAGATTATGATATCTTTGAAAAAGCAGGTTATTTTATGATTTCTTCACGACTTTAGGTTAATTATGTGATTTTTGCCGTGAATTGTATCTCACTATCTTTGTCTCCACTATTTTCACCAAAGCGTGCAATGTCTTCTTCTTCTAAAAAAACAGATATAATTTTGCAGTTATGAAATGAGACCGGTGAGCAATTCTATTGGGGGGAAAGGTCAGAAGACCCACCAAATCAACACGGCACTTGGCACCAATTCCACTCCATCAAAAAGTGGTGGAAGAAGGCGATCCACAAGAAAGGACCACAAAGGAAGGCTTTGGTTTCACTCGCAATGTTCGTCTCATAGAAAATATGGAAGAAAAGGAACGCAAGAGTTTTTCGAGGCCACGCCGTCACCATTGATATGATGGTAACAAAAATCAAGGAGAAAGCACGCTTGTGGTGCTTTGCGGGGGCAAAAGTAGTTTAATCTTGTGTAAGTAATTGTTTTGTTGTTGGTCTTGGCTTTGGCCAAGACGTGGTTTGTAAGCACTATCTAAAAATCTTCTCCTCAATGAAAATGGCAAGTCTTTTGCCTTGTTTAAAAAAAAGTTCAAAAGACCACTACAAAATCAATAGATAATTGCATGCGATATTAATGTTTAAATAGATTCTATCTAGTTATTATAATTTCTAGAGAAAATATTACATGACCACAATTAATAAGGCTATGGTTACAAAAAAAAACGCAAAAGAAGTTATTTTTTCAAGAGAAAATCCCAAATCTCACGTTCTAGGTTGTTGACAGTGTTTTCGACACACCGGGTCAACCCGCTAAACCCCATGGGGCAAAGGTGCCAGTTCTATGGGCTCTTTATTTTCCGCAAACCGGACTTGATCCATACTCAACATGGTGCCAGAGTTTAGTGTTTGAGCCACATCAATTTGAGTCCCTGACCTGCCTAGTGCCTGTTCAACTCACTTCACGTGAATGTGAGCTCGTCGGTGTATATGTTGCATTCCAACACGATAACTAAGACAAACTGTAGAGTCCTTGTGTGGGTCGCCTCACGGAGGAAGGGAGCGGGAGAAGTAAAATCATCTCCGATAGTGGTGCTAAATCACAACCTAACCTCACAATTTTGGATCGATTTTTGATTTGGCGATGTTACATGTAGGGTGTGACTCTTCACAATTTAAGAATTTGAATAAGATAGACATGGGCAGGTCTAGGGAGAAATGTTGCAACCTAGCAATAAACCGATTCCTCTGGTTGGGTCACGTCCAGTCCACGGGAAAAAATTAGAAAAAAACTGCCCCTTTGCGAAGTGGTATATTATAGATGGGCTTAGTGTCCAAAACACCGTAAAGCAGGGTAGAACACGAGATTTGGATTCCCTAGAATAATTTACTCCAATTGTGGTGATCTTCTATTTTTTTATTACTTAGGTTGTAGTTGTGTGAAACCCTGTACCCAGTAGTTATTGTTTTGTGAAAAAAATGTCGTGTTGTCCGTTCAGATCTCATATGGAGACATCAATTTAGACTCTCCATAGCAACTATGACAATTCTCGAATGACGATCGTGCCCTCCGATTAAGAACCCTCCGCGCGTATCTCAGCTGTCCAAGTGTTTTCTCGATCTTCTGTTTTCACCGCGGGTGCGCACTGAAGAAAAAACGAAAATTGACATGTTGTCGGTACAGATCTTATATGAAGACGTCAATTTAGACTCCTCGTAGCAATAAAAGTTTATGAAATGAAACAAATTCATCACATGGAGGAGAGGAAGCCGGGAAGGAGAGAAGGTACCTTTTGCCTAACTCCTTTCATACTCGTATGACCTCACGAGTAAGTATATATGCAACATTCATAAGTCAACTTCTAGCTGGCATATATGCCAAAGAATAGTGACGCTGTTCCAATTTGAGTCCAAATCCAAATGCTTCTTGCCTTCCCTGAGATGTACCTACAGCCGAAATATCTTCTTTTCTATTACTAGATTTCTGTGTGCATGCATGTCCCTTGTAGCTTGCTCCTAAAGTAGCTAGCATAGGTATCTTTCTGACGAAAGCCACGGATGGGGGTTGTTGGGCCCCTTCCCTCTAAAGTTAGAAGTGTCCAACAGTACAAAGAACCAAAACAGGCATGCCAGCTGCCTAACTCCACTTGGAAGCTTGTGTTGAAACTTAATTTCTTTCTTCCTACTTGGTCAAATACATGGATTTTTTGGTAAGCAACCTGGTATCTCCCCTTCCGGTTCTAGCTCTCTTTATTTTTTCAACAGCCAAAAGCACATTGTATTCACATTCCAAAAGAACTTGCCAGTAGTTATTAATCATGTATACTAGCTAGCTAGCTAGAGCTAGGTTGATGATAAGAAGAGTATCGTGAATTATTAAGGCTGGTCATAGTGGGAGTATCATATTACTAGTATCATGCATATGATATTAATGTATGATACTATCTCTCTAGTGGTTAGTATCATCTAGTAGTATTATAGTATCATTGTATTTAATTTTTTCTACAATCTCAATGCAATTGTGTGTATGAGATGTATTGGTCATTAAATTACCTAGTTTCACGAGCTATGATACGGTATCATATTATGATACTACTAACACCTCTCTCTTCACTAATGGTGGTGCCACATCAAATTTTTGCCAAGGTGGCATGCATAATACTCCTTATCATACTCCCACGAAGGCTAGCCTGCATGGCCATCTCCACTCTCTTGATCACTAATTCCTCTCCTGGCCTGCCCTACCATACTATTCCAATGTCTCCGGCGCGCACGCACAGACATACATACCCACTTTGTTTCGCCGCCACTTGCACCCATCCATATCTTCTCCAAGATTCAGACTTTGGCAGTGAAGCTCTGACTGTAAAACAAGCTTTGAGTGGAAAGAATAATGCAGGGGAGGAGCGCAGAGGCAGAGCACGATCGGTCTTTCTTGCAGGAGAATAAGAATATTCCGGAGAGCTATATTGACGCGCATCCGGGAGGAGGAGACGGTGTGACGAT
Source organism: Avena eriantha (assembly GCA_910589775.1). Classification (NCBI taxonomy): domain Eukaryota; kingdom Viridiplantae; phylum Streptophyta; class Magnoliopsida; order Poales; family Poaceae; genus Avena; species Avena eriantha. Next base: position 279,983,496 of record OU342743.1, on the reverse strand, counting down.
CGATGGAGGAGCCGAAATGGAATTCCTCCTCCCCCCAATCCCAATAGGACGCAGCAGGAACAAGCTTTTGGTGGGTGCAAAGCTGGCCGAGGTGCGCGCACTAGCGCCAGCGTCATGTCGTTGAAAAGGCCCCATTGGAATCGCAAGCGAGAGTGCTCGCTCACGTGAGTTGGGTTGGGGTGGCTTTTGCCACTAGCTCGTTGGCTTTGCATTATGATGTTCCTGTCCTGACCTTTTTGGGTACCGGTAATCTATTTTTCAGCTAGTGTCTCATTCGTATACTCTTTTTTCTTCCAGGGAAGTGTCTGATTCGTAGTGGGCTGTCAAGAGTTTTTTTTTTTGAGGGAAGGCTGTCAAGAAATGGAAGGGGTCGGTGTAGCTAGCCCACAATCTTGATAAGGGCCTTATACTGGAGCTGGAAGCCCAGTACATTTACGTGTAACTCCGCGAGACCATGACCCCCACAGGGCCACAATGTCGTCGTGCTCAATGCACTTGGTCCGCTTGTGATGGACACAGCTGGAGTGAGCTTGTGGCCCCGACTTACGGTGAACGTGCCAACTTAGATACGCGCTTGATGAGGGCCCAATGGACGTCGTTGGGCTCCCAAGAGCCGTTGAGAGTTGTGACACGCCGGATCCATGTCTAAAAAAAACTTTAATTTTTTCACTATTTTTTCGAAATGGGGAGCAGAACCCGGCCTCTGCCTGATCTATATACATACTCGTGCAGTGCAAACTGAACCGCTTCATGCGCATACAGAAATATGCGTGTAGACATGAACTTCGTCTTGGCCAATATACAGTCCATGTCGCCGGTGATGAATGAACATACGCAGTCTCCGTAGAATTGTAGCAAAGGAGACTGGAGGCGTAAACATCGGGAGAAAAATTGCATGCATGATACACGATGTGTAGTCGGATTGCAGAAATAAATGCGTCGTGAACAGAAGTAGCATACTGCAGTCGATCTGGGACTCCTTTATTAATTAATCTCGTATAAAGTCATTGCCATACCTATTGCATGCACGGTGTAACTGAAGCTGCGTGGTTTATGACAAGCATGCGACAACGCCATAAACCGCGATGCATCAGGGACTCTAGCACTGTGCTGCGCTACGTGCTCTTCCACTCTAGCCCGGCGGTGGATCAAAGTGAGGAAATATAGATTGTACACGATTATACCTAGTTATGGAAACCTCTATATTCAAATTATAATTTTGGCCAGAGACCGACTCTATTTTACCTTCTTATTTAATCGTGCATGCTTATCATTGGTAGTCTGCTGCGTTCAGGCATGCCCTACTCAAGTGTCTGGGTGCGGCGAGCGTGACAAGACGTGTTGCACCATACAAGTGGAGTGTATCGTATCGAGCCGGCTGGTGTGGTCGAAAACATTGCTCGAGCTAGATTTTGTGCAGTACTTGTTCAACTTCTCCACACGGACCAACAATGCTAAGAGATGACCGAATGGAAAAAGTTAATCATTAAGATACAATATAAAGAGAAAAGTGGTGGAGAACCTAGAATGGAAAAAATGATTATAGATTAATGGTGAAAAGATGACGGAATGGCAAAATTGAGGAGTGTTGTAATGGAGTAGTGGCAAAATTAGAGTTTCGATCGGTCAAATGGTAAAACTGAGTTTTAGATCAGTCATAGTGGTAGAAATGATAAAAATCCTAATTAATATAGTACTCTGTTTGGATACACGAAATTGAATTCAAAAAATGGATTAGGTGGGAATTCCAAATCATGTCTGGAAAGGAAATTGCTGTCAATTTGAATTCTATTGTTTGGGTGGTGAAATTTGCTGTTGGAATCAGAGGTTGTTACCCATTTCCAATTCTTGTTTGGAATATACAAACCATGAACTTGGATTTTTTGCCGTTAGTTAATATATACTTGTGAAAATGTATGAACAATCGCATATATATTTATTAGGATGTATAAGTTATTTTTTCATATATCTAACATTAAAATAATCTGAATAACATAGCCCATATGTAACACAAAATAGTTTGTAATTTTTGGATAGCCTTTTCATCGGAGAGAAAAACTATCTACTCCGTGAGATCGCTCACAGTTAAGTGCTACCAGCGTTGAGTCCAACTAAAATCGATGTATAATTGCATTGCCATTTACATTTGCAATGACAAAGAGAGAAGCCAAAAAGAAGTATGTCATAAAGTCACAACGTTCAGTTTAGAGTTTAGGGTTTATGGTTTACGACCCTAGAGTTGGTGAGTAATTGCCCGTCACCGCCAGTGAGAACTTGGATGCCACCCATCCTGACCATGGCGTCGTCGAACCTGGTGATGACCGTGCATGTTGTAGGCGTTCTAGGCCACGAGCATGGTGGCGTGCTCGTGTGGCGTTGTTGGAGGTGAGGGTCTGATCGGAGGAGAGGATATACGCCCTAGTAGGCCAGCATGGCATGGAAATAGCCCTTTCCATATGCGTCTGGGCTACCAACAACCATGCGCACCACCGCGTCGGGGCTCTTGCGCGTGCACTGCATCGCCAACTGCGACAACATGGCCGCTAATGGCCGGGTCCATGCCCGTGCCCGTGCTGGAGTTGTACCCCTGCAGCCTCGTGGTGAAGGAGCTAGTTGCGGTGGGTCATTTGGATCATGTGCGCGCTTGAACATGCAAAAGAGAGACGCGGAAAGGAAAATATTAATAGGAAAGGCTTTTTGATGTGGGTTGGGGGAAATATTAACAGGTAAGCTTTCCGCCCATATCATGTTCTGGTAACCTGGCTTGGAGGCAGCGGGCGGTCCGAGATACCGTGCGTGGTGTGAAAATTTTTCCGGGCGAAAGCTCGACACTTCGGTGCTAATGGCGGCGATGCCTGCAGGCATCGTAACCCTCTTGGAGGGTTGTTGTGGGTACCTTTGCCGCGCTAGGGCTTCAGATGAAAACCCTTGACCGACGGTCTCGATAGCGGCGACACGACACATCGTTACCCTCTTGGGGTCATTGTCATAGAGCCTCAGCATCCCTCGGTCCTATTCCGGTGCCTCCAGTGGCAAGTTTGGTTCTCCTTATTCTTTCTATTTGTGCTCGAGAGGCAATAATAAAATAGTTATTATCTTATTCCATGTTTATGATAAATGTTTATTTCTCATGCTAGAATTGTATTAATAGGAAACGTTAATACATATGTATTTAATAAACAAACCAGAATTCCTAGTTATGCCTCTCATTTAAACTAGCTCGTTGATTAACAGTTGATCAAGGTTTCTTGATCATGAACATTGGATATTGTTAATAATGGGATCATATCATTAGAAGACTGATATGATGAACATACACTCAAAGTAGATTTAGCAATACGATCTAGTCATTAAGTTTATATTTCTACATCAAACACATACGAAGTATTCCTAGTCGTTAGACCATGATATCATGTCAATCACTAACACCGGAATAATGCCTTGATAACATCAAACATCACACAACAACAGGGTGACTATAAAGGTGAGTTCAGGTATTCCAAAATTGTTATGTTCAGGCTCACGGATTAAGAGTGGAATTTGTCCATCCTAATGATGAAGATATATACTCTAGGTCCTCTCGGTGATATCACATCAACACAGCTTGCAAGCACATGACTAGGTCACAGGGATATTGTATCACATAACGAGTAAAGAGAATTAGTCGGGAACGTGATCGAACTAGGGCATGATTGATACATGTGATCAGATCTCGGGGAGGTAAAGTATCGCGAGACAAAAGTAATTAGTTACGATGTTAATGGTTCACACGATCAGTAGAGTTACCGTTGAATATGTTGGAGTCAGTATGGATATCCAGATCCTGCTTCTGATTATTGATAAAAGAGGTGTCTCTATCATGTCTGCATAATTCGCGAATCGTAGGGTGACACACTTAAGGTACACTGATACTAAGTGGTAGATAAAACATATATGAGAATAATTTTGTTAGAAGTGAATTTTTTTTGATGATTATCGGAAGTGTTTCGGGTCAAATTGCTGAAAATGGTTTCAGATGTGATAACGAAATAATGCAAGGGGTTTTACGCAAATGTTTTTTAATAAAAGTAATTAACAAAATTCTGAATAAAATAAATAAAAGTGTTTTATTTAATAGATAAATGCATTTAATTTAGTGGACATTAAATACAAAGTGAGTGGAGTTAGAATTGATGTGAGTCGGCTCAGTGGAAGCTCCACCCATATGAATGAGGGATAGGTGGAGGAACCCACCATGGATGGCCAACCATGGCCTTGGGGCTACGCCCCTCTTATATAAAAGGAGCCCCATCCCTACTCTCCACTTGCACCACCTCCTCGTGAAGGTTCTATTCCCCCTCTAGCATTTTCTCCGTGACCTCGGATTAGCGAGGTACATGTTTTGTTGGATTCTCAGAGTAAGATTTATCTTCTCGTTCCACTGATTTGCTGGAGTGGAGGCGTGAAGGTTTTTGGGAGCTGGATGTGTGCCCGAGTACGGATTCACTGCTAGTTTGCGGTGCTCTTGAACTCGATCTTGAGATCGACAAGTTATCAACTATCAATAACAAAATCAGTTTTCGTAAAAGGCCTTTGGTCTTTAAGGGTAAGTTATTCTGGTTGGACCTTACTCGTTACTAGCATCTATTAGATTAGACCTTGACATAGTTAGATGTTCTTATCGTAGGAATTTTTTATTTTCTATGTTGCGAACCCTTCAGTGGTATTAGATCCATATCTATGCGTAGATGTTCTTTATGAGTAGAACACATGTGGATGTGGGCATTCATGATCATGTTATTGCAACTTTTTGTGTATGTTGGATCGTAGTGGCATAGTTGGGTGAAGCGGCCCGGACTAACTTTACATGTCCTTGCACATAAGACTTGTTCCACGCTTGACATACAACTCGTTTTGCATAAGTGGCTAGCGGGTGTCTATCTCTTCTACTATAGCTAAGATCTAGTTTACAATGGGTTGTTAATAATTTGTTTATCACCATTGTGGTTTGAAGTTCATAGGATGAACGATTCTTCTTAAGCCCAAAGCCACGTAAAATATGCAAAACAAATTAGAGGCGTCTAACTTATTTTTGTAGGGCATGTGATATGATATGGTCATATGTTACAAATCTTATGTATGCAATGGCATCATTTGTAAGTTATGACAACCGACTAGAGTCATATGGTTGTTTTTATTCTTTTATGGCATGCGTGCCAGAAATGGAATTCCATGTAATTTAGTTAGTGGAGAACAACCAAGATGGTGGCATCATGGACCTTAGAGCCACACCTGTGGAATGATGGTGATCATACCATGGAGCACAAGATGGAGATCAAGTGCAAGAAAGGACCATATAATATCACATTATATATGCATGTGATGCTTATCCCTTTTATGCATCTTATTTATGCTTATGTCTAGCTTAGAACTTAACGATAGAATTATAAGATGATCCCTCTCACTGAATATTAAGATAAAAATATGATCTTCTTTTAGTATGCACCGTTAAGAAAGTTCATCATTTCAAAGCACTACGTGATAATCGGGTGTGATAAAATCCATGTTCACATACATCGACTGTACGAGAGATTTACAGACACGAATACTAAGGTTCTTCTTGGAGAGCCTAGCATATACAGACGTGGCCTCAGAACATGAATCGAAAGGTAAAACATGAGTTTATATAGTTGATATGATTACCATAATGATGCTTGCCTTTGCGACTACACCCAATTCACGTGATAATTGGTCTTGGTGTAGTGAATTTGATTCATGTAATCACCAAACGACTCGAGGGATGTTGTTTTTGAGTGGGAGTTCACGTAGTATTATGATTATAGTTGAACTCAATTTATCATAAACTAAATCAAAATGAATTTGTGTAGTTTGTTGTAGTCATTGGCATTAATTTACTACCTTGCGCTTAGTTATAATTGAGATAATAGAACTATATAATTCTGGATATTTACTTTATGAACTAGTATCGTATAATTTTGAGTGTCAATGTAAAGTTTAAAGTCTTATTACAAAATTTCAGCATGACCTCACTTACTCCATGAAGTTTAATAAGTAGTATGAAATCAAGAGTAATAGTTCCAACCTTAGTATCTAAATATCATGCTTGCCTCCATGATCCTTGATATTCTTAAGTTGTTTTAGTATCAAGATTATCTAGGAGCTAAAAGAATTATTTCAGAAACCATCGTGTGTGAAAGATATTGTGATATCTGAAATAAAGCTTGGTTGTAATATGATAGAATATAATTTTATTAAGATACATATTCTCATATTGTATGAGAATTTGCGAAGATTGGATATGCTAGGCGTCCTGATCTCCCAAAAGGTTTTGGGAACTAATATTATACACACAATTTGTCCTTGTAGGCTATAGTAGCTTGAGCATAAAAGTTGTCATGATAGTATGAATAAAAGATATAGCTAAAATGTTTACTACACTAAAAGATTACTAAAGAATGGATTTTTGAAGAACACCAAACATTTGATGATGGTGATACACATCAAAGTGCAAGTCCAAGGGTAATAGTGTTTGACTAAAATGCTTTGGACTATGTGTCATGTGTATGGCACCAAAGTTGATGTTTATAGATTCTTCTTAAAAGGAAAGGAAATGCTGGAAGAGAATCTTGAAAATATTTGGTAGAAAATAAAAGACTAAAAATGTCCATCTTAGGTATATAAATTATATACATGTTATGGGTGTATTCTTTGTTTATTAAACAATTTGGTTCTTAGGTATTAGATACCGAATTGGTTGGTGTAAAGTGTCATACAGGACAACACAATTCATGAACTACAATGGCCTAAGTAACTAGCAAGATAATATGGGACGATTTCCATCAGAAATAAATAAAGTGTTGTTGTGTTTCTCGTTGACATCATACCTAGCCTTTGTTGGGAATATTCCCTAGAGGCAATCATCTATGATGTAATTTCCAATGTATTCATAAAGTAATAAAGTTGTTCTTGTATGAATATCGGATATATATCATTGAATATGTGAATCAGTTGTGGAACTATATATTCATGTTTGTTCATACTAGATTATCCTTGGTCATTGAGGTTCTACTGGACACACAACTTAGACCAATGTGCAAGTCGGCTGATGACACGGTTCCACTTATCATGGGCATAGTGATGCTATTCCAACTTACACGGACTCAGCTAAAGAGTTTAGCGAGTTGGAGTGACCCACAGTTGAGATGCAACGAGCATGTTGTTATTTGTAGTCTCAAGCAATGGAATCCTTTAACCTAAAGTGATAGCATGATCCGAGTTGTGGATTGCCAGCTTAGGTTCTATCAAACGATGTTCCGAGTTATAAAGATAGAGTTTGGGTTGGTTGTGAAGCAAGCTGCATGACATGGATTACCAAGATGGGATTTGCCCCTCCGGAATGGAGAGATGTTCTCTAGGCCCTCTCGTGTGATATGATTCGGAAGCATGGCCAAGCCCAACCTGGTTAAGTGTTAACCAAGAAGTTGGACTAAGTGTTAGTCCAGTGAATCATATATCATGGAACGAGAAGAGAGAGTCGAGCTATTAAAGGGATGGAAACTTCTCGCCAATAGCTTGACAAGGTATATTGGAAGGCAAAGGGAATTGGATGAAAGTCACATTGAGAAAGGTTAGTCTTCTGACTTTATGACACTTGGGAGTTGGCACATTTTGCTAAAGGCCGCTACCAAGCTATCGACTCAGAGTAGTGACTCGTGTCATGTCCAAGTGTACAGGAAGCTATAGGGTCACACACTTAAAGAAAAGGTGCCCATATGGATTCGATCTATGTGGAGATTGGGGTACAACCTAAATGGGCCTCAAGCATTGAGTCCAGCTAGGAGTCTACAAAAGTGGAGTGACAAGGGATAATTCCTGACCTAGCCATCACTCTTTCCACTCCCATTTCGGGTTAGACATGATCTATCAGTCCTCTGTTTGGAGCTCCTCCCTATACGTGTTGATACCGGTAGAGGTTTTGCACGTGCAGTACTGGAGACGAAGGAGTTCGTGGAGATCTGGACGTGCTGTACGCGGGATCGTTTGGCATGGCATAAACTGACGCGCTTCATCTATAATCCACACCTGCGCGTCTAGTGGTAAATCTCGTGGACTATCACCTGAGCTAGATCTTGGGTGCACCGCGTAGGGGAAACATTTTGTTTATCTCTCCGTGACCCAACAACCTTCAAGATTTGTTTTAATAATTGCTATTTTGTTTCTGTATTATGAGAATAATTTTTATTCAAATAAGTACCGTATTCCATAGAAGATGGAATAACTTTTACAAATCTAGTTGGAGAAATCACATCCATAATACTAATGCTAAAATGTCGCAAGACGGATGAGTAAAATATCACTTATGAGTGACATTGTTGTTTAAATTATATTGGAAATAAAACATGAAGAACTCCATGTTGATGGATTTTTGGAGTATTTGATTTTGATCAATTGACGCTTGTGGAACTTTCCTGGATATAATTAAAACTTTGTTCAAGGGCCAAAGAAGAACGAACGAGTAACCTATTGTACATCGTGCATGTTGATGTATATAGTCCATTATATGTAGTCATGAGCAATGTATTTCAACTTTATATAATTTATCCGGAAATTTGAGTGGATATATGTCTATATTTACTTAATGAGGGAGAAGTATGAAATGCCTGAAAAATGTTCAAATACTTTCAAGATGAAGTGGAAATAATTGTAACAAGAAAATAAAGAATTTATGATTGGATCATAAAGAAAGATATTCGAGTTACAAATTTTAGAAAACACCTAAGATTTTAGGAATCATTCCATTGATCTGCGTTTCTTGAAACACCATAGGAGTATAGAGTGTTCGAGAGATGTAATCAAACCTTGTTTGACATGGTAAGAACAAAGGTGTCATTTATAAAAATTTCATTTTATTTTGTAGATTAAGCTTTATAGACTACCTCTTTTAGACTAATAAGAGCATCATCATGATCCGTAGAATTGACTTAATATGAGTTACGACTTGGGATAAAACCCATGTTGTCTTTACTTCAATTTTGGTATGCTAGACATAAGTAAAATGGACCCTATAACACCCCTTCCACTAAGCCCCGGGGGTGTCACTCCTGATAGCTTAATAGGATATCCAGACTGGCCCCACAAACCAACACTAGTATTTTAGGTGTGCTTTGTCCTCACTCATGCGCACCCGGTACCCACTTCCCGGTCGGTCACCCATCCTAGAATTTCTCTAGGCCAAGCATGCTTAACCTCATAGTTCTTTTCAGATAAGCTTCCAGAAAATAAGTTACAACTTGTTGATATGGGTAACCTATAATTTTCTATTAAGCCATGTGCCTGGATCTCACATACACCCACCCTTTAAAAGATCGATGTCCTCATCGATCAAGCACACCCTAGGAACGTCTCCTCTTGGCACGCGTCCGTGCGTCCAATGTTGGCACATGTACCATGCCGTGTTGATATGTCCATTTTGCAACACTATTCTATATCATAATTTACTGTTATTCATTGATATATTTCATATTAAGAGGTGATACTTATATTATTTCATCTATTTTTGCATGGTTGATGACTTTTGGAGCATGGACCGCTGCAGTCAGGATTCTGATGGAAAAGGTGCTGTTTGGAGGCAAAATTCGCGAAGATCAGAAAATCCGGGAAAATATACGGAAAATCCTATTTTTCCAAAGACGAAGTGAGCCAGAAGGAGGAGTGGAGATGGGCCACAGGGGGCCCACACCACCCATGGTGCGGGCCACCCTAGGCCGCGCCACCAGGTGATGTGGCTGCCCTGGCCCACCTCTGGCTCTCCCCTCTGGCGTATATAATCCTCCTGAAACCCTAATACTCTGGGAGCGACCACAGAAAGATTCCGCCGCCTCTGCAGGGCGGAAAACACCGAGAGAGAAAGATCTCTCCGGCAGACAGAATTCTACCGAGGGAATTCCTTCCGGGAGAGGGGAGATCGTCGCCATCAACACCACCATCAAGCTGGACTTCATCGGGATCATCATCATCATCATCACCACCATCATCACCATCAGCACCATCATCACCACCATCATCTCGCAGTAACAATTGGGTTGAATCTTGCATAGTTCTTAGGGGAAACTTTCCAGGTGTTGATTAGTCTTTGTAGTTGATGCTATTGAGTGGAACCATTGAATTATTGTTTATGTTCAAATTGTTATACATCATTATTCCATCTCTGATCATGGTCCATATGATGTATTGTCAGTAGTTCGTTTTGTTCTTGAGGACATGGGAGAAGTAATGTTGTTAGTAGTGGAATTGTGTTGAGAAAGATTCAATAGTTTGATATTTAAGTTGTGGTGTACTTCTTCTAGTGATATCATGTGAACGTCGACTACATGACACTTCACCTATATGGGCCTAGGGGAATGCATTGTGTATTTGGCTACTAATCGTAGGGGTTGCCGAAGTGACAGAAACATAAACCCCCGTTAGGAAACCATTGCACAAGGGACGTAAGGGTCTTAGAGTTTAAAGCTGTGGTTAGGTTTCTACCTTAATTACTTTCTTGTACTTACGGATGTTTGCAAGGGGTATAATCATAAGTATGTATTAGTCCTAGGAAGGTCAGTACATTAGCACAAGTTCACCCACACAACACTTAGCGAACTAAAGAAGATTAATCAACTATATGAAGCGAAAGCACTTGACAGTCTTCCCATGTGTCCCCGAGAACGTTTGGTCATCTTAAGTAATACAACCGGCTTGTCCTTTGCTGAATAAAGGATTAGGCCACTTGCTGCATTTATTCTTATTGTCTTTTATTTACTCGTACTTTATTTACTTGCATTATCAAAATCCCCTAAAAATTCGTTTGCTAAGTATTTGCAGAGAATTCCTGATCCATACCACTAGCCAGCACCTTCTGCTCCTCGTTGGGTTCGACACTCTTACTTATCGAAAATACTACGATACACGCCCTATACTTGTGGGTCATCAAGACTATTTTCTGGCGCCGTTGCCGGGGAGTGAAGCGCTATTGGAGAGTGAAACTGGTAAAGGAAACTTCTAATGTGAGTATTGTTTACTGCTGTTAGTTGCTTTATTTTCAATATGGATAATTCGCTGAGTTTCTTATTTGGTAATGCTACTACCACTGTTAAGGTAGTAGATGAACCACCACCTGCTGAGAATGATACTTTTAAAATACCTACAAGAATTATTGATCGTGTTATGTATAATTACTATGTTGGGGATGGAACTGTCCATCCTGATGATCATTTACTCTTTATATATGAATTATGCAGGTTGTTCAAGTGTGCAGGTATTACTACAGATCAAGTTAAGAAGAAGTTATTATCATTGTCACTAAAATGAAGAGATGAGGAATGGTATAAGCTGCTGAAGAATGGTCAAGCTCTTGAATGGTAGGAAATAATACCTCTCTTTTATTCAAAGTTTTATCCTCCTAGTGAGATTCATAAAGATCGGAATCAAATATACAACTTTTGGCCTCTTGATGGAGAGAGTACAGCTCAAGATTGGGGGAGACTAAAGTTATTAATGCTCAAATGTCCCATTCATGAGCTCCCCAACAATATTATTATCAATAACTTTTATGCAAGGCTCCCTCTACATGATAAGGATTTATTGGATGCTTCTTGTGCTGGATCATTCACTCGCATGGAAGAAGAAGCTAAATGGGATCTCCTAGACCATATTCAAGATAATGCTGAAGCTTGGGAGAATGAAAAAGGTAGAAAGTCAGGTATAAATTGTGATTATGAATGCATTGAATCTTTTATGGGTACTGATAACTTTCAAAATATTAAAAATGCTTATGGTCTAGACTCTCAAGCTATTGCTTCTTATTTTAAGGCTTTTGCTTCCTACATTGAAGTGCCTAAAAATTAGTGGAATAAGTATCATGAACCATATAAAGATGTTGCTAAGTGTGTTCCTGCAAGAAATACTGAAGTTTATACTGCTAATCATGTTTTACATGAACCTTATATTGAGAAAATGCCTTTCCCAGTTAAGATAAAGGAACATTCTATGATAGCTAGTATGGCTGTTGAACCTGATAAACAAATGGTTGATGAACCTATAATAGCAAATGTGAAAGACTTTGTTACTAAATATGAAGAAGAGGGACACACTATCCTTTGTAAGGATACCTCTAATATTGTTTCACAAAGTAGTGTTATAAGAGCTAGTGTCCCTGTGTTTTCTGTTAGAGTAAGTGATCATTGTTACGATGGTCCTTGTGATAGTTATATTGTTAAGTTTATGCATAATACTGAAAGTTACTATGAGAGAGGGAAAAGTGTTCTTATGTATCTCAATAATATCAAGTTTCCTCGTTTTATGCTGAAAGTTTTTATGTTGCACTTCTTTTGCCTTCTTATGTAAGTAGCCTCTGGTTCCAATAACTTTTTTGTTTACAAAATTCCCTTGCATAGGAAGTGGGTTAGATTTAAACATGTGTATTTTTTCTTCTTAATGCTCTCTTTCACTTTAATTCATATTTTATGTGAGCATCTTTGAAATCATCATGCCCATCTTAATGGCTATAAAGAAAGAGCTTTTTGGGAGACAACCAATTTATTTTTGCTTTCAGTTTGTGTTTGTTTCTTTGAGTCTTGGAAGTTATTACTTCGGTAATAACCTCTCCTTATCCTTTTTGTTTGGTTTTTGTGTCCAGATCAACCTCTAATGAGAGAGAAGTAATATTTGGGGAAGTTGCTGTCCTGAAACAGATTTTGTGCTTCACCGTAAAATTTCGTGAGAGATCTCTGTATGTCTGATAGATCTGTAATTGTTTTTGCTTCTGCCCTAGGTTGCTATTTAACTTTCGTTAGTTTTGCACTTTTTGATTTGAGCAACAGAAGATTTCAAAAAAATTGATCTTTACCTGCTGGTCTGTTTTGACAGATTTTGCCACTCTTGCATTTGCTTCTTTATTCAATTTCCTTTTTGAATTCTTTTTGGGTTTTTGGAAGATGTTGCTACAGTAGCTTATGGTTTGATGGATTTCAGTTGAATTTGGACTCAAAAGGTTTTATCACTTCACTTATACTAATTTTGCTAATGAGAACTATGTGAAGTTTTGTGTGAAAGAAATTTCCAGGTAGTGGAGATAATGGTGTAATAGGGAAGTGAAAGGTTTCATGACTCAAGTAATAAGTGTATGAAGATGAAGATATTGATGTTATTCAAGTGGTGACTCCGTAAAAATTTATCAAGGACCAAATTCAGAGACCTGCAGACTCCGTTTTTGAATAGGTAACCGTTCTGGTAAGAAAAGTTCCGCGAAAGATCTGTCAAATTATATTTTTGCAGTTTTTAGTCAATAAGGAAAGCTACGAAGCAAAAAAGGGACGGAAACGGAGCCAGGGTGGCTCACACCACCCTGTGGCACGGCCCACCCCTAGCCGCGCCACCAGGTGGTGTGGCCACCTCGGCTTCCGTCTCCGACCCGTTTTCTCCCAGTACCTTCCTTTTGTTTTGAAACTTCGTAATATATAATCCCCCGGATCCCCCGAGGTTCGTATATCATGTTCTCTTTGTGTTTTTTGTTCCGATCTGTTTTTACCAGGAACTATTCTTGAAAGTTTAGAAGTACAATGGTGTCCGCCAAGGATAAAAGGAAGGAGCCTATGGAGGAAGATCTCCATGACCCTAGGCAGGAGAAGGAGATCAAGAGTGAAGATGAAGAGGAGGCAAAGCACACCGGCACTACGATTGCAAGCATTGGAGTGGTGGCAAACCCTGCCAGGTCAATTGGAGGGCAGCCTCCTCATCACTGTTCTGATCCATGGTCACTTCCTCCGCGCGCCAAGAATCCTTTCCATACCCTTATCCATGAGCATCAATACCAGAATATGCCGAAGGAGAAATTACCCTCCAATTGGGACTTGCCTCGTTCTAGCCATGCAGGAAAAGAAGACTTCAAGGAGGTAGAGTGGGGAAAGAATCGCAAGAGCTGGGATTCTCAACCCGACATGATCATGAGCCGCATTGAGCAAAAAATTCACAGCTTATTCGTAATCTCACCTTTGAGATTGAGGACTTGGGGAAATTGATCAAAGAGCTCATCAAGAGAACACCACCACCACCGAAGGAGTAATTCGTCATCAGGTTTGGCATCCCCTTGCTTTGTTCCAAGCTTGGGGGAGTGCTGTGGTATCACATCACTATCTTCTATCTTTTTACCTTTTTAGTAGAGTCATATCATGAATAGAGAAGTTATTGTGTAGGATGGTTTGCATTATGGAAGTGTCCCCTCTCTCGTTAGATATGTATCCCTTGGTGTGAGTTGCCATTATGGAATATTAATGTGAAGTTCTATCATTTACTCCTTTGCATATCTTATATTAGTTCTCAATTCGTGGTTATATGATTGATCTTGTTGTTAGTATTGGTATCACTTTGGGATCATTGAGTTAATTTAGTTTGTTTTGGCAAACCTGGCTTGGTCAGTAGCAACACTATTTTTGAGAGTTGAATGAAAAAGATAAAAGTACTCTAAAGAAAAAAATAATTTCATCATCTTTCTTCCTTGATTTGCTCATAAGTTTAGTATTCTCTAGTTAAGATCTTTTGGTTCTGATAGAAATCAATGAGTAGAACACAACCATGCAGAGAGTTGGTCCACATGGGTTTGGATGGTGGTGTGAGCTTCTAGCAAAGTTGGCATGATGACTAGTTTTGCAGGAATTGTTATTTTCTTGTCTACAAAACCATCAAGGACAAGTGGGTTGGAGGAGGATCTAACCAGGGGCCAATGTGGGACTTGGTAGTCCTTAGGATGGTTAACAAGATGGTCTAGGTGCATTTCCAAAAATGCACATGGTTTGAGAGAAGGAGGTATTCCAAAAGGTGATGTTGGAACTGATTCTAGACTTGGTCAAAATTGGCAGTTTTGAGGATTTTGACTAGAGTATGAGAGGGAATGTTCTAGGAGGAGTTGCAAGGTGTCAGAGCTTCACTAAAGGGGTAATATTGAGGTGTAGAGTGAGTAGAAGTGATCCTTGCTTGATATTGGTCTTCAAGGACTTGGAAACATCAAGAATGGAGATCCTTAGAATGGATCTGGTTGAGGGTTTTAGATAATCATCTATTGGTTAGGGATCATATCAAGGTTTGCTTTCTTGCTTAGGGATTGATGATTGGGAAACATCTTGATCTTAGTGATGAGCTCCTAGAGTGGCTCATACTACTTCCTAAGCAAACAAGTCAAACAACAGATCAAAGCAACTCATCAGACAGCAGATCAAGGCAACTCATCTTATACTAAGCATACCACTAATGAGGTTACCATCAAGCCTAGCTTGGGGTAATGTTGGGGCATTTTGAAGAGGTTGAGTTTTGAATAAGATGAGGGTTCTTGGTATCTCTACCAAGAATAGAATTTAAAATGCTTTGAACAAGAGTTTTTGGGAAAACTGGAGGTAAGATTAGTTGAGTGTTCTATCTTGAAAACGTAAGGAGAATGTAGTGTATATCTCTCCATAGTTTTTTCAATAGAAGCTACCAAAAATAGTTTTGGTTTCATAGGGATCTTGGCTCATGTTTTGAAATGCCAGAACATTTGAGAATATGTAGAGTAAGCCAAGATAGTTTTGGTGAATAGTTTTTGTCAACTGAGGGTGAGGTAAGGAGTATCCTACGGTACACACCGTAAGCACAAATGCAAGCAAACAACTAGCAAGCACTGCACCAAGGCACAAGAAATAGTTTTTGTTCCCCCTGATTTTTGCATTCTGGACAACTAATCAGGGATGCTGAAATTGGGATGTTACATTATGTTCAGATTGTTTTACATCATTATTCCATCTCTGATCATGATCCATATGATGTCTTGTGAGTAGTTCGTTTTGTTCTTGAGGACATGGGAGAAGTCATGTTGTTAGTAGTGGAATTGTGTTGAGAAAGATTCAATAGTTTGATATTTAAGATGTGGTGTACTTCTTTTAGTGGTGTCATGTGAACGTCGACTACATGAAACTTCACCTATATAGGCCTAGGGGAATGCATTATGTATTTGGATACTAATCGTAGGGGTTGCCGGAGTGACAGAAACCTGAACCCCCGTTAGGAAACTATTGCACAAGGGACGCAAGGGTCTTAGGGTTTATAGCTGTGGTAAGGTTTCTACCTTAATTACTTTCTTGTACTTACGGATGTTTGCAAGGGGTATAATCACAAGTATGTATTAGTCCTAGGAAGGTCGGTACATTAGCACAGGTTCACCCACACAACACTTAGCAAACTAAAGAATATTAATCAACTATATGAAGCGAAAGCACTTGACAGTCTTCCCATGTGTCCTCGAGAACGTTTGGTCATCTTAAGTAATACAACCGGCTTGTCCTTTACTGAATAAAGGATTGGGCCACTTGCTGCATTTATTATTATTGTCTTTTATTTACTCATACTTTATTTACTTGCATTATCAAAAACCCCTAAAAATCCGTTTGCTAAGTATTTGCAGAGAATTCCTGATCCATACCACTAGCCATCACCTTCTGCTCCTCATTGGGTTTGACACTCTTACTTATCGAAAATACTGCGATACACCCCCTATACTTGTGGGTCATTACGTGTCCACTCTGGGCCACATGCGCCATGCTCCACATGTCCTGCCACTGACCCACACACATCCGTTTAACTGTGAGGATTGGCTCTGATACCACTTTGTAACACCCTGTCCACTGGGCCTCGGGGGTGTCACTCCGGGCAGCTTAATAGGATATCTAGACTGTCCCTACAAAACAACACTAGTCTTTTCTACGCACTTTTCCTCACTCATGCGCACCCGGTACCCACTTCCCGGTCGGTCACCCATCCTAAAATTTCTCTTGGCCAAGCACGCTTAACCACCAAGTTCTTTTCAAATAAGCTTCCAGAAAAGAAGTTGCAACTTGTTGATATGGATATCCTATCAATCCTATTAAGCCATGTGCCTGGATCTCACAAACCTAAGTCGGAGAAGCAAGTTTTTGTAGGTTATCCCAAAGAAATTGCTGGGTATTCTTCCATAACATGGAATACAAAAGTGTTTCTCACTTAGAACATCAGGTTTCTTAAGAAGGAATTTTTCATGAAAAGTTAAGTAGGAGGACAATGGAACTTTGGTTAGGTTGATGAACCTAAGCAACATGTGCTGAGTAGCGCAGCACCGGAAAGTGTCCCGGAGGCGTACACGATGCTCATGGCTCCCATGCCCCAAAAGTTTTGGTCACAAAGATCTAAGTTCCTATTGAACCGCTTAGGCCGGGTAAAAAATCAAATAGTAAGATTTGAAATTAAATCATTATTGTTTGACAATGATGAACCGACTACATACAAAGAAGCGATGATGGGCCCTAACTCCGTCAAATGGCTGGAAGCCATAAAAAAGTGATAGTTCCATACACAAGAAACTAAGTTTCTGAACTTGGAAGACCCTCTGGAAGGCATGAAGCTATCATCCATATTTGGATCTATAAAGAAATAGACATGGATGTTTCACATCTATGAAATAGTTGACATGCTAGAAAAGAGTTTGCGACAATGTTCAAGGAGTTGACTACGACAAGATTCGATCTTTCGTAGCGATATTTAGTCTAGATGGATTATTATAGCAACCACTATATATGTAAATTTTGGTATATGGTAGTTGAACAAAGAAAACAAGATTCTTTTAATATAATGGTTACCTAGGACGTGCACATGACATGGCTCGAAGGGGTTTGTTAATTCAAAGGATTCTAAAAGGGTATGCAAACTTCATTATTTGAAGTAATCATCACGGAGTTGGAATCTTCACCATGATGAAAACTGATAAAAGGGTTAATTTCACCAGAACGATGAAGATGCTTGCATTTGCAAGAAATTAAGTGGGAGCGCTGAGCATATTTCTAATACATTATGTAGAATACATGTTATTGATTGGAAATGATGTATCTTTTATTGACGTAGGTTAAGTATTTCATTAAAATGAAGATTTTGATGAAAGACTTAAGAAAACCAGAATACTTGACATCAAAGTCTATATGGATAGATTGAGATGCTAGTATGGTTGTGCAAAATTTAGATAGATGAAATATTGAATGGCTTCAATCTAGAAACGTCGATAAAGGTTTTTTCCACGTGGAAAAGTTTGAATCAAGATTCAAGTGTTTTGACACTTGGTGAGTAAATCACATGAATATCTTTGACCAATCATACTATGATATGTACATATCCAGATATGTCATGTACTCTAAATGTTATGAGCATATACCAGGGTGACTCATAAGATGATCATTGGACGATAGTAAGAATATTCTTATGAGCTTTGGAAGAACTGGGAATATATTCTGTATGTAGAGGTGACATATAGTTCGTTGTAAAGTGTTACATTGATACTAGACATATAGTTCATTGTAAAGTGTTATATTGGTACTAGTTTTGTCACAAGATACAAATTAAGTTTATCATCACAATTTAGGCTATAGGTTAAGGTGGCACAATGTAATGGAAGACAGTTCCATGATGGATTTGGATGAGCTCCAAATTTAAGACATTGTGACAGATACTACAACGATGGCTGAGTATATAACTGCTCTAATAGCAGCTAAGGAGGGCATTTGTGACAAGAAGTTTGTTAATCAAACTAGGTGCAGTTCCAAGTGGGATAATACTATGAAGATATAATGTACGACAATAGTATCAACATGTTTTAACCCCAAGGAACTAAGGTCTCACCAAAGTACCAAATTTATACAATGCCCCCATCTCATTTGAGAATGAGTGATGCATAGAGACACAAATACATGCAAATAAAGGCATACCTGAAAGCATCAGATCTGGAGATGAGGTTCACCACAAGCAATGCGTATGAAAAACACCAGAAATCCATAGGTGTTAAAATGCACAAGTATCAACTAGATTATTGACTCTAGTGCAAGTGGGAGACTAAAGGGAATATGCCCGAGAGGCAATAATAAAATGGTTATTGTCTTATTCCATGTTTATGATAAATGTTTGTTTCTCATGCTAGAATTGTATTAATGGGAAATGTTAATACATGTGTGTTTAATAAAAAACCCGAGTTCATAGTTATGCCTCTCATTTAAACTAGCTTGTTGATTAATAGATGGTCAAGGTTTCCTGATCATGAACATTGGATGTTGTTAATAACATGATCATATCATAAGAAGACTGATATGATGAACATACACCGAAAGTATATTTAGCAGTACGATCTAGTCACTAAGTTTACATTGCTACATCAAACACATATGAAGTATTCCTAGTCCTTAGACCATGAGATCATGTCAATCACTAACACCAGAAGAGTGCCATGATAACATCACACATCACACCATAACATGGTGACTATTCCGAAAGTGTTATGTTGAGGCTCATGGATCAAGAGTGGGATTTGTCCATCATCATGACGGAGAGACATACTCTAGGCCCTCTCGGTGATATCATATGAACACAGCTTGCAAGCACGTGACTAGGTCACAAGGATGTTGTATCACAAGACGACTAAAGAGAACTTGTCAGGAACCGGATCGAACTAGGGTATGGTCGATACATGTGATCGAATCTCAAACAAGTAAAGTATCGTGAGACAAAAGAAATTGGTTACGACATTAATGGTTCACACAATCAGTAGTCATCGTTGAATATGTGGGAGTCAATATGGGTCTCTAGGTTCCACTTTTGATTATTGATAAGAGAGGTGTATCTACCATGTCTTCTTTATTAGACACTTAAGGAACTCCAACACTAAGTTGTAGATAAAACACATCTGAGAATAATTTTGTTAGAGCTAAAATTGTTTCGATGATCACCGGAAGTATTCGGGTCAAATTGCTGAAAATGGTTTCAGATGTGATATCGAAACAATGCAAGGGGGTTTATGCAATTTTTTAATAAAAGTAATTAACAAAATTCTGAATAAAATAAATAGAAGTGTTTTATTTAATAGAGAAATGCATTTAATTAGTGGACATTAAATGCAAAGTGAGTGCAGTTGGAATTGATGTGAGTGGGCTTAGTGGAAGCTCCACCCATATGAATGAGGGACAGGTGGGGGCACCCACCATGGATGGCCAGCCATGGCCTTGGGGCTACACCACTCCCCTATAAAAGGATCCCCATCCCTCCTCTCCACTTGTACCACCTCCTTGTGAAGGTTCTCTCCCCCGCTAGCATTTCCCATGACCTCGAATTAGTGAGTGTAACATCCCAGCATTAGGACCCAAACGAAGGGTAGAAATAGGAATATAAGTTTGTGCATGCATGCATCTGTAAAATCAGGGTAAATTTTTCGCCAAACAAAACCCTAAAGGGATCAGAGTTTCTTTCACTAAATGGAGGTAGGAATAGCTCTTGTTTGTGATTGCTATGAATTTTGACATGACCTTTAGGCAGTATTAAGATTTTGGGGAAATTACTTTGAATTCAAATTTGAAATTCAAATCAAATTGAAAATATTTGAATATTAGAAGTCATTAATATTGGAGGGTTTTCCCAAAAAGAAAACCTTATTAACATTGTTTGATTATAATAAAGAAATAGTAATCAACAATAAGAATTAAAGGCAAGGAAAATTAAATAAGAAATAATTCTTATTTCTTTATTTCATAATAAGGTCACAACTGATGATAAATACATCAAAGGTATACAGTTACAAAGAACAGAAATTTAACTTTATTAACTTGTAATAATATCTTTACAAGATCTTTTACAAAAAGATTACAAAGAAGGTTACAATTAAAACCTATACTACCTATCTACTCCTATACTAATCTTGTGAGTCCAGATCTTGTTCCTGCAAATAAGATAAACAACTAGAAAGGAAATTAGGGGTTAGTTAGATAATTTTACTCTCAGTGGTGAACAGTGAAGTGCACTATTCATGGTACATCATTGAGTCAATAAAAGGGCAAGTTTCACCAAAGGTGAAGTATCTTTTCTTTTCAGTAAATAGTCAAGATTATAGTAAAAGCCAAGTGGATAAAAGTAAGTTTCACCAGGCTGTCAATCAGTAAACAGGTAATAGTAAAAGCCAAGTTACTTGAGCTGCTCCACATGCACAGCACACACACACACACACACAGCTGAGTCAACTAACTGCATGGAGTGTGCTGTCAAGCCAACAACAGCATTACAAGCAACCACACAGAGCACCAGTCGAAGGAGAACACATGAGCTCATTTCTCCTTCTCAAGCACACACTCACAGCTATAGAGCTTGCTGAAACCATAGCCAAATACTCCACCAGATTACCCAAATCAACCATCAGATCTCCACATGATGGTAACATAAGGAGGGGGTGGAGCAGGTGGAAAGCAAGGTCAAGCACAAAGTCACAGGAGCAGCACCAGGTGGTGCAGAGCTAGATCAAGCCAGCAAGCAACACCACAACCTCATTAACCAACAAGTAATCTGGTGAGTACAAATAACACCACCACATGATCAGATCATCATAGAGTCAAATGAGCATATGTTGTTTATTTGATCTTCTCAGAAAACACCCAAGGGGGGTGTACATCCATCCTAGAAGAAAGGTAAAAAGACAAATGATAAAACTTTACCAGCCTTTACCAAGATCTTAGACTAGCATCTGTGATCTTAGATAAAATATATATTCCAGATTAAATTAGCCCAAGGTATGGATTCTGGGCATATCTCCTAAAGGAGTAGCACCCCAGAATCTACAGATATACTGAATCCAAGATAAGTAGCTGGTATCCATACTAGAAATTATCTATTAGAGACAACAAGTTAGGGAAACTAGCCCTATTCCTCAGAACAACATCATAGGCATGAAACAGTTGTTGGATATCATAAACCAACAGATACAGTAATGATTTTCAGAGTAATTAAGCATCTAGACACTTCTGGGCCATTTGTAAACCCAAAGCCAGTACCAAAACAAATCCCGTGTACCATTCTTAAGAGGTGTCACCAAGATCTGTTCTAACCAAACAAAGCTTACCAACTGATTACATAATCTAGGCCAACTAACAGATAATCATTTTTCCAATACTTCAATTAGAAATCATATTTTACAGAAGGATTATTAACAAAGAGTATTCCAACCCATACATCACAGTGGGTTTCAATAAAATGAAACCATCACAGAGGCAACAAGGGTGATCACATAGGGTTCAATATACATCCACAAGGGGTTCTCTGACAGAGAACAAGATGGTAACAAGTATTCAGCAAAGTACCAACTGACAGAAGGTAGATCAATTGGCTAGAACCAATAACATGCAACAGACATCACTAGCCCAAACAAAATACTAGAAGGGTATCACTGGTAGAAGTAACCAGAGTATCTAAACAACATGTTTTGCAGGGTATGAACCCTAGACAGGGGGATTACTCGTGTTCATCATGCCAGGAAGTAATTAGAGCACCAGAGAGGAGCACAGAAGGGGAGTAGTCAGACTTACTCAAAGTCCTCGCAAAAATAACCGAAGAGGAAGCAGAGGATGGCCGTCGGCGAAGCGGAAGCGGCTACACGAGGAGCACCCCGAAGGGGTGCTGCAACCCACACCTACCGCACGTCAGATCTGCCGGAGGAGAGGGGCGTACGTCGTGAGAAACCCTGTGCACCATCGCCGATGCTCCAGGGCGGCCAACCCTAACCCTAGTTTCGGGCAGGGGTTAGCGCGGCCAGGAGAGAGCCCCAGCGGCGAATATGCTCGGACAGAATGGAGCAGCTTCATCGACTTAGCCACCCTGCACCGTGGCGGCGGCAACGACGGCCGGATTCGGTCAGAATCGTGCGTGACGGCGGCAGCAGACGGAGGAGGTGACCGCGTGAGCGAGAGAGAGAGAGAGAGAAAAGAGAGGAGTGTGAGTGCGTGGGGGGTACCGGGCCTATGGGCAGGCCAATACTACCCTGGTGGGCGTAACCAGGCTAAGTGGGCCGGGTTAGGTTGGGCCGGGCCAGCCTAGTGGGCAAGTCCCGTATTTTAATAGGGCTATTAATAAAAGAAATAATTACAAACATGCCGTGAAATAAAAACAACTCTAGATTAATAAATAAAAATCTTAAAAATACAAATAATATTTCTATGAACTCACAAAAATATTTTCTATTGAGTAAACTATAACCAATAGAATTTTTGGCAATTAAAATATAAGGTTATTAGTAATAGGATGCTAATTACTTTTGAATTTTACAAAAATATAGGAAACACTTAAAATTGAATAAAATTCACTTTTAAGGTCCAAAATGAATATATTATTATAGAAAAAAAATACTAGTTTGTATTTTTGAAAAGTGAATTTGGTGTGATAGAAATAAATCTTATTTCCTTAAAGGAATCTCAGAAAATATTTAAATGAAATAAATTCATAGAATGATATTTGTCTTTTATTAATTAAATAAAATAGTAAGCTTTTACTAAAAGGGTAAAACATGCAAAGAAGCAAATAATAAATCATTGCATGATATTACTATGCATTGCATATTGCTTCTTTAAATATTGTCCTTATCAGGCAATAATGGTTCTTTGTAGAAATTGGAGCTCAAGGTTACGTGGAAGCATCCGACTTCACTACCTTGCAGTCACAAGGCAAGTTCATAACTTGCTCATGTCCTTTGAAGAGTCTTTATCAAAGATATTACAAATTGTGTGTTATCATCTATGATCTGGTGAAACAAAATGATATCTTCTCTAATAAATAAAATGTAGTATCATCCTAAGTGATGATAAAGATCAGCAATGGAACTTAGGGTTCCAATTGCATAAGTCACATAGGCTTAACAACCCATGACATCAGTGATTCTAGCGCCGTATAATACGCGTTAACCATGAGAATTGGAATGGGCCAGAGAAGTCAGCTGTATCTTCTTCCTTTCATATGGAGGCAAGATGACCTTATCGTGACGTTGGGATTCCTGGTATGTATCCAACATATGGGTGGGCACCCTTAGGCCCCACGATTTTGGTGTCTAGATTATTTATGAGTGGCTGCCAGAGGTATAGTCGGGCCTTTTTAGGGAGCTTACCAGGGGCATCACCACTTCATAGAGTCTTCGAGAACTCACCAGGGTTATAGCTTGTCCTAGTTGGAGGCTTAACGGAGGTGTAGTCAGCCCCGGAGGATTGTGCAGACATATGGGGTCGCAGAGAGGGCAGTGATTGGCTTGGATCACCTACTGGGCCCCACATCATGGAATTGTGGACGGGAATGTACACCCGGTTGTGCAACAAGGAGTTGGTCTCTCATGGGTAAAGCAACGCACCTCTGTAGAGTGTAAGAATTGTGACATGTTACTCCCTGTTCCGGGAAGGAGCTACAAACGCGATAGGAAAGGAACTCCATGAAGTTCTGGTCAACCTGTGAAGGATGATGGGCATAATTTTTGATAATAAAATCAATCTTTGAAGAAATGTTTACAAAACTTTCATAGTACCAAGGACGTATCATACGAGGTGGTAGATAGAACATCAAACTTCCCACATTGCATATAATGAATTTGCTGGGTAACGCTGTTTCTCAATATTTCCTTTGAACCCCTACTTAGACTCTGATAATTCAGAAGACACTTCGATGTACGTAGCTAATGGACAAGAGGACATCCGCTACGAAGAACCCGACCTGTCCCGAGGAGTTGAAGGGGTGGACTAAAAGATACGCTATGGAGTGGAGGGCAACGAGTCCAAGTAGTTGCCTTAGTTATTAGTAAACCAATTGAGCCGAGCAACAGGAACTATATAGAATAAGTTACTGAGCTCAATTCGAAGTATGAGTTTGAATTTTATATCTTCCGCTGAAACTACATGAGTTTGGTTTGTAATTTCATAATACTTGATGTTTGAGAACTCTTGGTTTCTAATAATGAAGTGTGTATGTTTGTAATATGGACCCAAAATGTTTTTGTTGTACCACTCTAAGGGGTGTGATATTTACGGAACGGTGATCTGTGAATATCATATCAACGACTATAGTGTACTACACATGTAGTGCTATGCTGGGTCACCGCAGCTGGTATCAAAGCAATTGCTTTGACCTTAGGTTGGAAACCTAGTAAAGGGAAATAACTGTAGGAGTCTAGGAGCAATGGTAAAGCGTTCTCTAGATTATATGATGAATATTCAATTCGGAATATTTTGTTATATTTTTTACTGCGATAATTATTTATTATGATGCATCATTATAATTAATGGATACTAATTACATTAATATCTATATAGTTGAAATGGCACCAAAGTTTCCAAAACAGACTTTGGCAAGGAAAGAAGAGACTCTCGATGATTATCAGTGGGCTTTAACTGAACAGCTTCGAGAACTTCTGGGGTTTTTTGGTTGCACAACTAATATCCCAGTCAATACCATTACCTACCATGATGGGCGAATGTTAGCCAAATATCGTGTTAGCATCCAACTACCAAAGAAGCTTGGTTTATATCACAACTTACCTATGGGGGAAGGTAGAAGTCACCTAGCAGCATATCATGTTGCTATTGTGGAGGTGATACCCAATGTTCGGGAACATAA
Source organism: Avena eriantha (assembly GCA_910589775.1). NCBI lineage: Eukaryota > Viridiplantae > Streptophyta > Magnoliopsida > Poales > Poaceae > Avena > Avena eriantha. The sequence goes on along the minus strand of OU342743.1, from coordinate 279,958,017 downwards.
AGCAGAAGAGTTAGCTGGAAGCACATATTCTATGATTCCTCATGACTCTATAGACGAGGAACCGGAACCGGATCATCTTACTTTAGTAAGGAAGCATCCAAAACTAGCTTCTAAGTTTATGGATCTGTATCGACTGATGGTTGGGTATTTGTATAAGACACATCAGGTTATTGTAGAAGATCAGCTTGATATGCTAGAGGATTTAACGAATCCTGAAAGAAGGGAGAAGTTAGCATCTAAACTGGAAAATGAAGCAGTGGATAGGGTTAACCCAGTTTTCAAGGATATACCTATAGATCCAGCATCTTTTTCACCATATCCTTACTCACCGATACCAGAACCTATTAGACATCCTGATGAGGGCACTAGTCATCCAGTACCACAGAGTTCTTGGGGAACTGAGGACTCAGATACCTATTGGGAATTCTGAAGGATGGAGGTACAGATCAATTGATGGATCTGCAGGGAATCCTATTCCTGTGGAAGATTCAGTTGGAGATATCGGGCTGACTAGTCACATGGGCGTAAGATCTTATTCCATTGATGGAAGAGATGTCCATGTGGAAGATGTAGAGTCCGAGGAGGAAGATCCTGAAGAAAGGGTGTTTGAGTCAATAGAAAATTATCCTACTCCAGATAATGTGCACTATCCAATCATAGCTGAGGACTATCGTACCCAGCAGAGTACTTGGGGGGGACTGGAAGGGGACTATTCTGTAGATTCCTCTAGAAACGGATGCAGGAGATGGATGAAGAAGAAAGTGATGAGGATGATTTGGTAGATACTTCAGATGATTTGGAAGGTATGGATACACTTCAGCTGAATGATGTGTCAAGTCCGGAGACTTCTGATACAGATTATCGTCCGTCGAAGATGCAAGTCATGTCACAGTCGGTGCATCGTACTTCATGTCAGCATGGTTGTACTCCGGGTATGTACAATGAACGACACAACTTCTGGGGAGTGTGACTTTGATTAGGAGCATCTCCGCAGGAGACGAGAGTTGGAGTAGGAGGACTTGATGAAAATAAATAAGTGGGATAGTACCACATGAGCTTGTAATGCTTAATGAGTAAGGGCTTGTAATCACGTTGCATAAATTATATTTTTTGTAATGTAAAATATGTGTGTAATGCATATTTGGTTCTTATTTGGATCTTGTTTTCCATTGTGTGACTAGTTCCATGCATGAAGTTGAGCTCAGAACACATATGCATGATATAATTATGAGTATTCACTTATGTTACAGGACTAGGGGGGTATGTAAACGGGTGTAGAAAACGAGACTGAGCAGCAGCGCATGGAGCGCGAAGCCAAAGAAAAGGCGGATGAAGACGCCGGAATGCAAGCGAATTTACCACCACCACCACCAATGAGGCCATTGATGGAGAATAACTTTATGCAGTACATGCAAATGATACAAGAGTCCCAGAATAAATTCATGGAGGGGTTAGTAGACCGTGTGGGACAGCTGAGGGCACCTTAAGGACGTGGTGTTAGTCTTTCGAATTTCCAGGATACCAGTCCCTTACCTTTTGCATCCGCTCCTGAACCAATGGATGCAGAGGACTAGTTAACAGATACGGAAGGAAAGTTGAGAACTGTAGGATGCAATGAGGAAGAGAAGTTGAGGTATGCAACCCATTTATTGACCGGACCTGTAGCGTCATTGTAACATCCACATTTTAGCAACCCTGATTAGTTGTCCAGAATGCAAAAATAGGGGGAACAAAAACTTTTTATTGTTCACTGGTGTAGTGGTTGCTTGTTGTTTGTTTGTGCTTGTGAATGTGAGTGTATACCATATGATACTCCTTACCTCACCATCGGTTGACAAAAGCTATTTAACAAAACTATCCTAGCTCATTTTACATATTCTCAAATGTTCTGGCATTTCAAAAAGCTGAGCCAAGATGCCCTTGCTTCCCAAACTACTTTATTAGCTTCTATTGATCAAACTATGGAGAGCTATATACTATAATCTCCTTATGTTCTCAAGACAGAACCTTCAACTACTCCTACCTCTAGGATTCTCAAAACCTTGTATAAAACTTTTGAATTCTACTCTTGTTAGGGATACCAAGGACTCTTACCTTATTCAAACCCCAACTCTTCAAAATTGCCCATCCTTACCTCAAGCTAAGCTTGATGGTAACCCTAGTAGTAGTGGATTTGTTTGTAAGATGAGTTGCCTTGATCTGCTGTTTGACTTGATTGCTTAGAGGTAGTATGAGATACTCTAGGAGCTCATACTCTAGGATCAAGAAACTTTAAAATCCCCAAACCCTAAGCAAGAATACAAGATGGATCTGATCTCTAGCCACTAGGTGATCATCTAAAACCCTTAACCAGATCTGCTCTGATGTGATCTAATTCTAGAAGCTTCCAAGTCAATAAAGACCAGTATTAAGCAAGGATCCTTCCTACTAAATCTACACTTCAACATCATTCACCTGATGATGCTTTGGTACCTTGCAACCCCTCAAAATCATCACCACCCACATTCTAGTCAAAAACCCTAAATCTGCCAAATTTGACTAAGTCTGGAATCTGTTTCAACATCACCTTTTTGAATGTCTCCTTTTCTCAACCCTTGTGCATTTTAAAAAATAAATTTGAACCATCTTGTTAACCATCATAAGGACTACCAAGGCCCACTCTTGCCCTTGGTTATATCATCCTCCAACCCACTTGTTCTTGATGGTTTTGCAGGCAAGAATATAACTATTCCTGCAAATCTAGTCAACATGCCTACTTTGATAGAAGCTCACACCACCATACCACCTCCTCTAGACAAACTCTTTGCATGGTTGTGTTCTACTCATATAGGTATATCAATATCTACTTCACCTGTTCCAAGTGGATCTTTGTGCTTCTTAAACCCACAAGGTTTTGAAGGCTAGTTGATAATCTTCCTTGGTAGGCTTATTTTATTCAAAGTTTGCCATCACTTCTAGACCACCTCAAATGTAACAAATCCAAACTACTTATGCCATGATCATCTATATGACTTGGTATACCTATCCATCTATCCCTTGCATCAAGGTGAGCTCTGAGCTCCAAGATCCAATAAGGTTTTGGTGGTATAAAAATAACATCACCCTAGATCCACAACTCGTTTTTCATCTAATCCAAGTTGGATTTCCAATTCCCAAGGTTGCAAATGCTTGCTACACCTTTTCTACATCATCTACCTTGATCATCAAGATTTATCAAATATTATCCATAATTATTATGGCTTCAAATCTAATTACTCTCTTTAATAGACAAAATCTCCAAAGCTCCTTTCCCAAGGGAAAGTTTGGTTTTTGCCAAAGCACTTCCCCAACTTCTAACTCAATTAAGATCCATAAATCATACTCTAGCTTCCCACCTCAAAAATAAATATTTTTGAAGAATTTTATTAATTCTTTTTGCCTATTTTCTTAAATGGCAGAAATAGAATAGTTATTTTTAAATACTTTTAAGCCATAATAAATCTTGGGAAAATTCCCCTAAGTGTGTATTCACATTTGGGACTACCTCACATCAAAATCCAACAAGGTCCAATGTAAAAATATCAAATGAGCTCCAATACTTCACTTATGTAGTTTTTGAATAAATGAAATTAAGTGGACTTCTAATCTTCTGAAAAATCCCAAATAAATCCTAGAGATGCTTATTAACCTTACCCATCTACCAACACCCTTATCTCATTTGGCCAAGATCAAAAATCAAGAAATAACCCTTGATCCTCCCTTATGACTGATTTGAACATCTAACCTTGTAGTACCAAAAACCAAATCAAATCCCTCTAATCTTGCCAAGCAAGCCTGCACAACACCCTTCACCTCTCCTTGTCGACCAACACTGTAGCATCACTGTTCACCTTGTCCTCTTATGCTTAGATGTGTGTCTATGTGAGAGAGAGACAAGCAAGTGTGGCCAATTAATTGCAGCAGCCATCCACTGTCCCTCTCTACTCCTACATGATCCAGAGCACCCCCACCTCTCTCCACCGCCCAGCCTAGCCAATGGCAAAGCCATGGACCAGGTCCAAGCTCACCCATGAGCCTATCTCACCTTGGACCGCTCCCTTCGGATATAAGGCCAGGAGACCACCACCCCTGCTCCTGCCCTCTGATTTCACTCCTCTCCCCTCCACTTAACTCCCTCGAGCATCCTCTCCCTCTCCCCTACACTGTAAAGCCCGAGAGAAGGAAGGAGAGAAGCTTCGGCCTCCCCCATGGATTCGAGCAAGGACCCCTCGTCCTTGCCCTATTCCCCTCTGCATGTCACCCTACTGACCTCTCCTTGATCTCCTCTCTATAACCCCATCTTTTTCTCCCCTCAGGGATCCCCCAGATGCCGCCGCCGACGAGCTCCCGAAGCCGTCCGCATCGCGGAGGCGTGCGACCGCGTCCCTGCACAAAAGTCACCGCTCCTGTACATCGCCTGGCTCGCCGTGAGCCATCACATCTCCTTCGACCTTCCCCGTCGCCTCCTAAGTGTTGGGCCATGTAGAGATAAACAAAACTTTTTCCCTACGCGGTGATCCCAAGATCTAGCTCAGGTAGAAGGCCACAAGGATTACCACTAGACGCGCAGTTGCGGAATCGATGAAGCACATCGCTTGATGCAGTGCAGTCCTCACAATCCGTTTTGGTTCCACGACCCGTTCCGGTTCCACGATCGTCGAAGTGTTAAACGTACATCACCTCCGCCAGTATCCACACGTATGAGGAGGAGTGCTGGCGATGGACTGCTAGGTCCAGTACGGCGGCGATAGGACGGACTGGGGCTAGGGTTTCCAACACATGGAGTGACCTAACCTTGTTCTCTAAGCACCTGCGCCCCAGATTATATAGGGGGTGAAAGTGGGCTCCACTCACTTGTGTCCCATTCACTAAAAAAGGCATATATTAGTCACTGCAAGTCCAACTTGCTGACCAAGTTCATGTCTCTATTTGGGTCCAACCCAAATAGATTTCCTGTTTGGGTCTAACCCAAACTTGCTCCCGCTCTTAAGTGTGTGACCTGACAGGCTCATGGTAACCCGGACACGATTCCGAGTCTCACTCGTGATCGATCAGTCGGTAGTGGCCCCTAGCAGAACGTGCCGACTCCCAAGTACCAATAAGTCATGACGACATACCTTCCAATGCAACTTTCATCTGAGTCCCTTTTTCCTCATGATATACCTTGTCGGACTATAGGTGAATGATCATCATCCCTTAAATAGTCCGACTCTCTTTCTCGATCCGAGATAACTGATTCATCCGACTAACTCTTAGTCAGTTGCCTTGGTTAACACTTAACCGAGACACGCATGACCATTATTTCCGAATCTTATCTTCCGAGAGGGCCCAGAGAATATCTCTCTAGACGGAGGGGCAAAATCCCTTCTTGGTTATTCACATCACGCAACTTGATTCCCAGTCGACCCGAACTCTGCCTTCATAATTGCCTAGTGACGGAACAACGTTTGACAGAACCTAAGTCGGTGATCCTCAACTCGGATTGTGCAATAACCTTAGGTCTAAGGATTACATTGATTGAGACATGCAAATGATGACTTGTTCGGTGCATCTCAATATGGGCCAGTCCGACTCGCTAAACTCTTTAGCCAAATTCGTGTAAGTCAGAATAGCCAAATCCGTGTAATTCGAGAAACAAAAAGATATGATTGCAGAATATGTTTGCCTATAAGTTGCCTCCCACTAAACTTCTTGTATAAACAAGAATCATGATCACTTTTGATGAAGCCAAATGATTTGACTACTTCATCAAAACGAATGTTCCAACTCCGAGATGCTTGCTTCAACCCATAAATGGATTTCCGAAGTTTGCATACCTTGTCAGCATTAGCCGGATCGACAAAACCCTCGGGCTGTATCATATACACGTCCTCGGTTAAATTTCCATTAAGGAAAGCCGTCTTCACATTCATCTGCCATATCTCATAGTCGAAATAGGGTGCTATTGCTAACATGATCCGAACCGACTTAAGCATCACCATGGGAGAGAAAGTCTCATCGTAGTCAACTCCTTGAACCTGTCAGAACCCTTTTGCGACAAGCCGTGCTTTATAGATAGAAATGGTGGGGATATGCCGAATGGGGTATGCCCAACAGGACATTCTGATTGGGCCGAAGGGTCTGCGATTGGGCCTGCAGGATGGCGACTAGAATGCGACTAAGGAGAAGGCTTGGCGACTAGCGACTGAAGGCCCAGAAGCGTACTTGAAGTCCAGTTGGATTAGGTCAAAAGCCTCCGAATCCATATCGTGTTCAGTGCTAAACTGTAAACCCTAGCGAGGTGCCTCATATATAAACCTCCCTAGGGTACCTTGAGGACTTACGTTCTATCATACACCCCCTCAAGCGACTCGCTGCTTAGACGCTGAGCTCGCCACCCCTGTAACTCGCTCTCCATTAATCCAATCTAGCAGGAGTAGGTCTTTACCCTCTAGGGGGCCGAACCTGGGTAAACCATGTGCATCCTCCCCCATCTCGCACCGCAGATGGCCGCCAACTCTTCCTCACGTTACAATCAATCGCTGCCAGTAGCAGCGACTGCCGTGGCCATTTCCACGACAGTGGCGCCCACCGTGGGGCATAGCAGGACTGGCCTGAATTCTGCGGCGAGACCTTATTCGCCGATCGATCGACCGCTCGCCACCGGCCACAACTCGGTCACTCCAGGCATCACGCCCGGTCACTCACGACGCGGTGATGCCGGTCGGCTCCATCAACCTCTTCGTCGGCTTCACCGGCGCGGTCGACCCAGCTACGACGATGATCGTTGGCGGATCGCCGCCGCACCGTGATCTCCTCTTGGAGGAGCATGTCCACTCCATCAGGAGCCTCGTCACTGAGTATGATTCGGCCGCCAGCGACACAGCCGAAACCAACGCTGCCACAAACGATGAGGCCCTAAACGACGACGCTGACTCCGCGACCCCGGCCTCGATCGATAGATCTATCACCACAGCATCACGAGAGGACTCCATCACGCGAGTCTCCAACCCGGAGGATTTCGAGGACTCCTCCATCCTCGGGATCTTCGAATCCGATTCCGGCTCGGAATCGCCTGAAGACTTCCGCGCCAGATCCAATCGCTTTAGTGTGATCTACATGGTGAGCAGCACGACCGCCCGCCTGATCCGTTCTCCATGCCGATCCCGCCGACTGCAACGGCCATAGAGGTGGAGGAAGCCCTTCTGCGACTCGTGGGGGCGCAACGCAACGAGCTCGCCAAGCGCGAGAAATACCGCCTCGAGCGAGAAACAGCGCGGGAGCTATCGCTCTATCACCAGCGCCGCATCAGGACCCGCCTAAACTCCAACGTCCAGGGCCGCGTCCTGAACTTCAATGACGAAAGCGACCCCGCACGTGCGGCCGAGCGCGAATACTGCGAGAACACGCCGCCAGGCGGAAGCAACCCTGCGAGACCACCACCCGACGCGCCGGCGACTGGAGCCCTTCCACCACCCATTGGCCGCGTGCCCCCGCCGGATCAGCCGCGGATCATCATCTCACCACAATCTCGCGATGCCAACGGACTCCCACTCTAATCCACCCCGATGGACAATGTTGTCGCGGCCGACGCCGCAGTCGGCAACCTCGACGTCCAAGGCGACAGCGCGCTGCAGATCCAGTACGCCAAGGCCCTACTCGCTAGGGTCGTCGAGCAACAAGCTGCGGGAGTCGACCCGCGGGGACGGATGTACTCCCGCTCCTCGGCAAGCAGAGCGACATCAAGCGGTCACCCCACCGTCGCCAACGCATTGACCTACCCTCCACCACAGCCCCTGGCGAATCAACCATAGGCCGCCAACCCCGCGCCATCCACCAACGAGCCGCGACCGGCGATTAACACGGTCGCCGCCAACGGGCAGCCCATTGATGCCCGAACACACGTCGTCAACAACCAGGCTTGGCGGGCGCGCCAGCCCAACGACTTGAGGCACACCCTCACCAACCGCGGCGACCCCGAACCAAGAGGCTCGCTCAGTCGAGTCAGACCGGAATACTTCGGGCCCATGATTCGTGGGGAAAAATACCCCGCCAACTTCAAGGCGCCCAAGGAGATCGAAAAGTACGACCCGACGTACGATCCAGCTGTCTGGCTGGACACATACCTCATGGCGATGGGAATTGCCGGCCACACCGACCTGCTTGCCGCTCGCTACCTCCCCCTGATGTTGGTGGGTGCGACTCGGCAATGGATCAATACCCTCCCCGCTGATAGCTTCGATTCCTGGGAAGAAATGCATCTAGGGCTCCTACACCCGCACCACCACCATAGAAGACCTGGAGCGATGCATCTAGGGACAACGCGAGTCGACTCGCCATTGGATTCAAAGGTGGCAAGAACTGTGGATGAAGGCCTCCGACATCCACCCAGATACGGCGATACATTGCTTCAAGAACGCGTGCCGGTATGAACCCCTAGTCGCTAAGATCAAGAGGGTCTACCGGACGCTCGACAACATCCCCGACCTCCTCGAGATCGCCAAGCGCTACGTGGAGGAGGACCCCAACCAAGACTCCGATGACGAGTCGGGCGGAAGACGCCGAACCAGCATCCACGACAGCGGGCGCCTACGCGACATGCGCTACAGCAACACCCGCATCACCGGCAAGCGCCACACAGACGGGCAAGTCGACTTCGTCGCCAATGCCGGCTACTGCCAACGCGACCCCAAGAGCTACCGCCGCGACAGAGGAAATTACCACGACAGTGGAAACTACCGCTCCAACAATACAACAAGGCCGAAATTCGACCCCGCTACCCTGCTCAATCAACCCTGCATCTACCATAGCAGGGAGGGAAAACCCGCCACCCACACCACTGCGGATTGCCACTCTCTCAAAGAGATTGAAAAGGCGAGGCGAGCGAGGGAGGACCCCAACAATAACCCGCCAAGGGACAACGGCAACCCCGGCGGCTTCAGACACGCAGCCGGCTCGCTACACACCTTCACCGGGCTCGACACCAAGCGCGAGAAGAAGGTGCTTGCCCGCGCGGTCGCCGTCAACGCGGTGACCCAAGTCGACATCCCTCGCTTCCTCAACTGGTCCGAGCAGAGCATCACCTGGAGTCACCAGGACCACGCGCCAAGAATCGAATACCCAGGGCGAGTCGCCATGGTTGTCAGGCCCAAGGTGGCCGACTACTGGCTGCCCAAGACACTGATGGACGGTGGGAGCTCCATCAACATCATGTACCTGGACATGTTCAAGAGGCTCCAGCTCCCAGAAACAGCCGTCGAGCCAACCCTGACGACCTTCCACGATATCATCCTCGGTCGGAAGGCGTACCCGATCGGAAAAGTGACGCTGCCAGTCACCTTTGGCACACCGGCAAACTACCGCATGGAGAGGATCGTGTTCGATCTGGTGAGCTTCCACAGCCCCTACCACTGCGTCCTGGGTCGCCAAGCGTTCGCAAAATTCATGGCGACCCCACACTACGCCTACAACATGATGAAGCTTCCAGGGCCAAGCGGCATCATCACCGTCCATGGCGACCCCGATATGGCCGTGGAATGCAAGGATAAAGGAGCCGAGCTCACCGATGCCGTCATCGCTGCGGAGACCGACCACACGGAGGAGCTCGTGAAATACACGGGCAACATCAACAAGGACGACCCCACCATCCTGAAGAAGCCAACCGCCGCAAACACCACATTCGAGGCGACCATGCACACCCACACTGTCGAGCTCGTTCCGGGCGACTCCATCTAGACGGTCACCATTGGGATGCACATGAGCCCCGCATAGGAAAGCGCGCTCATTGGGTTCCTCCGTGAGAACCGCGATATCTTCACATGGAAGCCATCTGACATGCCAGGTGTCCCGAGGGAACTCGATGAGCACAAACTAAACTCCGACCCCAAAGTGCGACCAGTAAAGCAGTCGCTATGGCCCTTCAATGAAGAGCACCGTCGAGCAATCGCCGAAGAAGTACAACGCCTGCTAGCCGTAGGCTTCATTCGGCCAATCAAATACTCCAAGTGGCTGGCAAACCCAGTCCTGGTTGTGAAAAAGAACAACACATGGAGAATGTGTATCGACTACACCAACCTCAACAGCGCCTGCCCGAAGGAGGAGTTCGTCCTACCGCGCATCGATCAGATCATCGATTCGACCGCGAGATTGGAGTCGTTGTGCTTCCTCGATGCATATTCTAGCTACAACCAGATCAAAATGGCGGTCGAGGACGAGGAGAAGACGGTGTTCATCACGCCATTCTGCGCCTTCTGCTACACGGCCACAACGTTCGGCCTCAAGAACGCCGACGCCACATACCAAAGGTGCATGCAGGAGGGCCTCACGAGCCAAATTGGCCGCAACATCCATGTCTACAGCGACGACGTGGTGGTAAAATCCACCCGCCAGGACGACCTGCTCGCCGACCTGGCTGAGACCTTCACTAATCTGTGAAGGTACAAAATCAAGCTGAACCCAGGAAAATGCACCTTCGGCGTCCCTACATGACAGCTACTGGGATATGTAGTCTCCAAGCGCGGCATCGAGGCCAACCCCACCAAGATCGACACCATCGCGCAACTCGGGAAACCTGAGTGCCTGCACGATGTCCAGAAGTTGGCCGGGCGAGTCGCGGCCCTTAGTCGCTTCATCCCCCGACTAGGCGAGAAGGTAATGCCTCTCTACCGCCTGATGCGCAAGAACCCCATGTTCCAATGGGACGCGGAGGCGGACGATGCACTCAAAGCGCTCAAAGAAGTGCTACTCGCGGCTCCACTCCTCGCTGCTCCACTCGACAAAGAGCCAATGCTCGTCTACGTGGCGGACTCCACTCGAGTCATCAGCGCCGTGATGGTCATCGAACGGCCGGAGGAGGGCAAGGAGCGCCCCATACACCGCCCTGTCTACTACATCAGCGAAGTCCTGACGGATTCACGACAGCGCTACCTGCAGTACCAGAAACTGGTGTACGTGGTATTCCGAGCTCAGTGGCGACTCCCGCACTATTTCCAGGAGCACCCGATCACGGTGGTCTCCTCCGCACCTCTGCAGGATATAATACAGAATCGTGAGGCGATCAGGAGAGTCACCAAGTGGGCCATCGAAATCGACGTCCACAACATCAAATACGAGCCCCGCAAAGCGATCAAGTCACAAGCCCAGCTGATTTCCTCGCAGATTGGGAAGAAGCACAACAGTCGGAGAAGCTCTCATACCTCCACTACTGGTCGCTCAATTTTGATGGCTCCAAGAACGCCGACGGCGCAGGGGCCAGGGTCATACTAACCTCTCCCAAAGGAGACAAGCTCTGCTATGTGCTCCACCTCAACTTCAAGCCCTGCACCAACAACATGGCAGAATACGAGGCCCTCCTCCATGGCATGAGGGCCACTAAGGAGATGAACATCAACCGCTTACGATGCTATGGCGCTCCGACCTAGTCACCGGCCAGATCACCGGGACATGCGATGCTATCTCTCCAACAATGATCGTGTACCACCAAGCGGTAGACCAGCTGGGAGGACACTTCGACGGCTATTCCGTCGAGCGGATCGACAGACGCAAGAACGAGGAGGCAGACGCCCTTTCCCGCTTTGGATCAGCCTGACAAGCGCCATTAACAGGCGTCTTCCTCGACATCATCCACAAACCTTCGGTCAGCCCACCAAAGGAGATCGACGTCGGGATACCACTACAGCTAGAGCCGGCCCTAGTCTCCATGGTTGTGGCGCCTAGCGACTGGACAGCACCATACGTCGCCTTCCTTGAGCACAAGATCCTACCAAGCAATAAGATGGAGGCATGAATGATCATGCGCCGCTGCAAATCTTTGTCATCATCAACGGCGAGCTCCACAAACGCAGCGTGACTGGCGTGTTCCAACGCTGCATACAGCTAGAAGAAGGCCGCAAGATCCTCCAATACATTCACGCTGGCAACTGCGGCCATCACGCCGGCGCCAAGTCGCTGGTTGCCAAGGCCATGCGCCACGGTTTCTACTGGCTCACCGCACACGCCGATGCCACCAACATCATCCAGCGATGCGTCGGATGCCAGAAGTATGCCCACCAGACGCACCTCCCTGGTTCGGCACCCAAGACCATCCCCATCACATGGCCATTCGCCGTATGGGGCATGGACATGGTAGGCCTGTTCAAGAAGGCCCCATCCGGCTTCACCTACCTCCTGGTTGCGGTCGACAAGTTCACCAAATGGGTCGAGGCCAAGCCAATCAAAAAGTGCGACGACAAGACGGCCACCAAGTTATTACGTGAGCTCATCTACCGGTACGGCTACCTGCACAATATCATAACAGACAACAGCACCAACTTCGCCAAGGGGGCCATGGCGGAATTCTGTGAAGAACACGGCATACGACTCGACCTCGCTTCAGTCGCCCACCCGGAGTCGAACGGCCAAGCAGAACGCGCCAACCAGAGCGTCCTCCACAGGCTCAAGCCGCGACTCTAGGTGCCCCTCGAGCGCACCCCAGGATGTTGGGTCGACGAGCTCCCCTCTGTAATATGGGGGATCCGCACGCCCGTTAACCGCTCCACCA